>CM060436.1:48974288-49407750 GCA_030545235.1 Helianthus tuberosus | reverse complement strand
AGGATAGAACCTGACACTTCTACAAGAAGGCTAGGCTCTATCTATCATTGTCTAATAACAACTTACTACTGTAGGTAAGTTGCTCTTTATAGTAACAACTTACCTATAGTAGTAAGTAGTTATTGTAAAGATTAGATAAAGGTATGATCTATATTTGAAGTATGTAATTGTAAAGGTATATTTTTAAATCACTCAAAGATTAGTTAGTTATCTTTAAGCTAGTGAATCATTTACTAATTCAATTGGCAATAAACTCTAATTCTTCTTATCAATTGGAATGTGTTTTGATTTTGAATTATGTGTTCATAAGTTCTTGTTTCTTAATCAAACATTCCAACATAATCCTTTAATTTTTTTTTCTTTTTTCGGTAAACCATGTAAAATTGTATGTTGAGCTCAATGAAGAAATATACGTAAATACCGAGCCCAACGCTAGACATGTTGATGACTCACAACTACGGGAACATAGTGTTGGAGGACGAAGGAAACTGACTTTTGGACCACTCACGTTCCCTAGCATGTCATCATATGTGATCTTGGTTGTTGCATCACTAGGAGATTTTACCTTCGTGGTCCTTTCTACATATGTTATGTGTTATATACGGTAATCATCGGATAACCGTGTTCTTGTTTAGTTAGATAGTTTCTTAGTTTATAAATAATTTGCACAAACGTAATTAAATATTTTATAAATTGTAATGTTTTATTTCCATTTATGAAAAAAATGAAAACATTTGTTATTTGTGTAATTTTTAATTAAAACAACTATCAAAGACAAAAAGAACATTGACATTCCGTTCATTGAAGATCCGTAGTGATATTGACACGATGATTTGCTTGTGAAATCCGTCCGTAAAAAGGTTGTCGGTGATGTGTTGACAAAGTTGATTGGATCTTTACAATGCATGATTTTTCCATAGACCTTAATTGATTGGTTACCAACATGTCTTACCTTCACCGAAAGACATTCAATGAATCTTTTTTATCGCCAATACCCGGTCTTGAGAATTCGTGTACACTCTTCGACCTCTAAAAAACATGTCCTTATGCTTTAACGAAATTGGTTATTTGGCTCAATAAAGGTCTAAACATAATGTCAATGGGCTAATAACTAATATAAAACATAAGAATAGTTTTGTAAGTGGGCCTATGCAGTGGCGAAGCTTGACCCGAATGACGAGGGTGTGGGGGGGGGGGGGGGGGGTCGAAAACGTATATGCCCAAAAATTTCTATATGAAAACTACTAAGCGAAAAGTTCGGGAGGTCCCCCCCCCCCCCCCCCCCCCCCCGAACTTTTGCTTGTGTAATTTTATGAAAAAAATGAAAACATTTGTTATTTGTGTAATTTTTAATTAAAACAACTATCAAAGACAAAAAGAACATTGACATTCCGTTCATTGAAGATCCGTAGTGATATTGACACGATGATTTGCTTGTGAAATCCGTCCGTAAAAAGGTTGTCGGTGATGTGTTGACAAAGTTGATTGGATCTTTACAATGCATGATTTTTCCATAGACCTTAATTGATTGGTTACCAACATGTCTTACCTTCACCGAAAGACATTCAATGAATCTTTTTTATCGCCAATACCCGGTCTTGAGAATTCGTGTACACTCTTCGACCTCTAAAAAACATGTCCTTATGCTTTAACGAAATTGGTTATTTGGCTCAATAAAGGTCTAAACATAATGTCAATGGGCTAATAACTAATATAAAACATAAGAATAGTTTTGTAAGTGGGCCTATGCAGTGGCGAAGCTTGACCCGAATGACGAGGGTGTGGGGGGGGGTCGAAAACGTATATGCCCAAAAATTTCTATATGAAAACTACTAAGCGAAAAGTTCGGGAGGTCCCCCCCCCCCCCCCCCCCCGCGCGGCCCCTTCTATACTTCGCCCATGGGTCTATGTTGTGTTTGTATAGGTATACCCCCTATTAAAAAAAGAAATTTTTACGTATACATATCGGGTTTTTTTTTCTAAAAATAGTGTCGCCTCCGAAATATCAGACCCTGGCTGATGGTCCTCCCGCCCACCCCGAGCCGGCCCTGGCCAAGACTCAGATTTGGTAAGTGACACGTAGTTTCAATATATTAATTCCCATATACGAATAGCCAATACATACATTTTTTCCAATTAAAAAAATACTACATTGTACAAGTAATGAAAGCAACTCTCATTTTCAAATGAAGTGCATGTACTTTGTGAGGTAAGAATGTTATGGTTTTGTGAATTAAGTTTGATAAGGAGTTGGCCTTGGTACTTGGATTGCTTTTAAAGTTATTGGTTTTAACATGTAAAGACAAATGTTTGTGGGTTTTAAGAACATTTTATTTATCACCAAATATATGTTTTAGACTAATAAGACACTAGGCTTAAAACATTTTATTTATCACCCATACATTTCACATTCTCACCCCATATGGTTACTATATTGTTAAAATTCAAATCAAAATCATACAACTATTTAAAAAGATGTCATCAAAAGCATGGAAAAGGAGATTCTAGTTTTACTCTAAAAATTGTTTATATTGATACAACAACTTACTTTATTTTCAATATTCGATTATTTTCTCATTATTAATTTATTATAAAACTAAAGATAATGATTGAATGTGTCAATAACGTACAAAACCTATTATAATAACTTTAGAATCGCAATCACCAAGTTTAGAAAGCAATGGTTGGAATAAATGAAGGGAATATATGAATGTGATTTTCTTAAGGGTTTAATGATCAAACTAATAAAAGATGTGGGGTTAAATTGCAATTAAAGTATAAATAAAATGATTCAATGGATGGAAGTGGGGATACAATCAAGAAGCAAGTGCATCGAACCGGATACAAAATAGTTGAATGACATCTCTAGATAATCATGCAACCACGTCAATGAGTTCCTTTGGATCCCCTTTAATTTAGAGTATGAAGAATATGACAAAATAAGAATTCATACTATGACTTTATATTTTGTAAACTAGCCCTTTGAATTCTCGACCGATAGGATTCCAAGTGGTTGTGAAGTGAATATTCAACCAGATCACTAATATAGCTCGTGTTTTTTGCTTAATGTGAACGGTGAAGCGTCTACGACTTTAAATCTACCTTACTCTTTCTCTACTTCAAATATCCTAAAATTATTCTACATTTAAGTACTAAGTTTTAGATTCCTAGAGGTAAAAGGCTCTACGAGCTAGCCCCCAACCATCACTAGTGCTTTAGGGGCTTTTTGGCTAAGCTTATTTTGGAAACTTATTTACTTATTGACTTTTTGGAAAAGTAAATAAGTCATAATGGAGTGACTTATTTACTTATTCCTCTCTCATAATAAGCTAACCCAAACACCTTTTAACTTTTCAAAAAGTCAATAAGTAAATAAGTCACTAAAATAAGCTTAGCCAAACAGCCCCTTAGTGGTGGCCATAGGTATTTAAATTCCACCTATAGTGAGCCGGGTGGGTTTTCCTCTCCAGATCTCAAGTCCGAGTCTGGGTGATAGGTCTTTCTCATTGAGGGAGATCTTTAGCACAGACCCGGTTAAGACAATATATGCTAGACCTCCCGACATTCGCGAATAATTCACGCTTTTCTAAAAAAAAAAGTGAGTAGCCCCACGTTGATTATTTCACTTGTCATGTTCTCATGCACCAACACTGCTTGCTATTTTGGGAAAAAAAACACCTCGTTGCGTATTGTTTTATAAAACTATTTTCTATATGTTTTTTTTATAAATAATGAAGAAATTCTTATTGGCACTTTATCCTTAAGTTTAATTTAAAACACATACAATATTATAAATTTCTTTTATTTAAATTTTATACATCAATATGAGTGTTGAATATTGTCAAATCCCCAAATCCCTAGATAACGTTTAAAGGGTCTTCGCTGACGTTATTATATCCCAGCTTCTGTTCTCTACAAAAAAAGAAACCGTTAGCCTCGCCACGGAGGACCCCGGGGGGAGGGGAATCCGTGACCAAGCTCCGGCGTGGGAGTAAGTAAACTTGCCGGGAAAGTAAGAGAAGCTTATTCCGATGAGGGCAGTCACCGGAATATCCTCTATGGTGTGGATTGGATATAAATGTGGATATTTAATGTGAGAGAGTTGTGGTCGGAATAAGTGAGCGTATCTAGCATTAAGTGGGGGTTACCTTGGCTGTTAAGGATCATGGTTTTACCTTCCTTATATAAAAGGAGCTGCTTATCTCTCTTGAGAATGGTTCCAAGATCATCGAACGGCTCTTGGTGGTCTTTGGGGGACTCAGACACGTGTCTGAGCCCCAGCGGTTAGATAACTGACTGCATTAAATGAGGCCAGCCTGTGAGTACTATGTTTCCGGCGACCCCTTGCTGCTTATCAATCAAACATTTAATGTTCCTGCAACGACTTCGGATCTTCTTTCCTATTCTTTTCCCCCCCGTTTCGTGTATAAGACCCTTGCTGATAAAGGAATATTAATTTTGGGCTTTGTTGATTGGACCCAGACGATTAAAGCCCAAGACGGGTCATGTTGGGCTTCCAACTGGCCCGTCGTCAAGTCATCTCTAGTCCCTGGTCCTGAGACTCAAGTCTCATGGGCCGGGGCTATACCATGTCTTTTTGAGGAGTTAAATCCCTTGGGCTTTAAATGCGGGCCCACCATTGTTTAATGATTACGCGCCCCTTTCGTTTCCCAAAGCTATTCAATCGTAGTAGATCTGCGGCTAGGGGCTACCGTCATAACGCACGTGGTCAGGGCGGTTTTGAATTTTCTGAAAAGTGTTGATGTGACGGTTTCCTCCCCCGTGTAAGTTATCCTCTTTAAAAACCCCCATTACCTCTTTTCTTTCTTCAACTTCCATCATTTTCCTTCTACACTCTCTCTTTCCCTCTTTTCTACTATTTATCTCCGATCATAATTCACACCGGCGATGAGCCGTACCGGCCGCTCCTTGATTCGTTCTGTTTTAACGGCGAAGGATCTTGAAGCCTTTGTTGAAGCCTACAACATACCAAAGCGTTTCCCCCCCACTTTGCTCGGTCCTGATGAGTCGGCAGAGTGTACTCCTGGTAGAATCGTCATTTATACTTTGGCATTCTCTTCCTGCGGTGTTCGTTACCCTCTATCGTCTTTCAAGGTGGACCTATTGCGACATTTTGGAGTTCATTTTTCACAATTACGCCCTTTAGGGTTCATGAGGGTTGTTCATTTTGAACTATCATGTGTGGCGGTTTCTGGTGAACCGTCCATCCCTTTGTTTTGCATGTTTTACAAGTTGGTTTCGGATGGGGATTGGTTCACCTTTGCCAAGCGAAAAGATAGTGTATTCCCTCCCTGTTATTCCTTCATGCCCACTTCTACCTATCCCAAAGAGTGGAAAAGCAGATTTATCTTTGTTTCTGCCGCTATGATGCCGGAATCGCCGGCCCTGAGAGATGAAAAAGCAGTTATTGAAGATGGTGTCCCGGTCTTATCAGCCGATGAGATCGTTCAATGGAAGCGGATGCATGAGAATCCTACTAGGGCCTTCACATTTCTGGGGGGGGTGTTGGCTATGGGTGGACTAAGCCCTTTTTACTCAGTCTGTCTGAAGGCGTTCTTTGGCAAGAAAGGTACTCCTCTGATTTATTGTGCTAGTTCTTTTTTGTTCCCTTTCTTTTCTTGGAAGTTTCCTAAGGATTTGGGTAGTCATCTCTAGTGTTGTTTTTCTGCAGAGATGACTCTGTGGGGTTTACTCCAGGGGGATTGCAAAGATGTCAAATTCATGGTTGGTGACAAAGTTGAGCCGGGTATGAGCCGGGGTGTTGAGAAGAAGGTTACTGAAAGTGTTGCCCGTATTACCCGAGCCTTTGAGGTTTCTCCACTCCATGCCACTGGAACCAGCAAACCTTCCCATCTGGAAGGTTTTGTCTCCCAATCCCCTTTGGCTCCTTTGTTTGCTGATGCTCTTCCAGTCCCATACATTCCCAGATAGAAGATCACCCAGTCTTCAGTAGTGGGGACTCCTGAGACTACTCGGGCTTTTTTGGCTCATGCTGTTCCTCCCTCTCACAGGTTTATGAATTCTACTCTGAGGGCTGATCTCTTCGATGATCAATATAGTATGTCCCTCTGTGAAGGGTTTTTCCGGGGAGTTGGTATGCTACAGCGAGTGGATGAACTGAGGAGGGAGAATAAGGGGCTGAGGAGCGATCTCAAGACCTCCCAAACCATTGCTGCTGAGCTTCGGTGCCGGGTGATTGATGGTGAGCGTAGATTGCAGGAGGAGAAGGTGCGTAATTCTTCTCCTCTCCCTCCCCCTTTTTTTATATTTACTTTTTGGTATCTTTTGCCATTTTTTCTCAGGGAGCTGGTACCATGTTAGAGCAAAAAGAGCGTGCCTGGGCTAGGGAGATGGCAGCTTTGGTTGAAGAAAAGGTGGAGTTGGCAGCCGAGTTGAAACGTCAGAAGGAGCATGACTCCGTGTCTTAGAAGGACTTGGATGCCATGTATGTCGAGTGGGGAATAACTTCGGATGACAACCAGAAGTTGGCTAAGGAGAGGTATTGGTTGATCACTGAAGGCTTCGGATCCTTCCTCACTGTTGTCTCTCAGTCTGAGGAGTTTAAAAGCAGTCTTGAGCAGATTTATAGGGCTTACCGGGACGTGGGATATCAGTCAAGCCTGAAGGACGGGTACGCTTATTCTGCTCAGGGTTTGGGAAGGAAAGAAACCCCCTTTATAACTCCAAGGCCAAGAAGCGGCTGTCTAAGTTGGACAAAAGTTTAGAGGAAAGACCCCCGCCCTTCTTGAGAAAATCCTAGAGCGTCCCCTGATGTCAATTGATGAACTTAAAGCCTTGTTGGCTCCCGTTGGTCCTTCTTCACCAAAGCCTTTGTCTGGGGATGATTCCCAGTAATTTCAAAACAATTACTACTTTGATATGGTTGTAACTAAATACTTATGCACCCAAAACACTGTTGACTTTTGACTTTTGGATGAGGGCCTTTGTGTTGGGGCCCTCCCAGTTATCTAACATATGCCCTGCTAGCAATCTTGTGATTGTATGTTGTCAATTTCTTTTGTTGCCTTTGGTGTGTTGTTTTTTGCATGTGTTATTACCGGGAGCTAGCCTAGTACCTGGCGGAAGACCTTTGGTTATTTGCAGCATGATTACAAAATTCTGTAGTTTGTTTACTAGATTTGCTAGTATGTTACCTGTACATTTGCTTTTTCTTTTACAGATAATAAAATTCTCTGTTGTGTTCATGTACACTCGTTTTCCTTTTCCTGTAGTTTATTTACAAAGAATTCCTTGGTGTGTATGTTCTCGATTCGTTCCTTTTCGTAGTTTGCTTACAAAAGTCCTCTCGTGGTTTGTTTTGTAAGCCAGGATCGTCTGTACGAGGATGATCCTTGGACAAGTTTATAACCACGGGTAATGTTTTCTAACCTGTTTGTCTGCTTTTTTCGGGCTAGGTAGGCCCTGTTTTGCCCCACAGCCGGGCGTTCGGTGTGTTGGGTACACCTTTTTACACGTGTGTTGATTGTCGTTAAGTTTGTAGTTTCTGGGCACGTCTGCCCTAATACATTACCTATGATTTATCAAAAGGAACAAGTAGATCGTTCATTGTCATATGTTTAAGGGACTCAGTCCTCCTAGTACAAGATCATACAAAATGTCTTTCTTAGGGTAATCCCTAGCTAGTAGTTGATTTTTACAAAAGTGGCTCCTAAGCCGTTTTTCGTTGGGGGTTCCTTCTTGAAGGCGATCTTGCCCTTCACATGTAGTACTTCCGGAGTTGCATAAGGTTCCAGGTTCTCGGAACTTCCTTACCCTGAAGCGTCTCTAACTTGCAGCTTCCTTTTCCATTTGCCCAGGTGACCCGGTAAGGTCCCTCCTAGTTAGGCCCAGATTTCCGGTGCTTTCTTGCAAGCTGGCTTCATTTGCCCTTAGGACCAAGTCTCCGGGTACGAGGTTGATCTTTTTCATCCTGGCATTGTAATAGCTTTCAAGATGCCTTTTATACTTGGCCTCCCTGACCGCTGCTATCTCCCTTCTTTCTTCGAGCAAATTCAGATTCATTCGGAGGTCTTGCTCGATCTCAGCTTCTCTTAGCTTCATCCTTGCGGTAGGGGATCCTATTTCAGCAGGGATGACAGCCTCCGTCCCGTAAGTCAGGCTGAAGGGGGTTTCCCCATTGCAGTCTTTGGGGGTGGTCCTATATGCCCATAAAACGAAAGGCAGTTCTTCCAGCCACCCCTTTTGCTTTCTTCCTAACCTCCCTTTCATCCCTTTGGTCACACTTTGGTTCGCTCTTTCCACTAACCCGTTGCTCTGGGCATGGGTGACAGAGGTGAATACTTGGTATATATGCATCTGCTCACACCATGGTTTAAAGGGTTTTCCCGCGAACTGGACTCCATTGTCGCTTACCAACTCCATCGGTACCCCATACCTGCATATGATGTTATCCAGCACAAACTGCTTCATTTGTTCTCCCGTAATCTTTGCCAGAGGTCTTGCCTCAACCCACTTGGTAAAGTAGTCAATAGCGACCACCACATATTTAACTCCTCCTGGGCCCTCTGGAAATGGCCCGATGATGTCAATGGCCCACTTCTGGAAGGGCCAAGATGTCGACACGGGTATCATTGGGTGCTTGTGGCAGTGTGTCATGGGTGCATGGACCTGGCGTTGATTTCTTCTGATGCTGTCTCATACATTTTAGGCCAATAAAATCCCGCATTCATTGCTTTTGCCACCACTATCCTTGGCCCAGAATGCATGTCGCAAATACCATCGTGTATCTCTCTTACCACATACCTGGCTTCTTCACTATCAACACATTTCAGTGATGGCCCCAAGTATGACTTTCGATAAAGTTCCCCGTCAATCAACTCGTACTGTAGAGCTTTGACCCTTATCTTCAGGGCTGCCCAGTCACCCTCGGGTAGTATTCTGTCTTTGAGGAATTTTATAATCGGTGTCATCCAAGTCTCTTGAGCATTTTCGATTGTAGCTACTTCTTCTGTGTCTATGGAAGGGGAGGTCAGGACCTCCACCTTGACTTCTCTTGCTAGGTGATCAAAAGCTACGGAAGCTAGCTTGCTAAGAGCATCGGATTTTCTGTTTCTCCCTCGGGGGATGTACTCTAGCTTGAAGGTCTCGAGGGTCTTGGCTATCTCTTTCACTTTGTCCACGTACTGGGCCATAGTGTTATCCTTTGCCTCGTATTCCCCGTGGAACTGTTTGACTACTAGTTGCGAGTCAGTACTGGCTTCCACGTGTCTTGCTTTCATCTTCTTTGCCAATCTCAGTCATGCCAAAAGGGCTTCGTATTTCGCCGTATTATTGGTATTCTCGAAGTCTAGTATGATGGCATATGTTAACTCGACTCCCTCGGGGCTGATCAACGTGATCCCTGCTCCACTTCCTTCCTCGCTTGAGGCCCCAACTGTGAACAACTTCCATACCGCATCATCTTCTTTTTCCTTTTCCTCCTTCTCCAGGGCCTCCCACATTAAGAGTTCTTTTTCCTCGTCTTCTGGGACCTCTGCTAGGAAATCTGCTACTATATGTCCCTTCATTGCTGTTCTGGCTTTGTATTCCAAAGTGTGTTCCCCCAGCTCAACTGCCCACTTGGCCAGTCTGCCTGACAACTCTGGTCTCCTGAGAACCTTTTGGAGTGGTTGATCTGTCATTAATTTGACCTTGTGTGCCTGAAAATATCTTCGGAGTCTTCGGGATGCGAAGACAAGCGCCAGAGTTAGTTTTTCCAGGGGCATGTAATGCTCCTCAGGACCTTTGAGGGTTCTGCTAATGAAGTATATGGGGATCTGCTTCTCTTCCCTCTCAACCATCATTACTGCACTTATGGTTGTCTTCGAAGAGGATAAGTATAAGAGCGGTTCTTCCCCGGGGACTGGAGTAGCTAGGGTTGGGAGCTTACAAATGTAGTCCTTCATTTCTTGGAAGGCCTTCTCAGCCTCTGGGGTCCATCTGAACTTGTTTGTTTGGAGACAGTCTTTCAGCACTTTCATGAAGGGGAGTGTTTTGTCAGCCATTTTTGACAGGAAACGGTTTAAAGCTATCAACCTCCCGTTCAGTTGTTGAATATCTTTTATGGACCGAGGGGATCGCATTTCGGCTACCGCTTGGGTCTTCTCTGGATTAGCTTTGATTCCTCCCTTGGTGACCACCACCCTCAGAAATTTTCCTTCCTCCACCCCGAAGCAGCACTTCCCCGGATTTAGTTTCATGTTCACGTCTTGCATGGTTCGTATCGTTTCAGCTATGTCTTCTATCATGGTCGTCTCTGTGAGTCTTTTTATGACAATGTCATCGACATATACTTCAAAATTTTGTCCCCGCTGTTCCCTGAAAAGGGTGTTCATGAACCTCTGGTAAGTGGCCCCTGCATTTTTTAGTCCAAAGGGCATTTTAGTGTAACAAAAGGTCCCTTCGTCTGTGATGAACGCAGTCTTCTCTTCATCCTCCAGTGACATTTGGATCTGGTGATATCCCTTGTATGCATCAAGGAAACACTTCAGGGGGTATTGGGATAGGGAATCCACCTGGACGTCTATCTCCGGAAGAGGGTAGCAGTCCTTAGGGCATGCCTTATTCAGGTCCTGGAAGTCTATGAACATCCTCCACCCCCCGTCTTTTTTCTTGACCATGACTGGGTTAGCAACCCAGGAAGGGTACTTCATCTCCCTTATTATCCCTGCTCTGAGTAACTTCCTAGTCTCTTCACATGCAGCCCTTCTCTTACCAGGGCCCATACTTCGCTTCTTTTGCTTCACCGGTTGCAGCCAGGTGTACGTGTTGAGCCGATGTTCAGTCAGGCTCCTCGGGATCCCGGTCATGTCTCCGTGTTGAAACGCGAATACATCTATGTTGAAGAAGAGTAATTCCTTGAGAGCACTCTTACATTTATCGCTGAGGTGGCTTCCCACTTTGAGTGTTTACTCCGGGAATCTGTCGCAGAGGACCCACTCTTCTATTCCTTCTTTTTGAAGCTTCTCAGGCACTTCCCCTTCTGAAACTGAGGATACTACTTCGTATGAAGACTTTACCCAAGCCAGACCCTTTGGTGTTTGGAATACCAAAGCTCCGTGCGGGGTCGAAGCCTGTGCTTGTAGATCACCAATTCCCGGCCTTCCCAGGATTGCATTGTATTTCGAGGGTGCCCGGACCACCGTGAAAGTGAGGGTTATGGTCCGGACACGGTCTCCTACTCCAACGGTGAACGGGAGTCTAATCTTTCCCAGGGGATGGGACACACTGTTGTTGAATCCGACGAGGGGAATTGAGTCTTCCTCCAGCCTGTCCCTCACGTCTCTGTCATACCTTAGAAAACAATGCTCGTATATTACCTCTACTCCACTTCCCCCGTCTACATGTATTCTAGCTACTTTGTGTCCGGCTATGACAGCCGATATGTTAAGGGTGAGTCTTTGCACCTCTTGCTCCTCCAGGTGTGGCATTAGTATGGGAACTTTCATGTGGTCTGGGGGGCCCAGGACCCTAGCTTTGTCACTCCTAGGGGTGTCAAACTCATCCCTTCTCCTAATCATATCTACGTATTCCCTATCTGGCTCCTTCACATCTTTCCCCTTACGATCCCCTCCTTCGTTGATTTCTTTGACCAAATGTGCTAATTTACCTGTTTTTACAGCGGCCTCTATTTCTCTTTTTAGGTACATACAATCATCGGTTTTATGGCCATAGCCTTTTTGAAAATCACAATATTCACTGGGTTGTGCTTTTGGCCCCGGTTTTATGGGGGGTTGCCTCAGAAATGAGTTCTTCACCCTTTCTGTGGCTAGTATCTCACTCGGGGTTTTGGTAAGGGGGGTGAAACTGTCAGAGTAAAAGGCTGATCCTCTACCCCGGGGTTTATATGGGGAGTAGGTGGATCTCACTCTATCAAAAGTTGGTTTTCGGGAGTATGGTGTACCTTTTTCCGAGTGCTTTAGAGCGGGGGTGTGCCTTCGGGTCGGGACGTCCATTTCCTTAACTTTGCTGACGTGTCCTTTCCCCTGACGAAGGCCCTGGCCCGGTCCATAAGATTGTCGAATGTGTGTGGGAACTCCTCCCCCAGCTTTTCACACAGTTGTGCATGCTTTAGTCCATTAATGAAGCTGCTGATTTTCATAACCTCCGGGACGTCCTTAATGTTCATGCTTTCTTTGACGAACCTCTCCATGTATTGATCTATCCGCTCATTATCCCGCTGCCGTATGTGCATGATTTCATTTGGATTCTTGACCACCTTTCTTTGTTGACTGAAGTTCCTGAGAAACTTCTCGCTCAGTTCCTCGTAGCTGTCGATTCCTTCGGGAGGAAGGCTGTCAAACCAGAGCCTGGCTCCTTCGGTCAGGGTTTGTACAAACATGTGGCACCAGACAGGCATGGGCCATTGCCCTAGTTGTCCTGCACCCTTGAAGTCATGCAGGTGATCCTCCGGGTCCCGTGTCCCGTCATACCTATCGAAGTTCAAGGGCAATTTAAGCTTAGGCGGCATGGGAGCCTCAGCGATCCTTTTGGTAAACTTTGAGATCTCAGCTAAATCTCGAGGAAGGTAGGGCTGATCCAGACCGTCGTCATTTTGATTCTCCTTTTCTTTTTCTTTTCCTTTCAGCCCTTTTCCTGTGATGAGGCCTTCTCTCTCTTCTGATGACATATGCCTGAGGGCTGTCATGAAGGTTTATAGAGGGTCAGAGCTATCGTTCTTGTTCTGTGGAACCATTTCTCCCTTGTTAGGCGGTGTATCGAAGGATAATCTGGCCTTGAGGCTTTCAAGCCTCTCCTGTCTCTCCAGGTCCTTGAGATGCTTCTTGAGTTCTTCCTTGTGCATAGCGATGAAATCTAGGGTGATAGTTTTTTCTTTCTCCAGTGTTTCAACCTGGTTCTCGTTCTCTTCCTCTTGAGTAATGTCTTCTACCATGACCATGTCACGGTTGCCTTGCACCATCTAGATGGTTCGTGAACTTGGCGGTGCTGCCATGTCGTCTCCTTTGTGAGTTGGGTTATTATAACGTCGGTGGTTTTTAAGTGGGAAAATCAGTTGGACCAAAGTCCCACGGATGGCGCCAATGTCGAATCCCCAAATCCCTGGATGACGTTCAAAGGGTCTTCGCTGACGTTATGATATCCCAGCTTCTGTTCTCTGTAAAAAAGGAAACCGTTAGCCTCGCCACAGAGGACCCGGGGGGGGGGGGATCCGTGACCAAGCTCCGGCGTGAGAGTAAGTAAACTTGCCTGGAAAGTAAGAGAAGCTTATTCCGATAAGGGCAGTCACCGGAATATCCTCTATGGTGTGGATTGGCTATAAATGTGGATATTTAATGTGAGAGAGTTGTGGTCGGAATAAATGAGCGTATCTAGCATTAAGTGGGGGTTACCTTGGTTGTTAAGGATCATGGTTTTACCTTCCTTATATAAAAGGAGCTGCTTATCTCTCTTGAGAATGGTTCCAAGATCATCGAACGGCTCTTGGTTGTCTTTGGGGGACTCAGACACGTGTCTGAGCCCCAACGGTTAGATAACTGACTGCATTAAATGAGGCCAGCCTATGAGTACTATGTTTCCGGTGACCCCTTGCTGCTTATCAATCAAACATTTAATGTTCCTGCAACGACTTCGGATCTTCTTTCCTATTCTTTTCCCACCCGTTTCGTGTATAAGACCCTTGCTGATAAAGGAATATTAATTTTGGGCTTTGTTGATTGGGCCCAGACGATTAAAGCCCAAGACGGGTCATGTTGGGCTTCCAACTGGCCAGTCGTCAAGTCATCTCTAGTCCCTGGTCCTGAGACTCAAGTCTCATGGGCCGGGGTTGTACCATGTCTTTTTGAGGAGTTAAATCCCTTGGGCTTTAAATGTGGGCCCATCTTTGTTTAATGATTACGCGCCCCTTTCGTTTCCCAAAGCTATTCAAGCATAGTAGATCTGCGGCTAGGGGCTACCGTCATAACGCACGTGGTCAGGGCGGTTTTGAATTTTCTGAAAAGTGTTGATGTGACGGTTTCCTCCCTCATGTCAGTTATCCTTTTTAAAAACCCCCATTACCTCTTTTCTTTCTTCAACTTCCATCATTTTCCTTCTACACTCTCTCTTTCCCTCTTTTCTACTATTTATCTCCGATCACAATTCACACCGGCGATGAGCCGTACCGGCCGCTCCTTGATTCGTTCTGTTTTAACGGCGAAGGATCTTTAAGCCTTCGTTGAAGCCTACAACATACCGAAGCGTTTTTCCCCCACTTTGCCTGGTCCTGATGAGTCGGTAGAGTGTACTCCTGATAGAATCGTCATTTATACTTTGGCATTCTTTTCCTGCGGTGTTCGTTACCCTCTATCGTCTTTCAAGGTGGACCTATTGCGACATTTTGGAGTTCATTTTTCACAATTACGCCCTTTAGGGTTCATGAGGGTTGTTCATTTTGAACTATCATGTGTGGCGGTTTCTGGTGAACCGTCCATCCCTTTGTTTTGCATGTTTTACAAGTTGGTTTCGGATGGGGATTGGTTCACCTTTGCCAAGCGAAAAGATAGTGTATCCCTCCCTGTTATTCCTTCATGCCCACTTCTAACTATCCCAAAGAGTGGAAAAGCATATTCATCTTTGTTTCTGCCACTATGATGCCGGAATCGCCGCCCCTGAGAGATGCAAAAGAAGTTATTGAAGATGGTGTCCCGGTCTTATCAGCCGATGAGATCGTTCAATGGAAGCAGATGCATGAGAATCCTACTAGGGCCTTCACATTTCCGGAGGGGGTGTTGGCTATGGGTGGACTAAGCCCTTTTTACTCAGTCTGTTCGAAGGCGTTCTTTGGCAAGAAAGGTACTCCTCTGATTTATTGTGCTTGTTCTTTTTTGTTCCCTTTCTTGTCTTGGAAGTTTCCTAAGGATTTGGGTAGTCATCTCTAGTGTTGTTTTTCTGCAGAGATGACTCTGTGGGGTTTACTCCAGGGGGATTGCAAAGATGTCAAATTCATGGTTGGTGACAATGTTGAGCCGGGTATGAGCCGGGGTGTTGAGAAGAAGGTTACAGAAAGTTCTGTTCAGGCCGGGGACTCTGTTGCCTTTCTTTAAAACGCTTAAAGGGTGCTCTTACAAAAAAGATTTCAAGTGGACTGAAGAAGCAGGACAAGCTTTCAACCAGATGAAGCCACACCTGGCTTCACTTCCTGATATTGCAGCCCCGGAAACAGGAGAGCTGATCTCTGTTTACCTCCCGGTTGCTGAAGAAGCAATAAGCGCGGTCCTAACCATTGAACTAGACAAAGTTCAGGTACCTGTCTATTTTTTCAGCAAAACTTTAAAATTGGCATAAATCAAGTATCCTCCTCTGGAGAAGCTTGGCTTAGCCCTAGTCCAAACGGCTAGAATGCTTCGAAGGTATTTCCAAGCACACCCTATACAAGTGGTCACCGACTAACCCATCAAGAGTGGGCTTGAAAAGCCAGAAAATTCGGGACGGCTGGCCAAATGGGCTGTGGAATTGGGTGAGCACAAAATCACCTATGTTCTAAGAAAGGCCATTAAAGCCCAAGTCTTGGCCGACTTCATTGTGGAAGTCCCAAAGCAAACTGTCACGGAAGTTAATACAACTACTGCTGAACCTTCTGACCCTGAAGCCTGGAAGCTCTTTACTGATGGAGCTTCAAGCGTTGAAGGGTCAGGGGCCAGGCTCATTCTAATCAACCCTGAAGGCCTAGAATTCACATACGCTCTTCGACTTGAATTCCAGACCACAAACAATGAAGCTGAATACGAAGCATTGATAGCTGGGTTGAAGATAGCCAAGGAGATGAAGGTTCAAAAGCTTCAGGTCTTCACAGACTCGTTGCTTGTGTCAAGCCAAGTCAATGACAGTTATGTTGCACAAGAGCCCAATATAAAGAAATACAAAGAAAAGTCCAAGGAATTGATGAACACGTTCCAGACATGTACCATCAAACAAGTCCCGATATCTCAAAACAAGAGAGCAGTCGCCTTGAGCAAACTTTCCTCCCTCACCTTTGCCCATCTTACAAAAAAGGTATTGGTGGAAGTATTGAAAACTCCCTCAATTCAAGAATTGGAGGTTCAAGATGTAATCACCGAAGAGGGTCCCAATTGGATGACTCCTATTAAGAAATTCCTCAAAAATGGTGAGTTACCCGGTGACCAAATAGAGGCTGAAAGGGTTAAAATCAAGTCCAGGCAGTATGTGTTGCAAGATGAGATCCTCTACAAAAAGGGTTACCTTGCACCTTTACTGAGATGTGTTGGCCCAGAACAAAGCCAGTACCTGGTCAAAGAGGTTCATGAGGAGATATGTGGAGCTCATTTTGGAGCAAGAACGGTGGTTGCTAAACTAATGAATCTCGGGTATTTTTGGCCTTCAATGGACCGAGACACCACCGAACAATTAAGAAAATGTTAAGCTTGTCAAATACATGCACCGGTGCCCAAGAGTCCCAAACATGATCTTGTCCCGATCTCTTCAGCTTGGCCATTTCACAAATGGGGAATGGATATTGTTGGTCCATTCCCACCAGCCAAAGGTGGGGTAAAATTTTTATTAGTGGCCATAGATTACTTTACCAAGTGGCCTGAAGTCAAACCACTTACAAAAATCACGGGCAAACAAGTCATTGACTTCGTTTGGGAGAATATCATTTGCCGATTCGGGCTGCCGGGAGTCTTAGTCACGGATAACAGGAAGCAATTTGCTGAGAAGCCTTTTAGCACTTGGTGCAAGGAATTCAGAATAACTCAGGTATTCAGCTCAGTTGCATACCCACAATCCAATGGGCAAGTTGAAAGAACGAATCAGAGCATTGTTGAAGGAATCAAGACAAGATTGGGATGGCATGAAAGCAATTGGCTCGAAGAGTTGCCAAATGTTCTATGGGCTAACGAACAACGGAAAAAACAAGCCACAAAAGAACACCCTACAGCTTGGTGTTCGGATCAGAAGCCGTGTTTCCAGCTGAAATAGGAGTTGTGACTCAAAGAACACTCAACATGGATCCCGAAGCAAACGACAAAGAGACCATGTTGAACTTTCAACTCCTCGAAGAAATACGCGATCAAGCTGGCATTCAAGAAGCCAAGTACAAACAAAAGATGGAAGCTTATTACAACACAAGAGTCAAGCATGAACGCTTCAAGCCAGGAGACCTCGTGCTCAGAAACAATGAGGCCAATGAAAAAGAGAACCAAGGAAAACTTGGCCCAAAGTGGGAAGGGCCATACACAATCCTTGAATCACATAAGGGTGGATCCTATAAACTGGCCAACGCGGAAGGTAAAAAGCTTCCCAGACATTGGAATGGCAAGACCCTTAAAAGGTTCCATGTCTGATCAAGAAAGTTTAATCTGTATATCAAGAGTTGTATTTCAAGAGTTGTCCCATGCTCCCTTTTTGTAAAACAATATCTCTTGAATGAATGATGATGTTTTATCAAAATTGTCTTTCTATCCTAAAATCAGGTTGAGAACATAGCAAAAAACTCCATGGCAAGGGCCATGTAAGGGGATTAGCTCCCAGGCCATATCGCTCAATAAGTTTAAGGGTTGAATGAACCTATATAAGGGGTGAGTTCCTAAATCAATACAACTCCATGAGACTTATAAAATTATCTAAAAACGAAGTTGTCTCATAGACGGGTCTGAACAGCCTACACCAAATGTTCCTTAAGCCTTGCAAAACTTCTAAAAAAAAATCATTATTAACAGGCTTACAAACCAAAATCAGACCAAGGAAAGTGATAGATAGGATAGGTGCTATGCCTTCTTGTTAAAAATACCAAGGCTAAGTGACTGCAGCACTGAATCCTTTAAGGTATAAAAAACATAAAGGCAACACAAACCCCACAAAGACAATCCCATAAACAACAACTGAAGGGGCAAAACAACAACAGAACAATAAAAGGTTGTATACAACTCGAAATAAAAAACACAAAGCAAAGCACCAAGTTATGAAAAACAAGAAATAGCTAGAAGCCTTCAAGGCTTCAAGCTACAAACGTCCAACAAAGCTGCCTTACAAAAATATACAATCACATCTAAAAAATCACAACACAAGGCAAGTAGTAGAAAGTTAATAACATAAGATAACAAGCCTTAAAGGCTTCCAAATGTTCAAACAAGTCAAAAAAAACCTTAACGGTTTGTAAACATAGCAATAGTTCAAATATCCACCAAGGCTAACAACCATCAACAGAAACCTTAAGGGTTTCTACAAAACCTAAATTGTCTTAAAGGAATACAGACCATAAAATTGTTTTGAAATGCTAAGAAAGCTACGAATGTATTCTTCAAATATCAGAAAGAGGCTTAGAAGCCCCAGAACCATTACCTTTAACCTTCTTGGCCATCTTCGGCTTCTTAGCTTTCAAACCACCATCATTACCAACTGCTGAACCTTCGAGGCTTGCATCCTTGGAAGCATCAAGATCTTCAGAAAAGGTCTCCTCACTATCCCGTGAATGAGAACGCTTCTTCGAAAGGGAATCAAGCACTTCAGCACAAACCTTTTCATTAAGCCCAGCCGGCTTCAACTCCTATAAGACAGAAAGAGGTTTACTAAAACAAGCTGCAACTTGACTTACATATGGGTAAGTCAACCTCTCCATCTGCTGGATAGACTCCTTAAAAACCTCGGAAGCTTCAGGGCAAAACATGGGAGACTGCTCCAAGGCCTGACCAGACTCGTGAAGTTTAAAACCAGCAATAAGGCCCTGATGTTTCCCTAAGTTCAGCAGTTTGGTGTAGACCTCTCCAAGAGGAGAATTGAGTTCCTTGGAATGAAGGAGATAGGTAACAACTTGGTGAATGCCTTGCTCAATAAGCCACTGGTTATCACCAGTAGCTTGAGCAACTGAAGCTTTCAAGCCTGCCTTCTCTTCGTCAAAGGCCTTCTGTTGAACATTTAAGGCTTCCCTATCAGCCTTCAACCTCAACTGGTCAGCTTCAAACCTTTTCTTGAGGTCACTCATTTCAATCTCGTGCCTCCTTGTCAACTCTCCAACCTTCTTCACCCAAGACTCCTCCTTTTTAGCAAACCCCTCAACCTCCTTCTTCATCGCAGCCATAGAGGCTTTCATCTTATCCTTATTCTTGGTAGCTTCCTCATACTCCTGCATACCTTTCGTAAAGCTAGTAACACCCTCAGCCAACAGGGCCGAAAGGTTGCAGGAACTTAACATCAACCTTGAAATAAAGTGATCAGCTTCCATCTCAGAAATAGCACTTCGGACACCAGCGGGAGCAAAATGGGCTAACACCTCAGCACAAACAGCAGGATCCTTGAAGCTATCCCCAATCTTCACACCCCAGTTGGGAACATAAACCTCTTTAGCTTCAGACCCCTCCAAGCTTTCAACACTTTTGCCTAACGAACCCTGGATAACAGGCGCAGCACCTTTCTAAATCAGCTTCTTCTTCTTCCCAGAAACAACCAACTCTTTCTCCTTACCCTTCCCTACATCAACCTCAGTAACCTGTTCCGCAGACACTTCAATGTCATCGCTAATGTCAATGGCCTCTAAGCCAGAAGGTTGATCAGCACCTTTCAAGCATCGGTTTGAACGACATACAGAAACCTTTGAACCCGGAGCCTTCGTGAAACCTTTAACATTAGGAATATTCGCATAACCAGAACCCTCGAACCTATGTTCTGATCCCCTAACAACTGCATCTTCACCAGGAGTAGCTGCAGCATCTCCAAACACAACATCGGAAGTATCATCGCTCTTAATAAAATCAAGTGCAGACATAACTACAAAATAAACACAAATAAAGGGCATAAGCAAACAAAAATATGAACATAACAGCACAACAAGACAAATGCATACCCTGCCCGTCTGTCATAAGCACTGGATCTCGATCAGTTTTGTCCCACAACTTACTGAGGCCCAGCAACACAAGTAAGTGCTGATGTGCACAAAATGAAACATATAAATTACATCAATTGTGGCATAAAACTAACCCTTTTTTAGTACTAATGTTGGAAAAAGTGTGTTTTTGTCTTCCTTTTGTATTTTCAGGATTAAATGAGCTCAAATGAACAAAAGAAGCAAATAGGCAGCTAAATCTAACATAAATACAAGAGAAGGAACAAACGTGGCATGCCCGGCCTCCCCGACAGCATCTTCCCAAGCAAAACAAGAAAACAGAAGGCTGAACACTCCCCGTGCTCAATGAGCATGGGGGCGTGCCCAAGTGTCAGCAGAAAAGACAAAGATGTAGAAGCTTAAATCACCCACCACGGGGGCGTGCCCAGCGGACACGGGGCCGTGGTCAACTCTAAGATTCGCAGAATCTGGGGAAATCTTGATAGTACAGATACGCTTCTGCACACGGGGGAGTGCCCAGAGGACACGGGGGCGTGGTCAACTAATGCAGACAAACTGCAATTAATGAAGAAAGAGAACGAATGTGGACACGGGGCCGTGCCCAATGGACACGGGGCCGTGCCCGAGCCTCTGTTCAGCCTATAAATAGGGGTGCTTGGCTCATTTGCAAACCATCCCTTGGCACACCACCTCTCTCACACTTCACCCACCACCCACCACCATCACAACACCATCATCCACCACCATCATCCATCGTCCATCGTAGAGTGTGTGAGTCGTCTCGGGATCCAAGATTGATCGTAAGAGTTCTTGACAATCAAAGTCCATGTTTGCCTAAGTCTCTTACATCACTTGGTGAAGACAAGTGTCTAGTGTAATACTTTTTATTTTTAATCTTTTCGCACTTTTTACTTGGTTATGTATTAATTACTTTAATAACTAGTTTCTTATGTTGAAGGTGATTCTTCCTTATCGTTTGTCCGTGGTGTCTTGGCATTATTTTACTGTCTATATAAAATAAAATATTTTCACCATTCATATCTCCACGGTCTATATGGAGATATGTTGGCTACCTGGTCGGGGGTTAAGGGAACGGTTTGGTAAGAGTCTTGCCTTGTTCAGTGTATAGATCCTGCAAGGACCTGGGTTAAATTTAGTAGGACCTCCTTCAATACCCACCGGTATTGGATGGCGGGGGTCCAAACTCTTTGACCCCCTCATATGTAAGCTACTATTAATACTTTAACCCGGCTACTTAGGACTGTATCCCTGCTGACTCAGACTACTTAGCCGAGGGTAACGTCACCTTCAAAAGAGGGGCCTACCACAATATGCATTAATAACTTAATTAATTATCTTTCAATAATTCGACCCTTTAGGATTGTATCCTTGCTGACTCAAACTACTGGGTTGAGGGTAACGTCACCTTCAAAAGAGGGGCCTACTACAATAACTAAGATAATCTCTTAAAAAGTGCAAAAGTGCGGAAATAATCAAAGGTTACACTAAACACGAGTCGGAGCCAAGTGATTCATCTTGTCTATCTATTTTTATTTTTATTTTAACTTTCAGTATTTTAGTTAGTTTTTATTTTCCTAGTTTAAAACCTTTTTCTAACTTTTGATTTGATTAGACGTTGAGGATTAACCGGTACTAAATCTCTTGTGTCCTTTGACGACCTCGGTATCTTGCCAACACTGTACTACGCTCACGATGGGTGCACTTGCCCATATGTGTGTTTGGTGTTAGTAAAATATCGTGTTTTATAAATTTCAAACTTGGCTAACGTGTAAAAAGGGCTTAAAATATACTTAAATATATATTACACCACACGCGCATCAAGTTTCTGGATCCGTTGCCGGGGACACAAGGATTTTAAGAAAGTTAGGAATCAACGGCCTAATCGTTTTTTTTTATTTTCTGTTTTTTTTTAGGATTTTCTTAGTTTTTCAGTTTCTGCAGAGCTCAGCACGGGCCGTGCCAGGTCGGACACGGGCCGTGCCCAGCATTCTTACTGGCAGTTTTTATTTTCCGAGTTACAGGGAGTTGAGCACGGGGCCGTGTCGGTGCAACACGGGGTCGTGTCGAACTCCCCAGTAACAGGGATCCGGAAAACAATCACTGTATCTCCGACCACGGGCCGTGTTCATCTGAGCACGGGGTCGTGGTGAAGCTTCTGACCAACGTTCTTTTCTGTTTTTATTGCAGGACTTGGAACCCAGGCGCCACATCTGAACTTTCTACGTAGTGTATGAGCTCCAGTTCTAGTAGGGACATAAAAGAACCTCTTGAAGAACCCGAACGCTGTCTCAGAAAAAGGCTTAAAGCTAAATACCAAGAGAAAGTTTCGGGGGACCCACTTCCAATGACGGACCAACGTACCCTCGTGGATTACCTACGACCCAATGTAGGTAATCTCGGCGCCGCTATCAATGCACCGAATGTCGAAGCCAACAACTTCGAACTTCGACCGCATTTGATACAAATGCTTCAAAACTCCGCAACCTTTCATGGGCTTGCGGACGAGGATCCCCATCTACATATTACTAATTTCTTAGAAATATGTGATACCTTTCGGATCAATGGAGCATCAAACAACGCCATCCGCCTTCAAATGTTTCCATTTTCACTAAAAGACCGAGCTAAGGCTTGGCTTAACACCCTCCCGGTTGGTTCGGTAAACACCTGGGATGAACTAGCCCAAAAGTTTCTATATAAGCATTTCCCTCCTGCTAAAACGGCTAAACTAATGACTGAAATTAATACATATTCGCAAGAGGATGGGGAATCCTTATATGAAACTTGGGAAAGGTTCAACGAGCTACTAAGAAAGTGCCCTCATCACGGTCTTGCGGTATGGCAACAAGTATCCACCTTCTACAATGGGTTGTTGCCACACACAAGACAAACACTTGATTCTAGCTCCGGGGGACTTTTAGGTAATCGTCGCCCAAATGAAATATATAATCAAATTGAGGAAATTGCTCAAACCAATTTTCAGTGGCACACTCCCCGAGGCAATAAATCTATTGCCCCGGGCGCCCATAAGGTTGATGAAAGCACTTCTTTACAAGCTCAAATCGAGGCCCTTTCTTCAAAAATCAAAAAGTTAGAAATGGCAAAAACGGTCTCGGTTATGGCTTGTGAGGGGTGTGGTGGGCCACATGAAAATTGGAGTTGTATGAAAGAATTAGATGATCAAACGGAAACGGTAAACTACATTGATAATAGGCCTAGGCCGTCGGGTCCTCCAACGGGTACCTACAACCAAGGATGGCGTAACCACCCTAACCTTGGTTGGAGAGAACCCGTCAATAGTAGTTGATGACGGGGGTAGCCCAAGATTGAATAAAATGGCTAATTACGTAAATGCCTAAATGGTTAAATGGTTCAAGGCTTAAAAAGCTGTAAGAAAGGAAAAAGCAACACGGAAACAGTAGCCAGTCACATCTGGAGATCACTTCACCAACCCACAGCCGCAAAGGCAATGCAGGTCTGCACAATGCACGCTATTACCCGGGGGACCAAAGCCTTCAACCCCCAAAAGGGGAAACCCTCCACTGCAAGCGAGGTTGCTAGTCTAATCCATTCCACTTCGGGAGATACCTTCTCTTATAAAATGACACTTCATTTACTTCAGAGAGGAGATCCGGACCAGCTCTGATTCTCCAATCTCTGGTCATTCACATCGAATGCTTGTCTTGCACAAGTCATTCCCTTTCACATCCAACACCCACATTCCCTTTGCTTCCACTTCCGAATCTGAGTACAATTCAGAGGAGGATCCATAGCAAAGAATAACAATAAACTAGTAAACCTCCTTCCACGTCTCGCAAACGTGGGGGGACCCCACGACCTGCGTTAGGCAAGGTTGAACCCTTCAACCATTCTGCCTAGCCAGTCCAGCTACCACCGTTGGTCTTGTATTTGTTGTATCAACAAGTTGGCGCCCACCGTGGGGCCACGCCGCTATTTCTTCTCAAAAAGACCTAGTAGTGTAGCTCTATTCACTTAAAATCACCATGTCTGAAAGTGGATCCCCGGAAGAAGTGAATCAGATTCCAAACACTTCTACTCCGGGTAGTAGCCAAGCTCACGTGGCTATACCAACTTCTTTCTCAACTCCGGGGAGCACACCCGAGTTCCTCAACTTCAACACACCAACTCCGTCCCGATCCGGAGTTCCATCTCCTAATATCGGTGTCTCTGATGCCCCATCATGTGTTGAACTCACCCCTGAAGGGGTTGCTAACAACTTCCTTGTGCTAAGGACTCTTCTCAACCAGCACGTGAGTAAAGAAAGAGAAAAGGGAGTGAGGATTCGTTTAGACTATGACGAACCTGAGCCAACATTGTCTCCTGGACCACCTCCTCCTCCTTTTGCAACAAGAAGTGAGGCTGGTCCCAGTAACCTTTCAAACCCTCACCCTTATCTGTCCTCTATGACAAATCCTACGGTGCATCCTATCTTCTCTTCCCAACCAATTACTAGTGGTGCTCCTCTGGGACATGAGCTAACTCTTGACCAGCTCCTACAGTCCCCGGTGACAAGCTATCCAGCATCTACTACAACTACATGGGAGCAAGCTCTGTCCGTGCTCCCTTTAGCACGAAGTGCTGTTATGAGTGCTCCCCTCGGGATAAACTGCTCCACTGGCCCAGGAAGCCTTCAAGGCTTCAACCCTATGCCCAACATGATGACCCAGATGATGGCCAATTTCCCATGGCAACACTTCATCAATCAAGTGCTTGCCACTCAGGGAAACAATGGCAATAGCAGTACTGTGGATGCAAGGACTGAAGAGGACTTGGCTAAACCATACAAGCCAAGTAACCTTTCGTGCTTTTCAAGACAGATAGCCGATTATGATTTCCAGTCAAAGATCAAAATGCCGGCACACATCAGGACATATGATGGGACTGAAGATCCTGAGGACCATCTTCAGATCTTCACTGGTGCAGCTCGGATAGAGAAATGGTCCAACGCTGAGTGTTGTCTAATGTTCATGCAAACTCTTGTTGGATCCGCCAGGATCTGGTTCAACGATTTACCTGCTCAAAGCGTTCGAAGCTTTGACGATCTCAGCAAGGGTTTCCTGGCCAATTTCTCTCAACAAAGACGATATGTCAAAGACGCAACAGTGATCTTTCAGATAAAGCAACGTGATGATGAAAGTCTCCGTGCTTTCATCGAACGATACAAGAAGGAAGGTCTGACTTATGTAGGGGCCGACGAGAAAATGAGGGTGGCTGGCTTTATGAATGCCATCACCTCTAAGTACCTTACAAGGGATTTCAACAAATCTCTACCCAAGACCTTAGAAGAAGCTCTTGAAAGGGCCGAAGCCCACATCCGGGGAGAGGAGGCAGTAGACATTAAGGAACAAAGAAAAAGAGGGTCCGGCTGGAGAAGCAACAGTCCAGCCAGAAAAAGAGGGAACTTCAACCCCTATGACAGGCGGCCAAAGGGTTCAGATCCTCGAAGGTCTGAAGGTCGGAACCTTTCGAGCAGGGAGAAAGGCATAAGCTTCACGCCCCTTACAAAGACCCCTCAAGAAATCCTTGCAACAGAAGAAGTTAAACAAAACTTTCGGCCTCCTAGACCTCTCCCCAAAAGCAGGAAAAATGAGAACTCCACCCAATACTGCGAGTTTCATGAAGAAAAGGGTCACCACACCAATGATTGCTTCCAACTCAAGAAAAGAATAGAAGAGGCTGTTAAATCCGGAGAACTCGCTCATTTGGTAAAGGGAGTCTGGGACAAAATGGCTGAAGGAAAGGGTAAGGAAGTCAATATGGTAGATTTCGACGGAAAGGTTCCTCACAAAAGACAGAGGTTGGAAGCTTGGGAGCTTCAATGTGTCTGTTTCCCCCCTACGGAGAATGACCCTCTCTCTAGCCCTCTCGTGGTAAAGGCTACCGTGGGAACGTTGCAAACATGAAAGGCATACATAGACACGGGTGCAGCCACCGAAATCATGTTCGAAAAATTCTTCAACCAATTGAGCAATGAAGAACGTTCAAGGCTCCAACCTTCTGGAACCTCTATAAAAGGTATCGCTGACATACCCCTCAAGCCTTTAGGGCAACTAACACTTAATGTTCGTTTTAGTGAAGGTTCAAAAGAAAGAACCCAACCACTCACCTTTGTGGTTATCAACATACCCTCAAGCTATGATGTGATCATCGGAAGACCAGGACAGTGTGCATTTTACATGGCCGTGTCTGTTGGCCATGGCACAGTCAAATTCCCCACCGAAAGGGGCATAGCAACCCTTCAACCCTCTCAGGAGGCCTACATGGTTGAAGGTGAAAGTTCAAACAGTGAAGAAGACAGGCAAAGATTGGTCATAAACCATAAATACCCGGAACAAAGGATAAGGGTCAACCCTGACCTTTCTCAAGAGACTCTTTCATACCTTGAAAAATTGCTAACACACTACAGTGATGTATTCGCTTGGTGTCCTGAAGATATGACCGGGATCCCCCGGGATATTGCCGAGCATGAGTTGAGAATACCACCAGAGGTCAAGCCTGTGGTCCAGAAGAAAAGAAGCTTGGCACCTGAAAGAAGTCTGGCAGCCTGCCAAGAGGTTGAAAAGCTTGTGTCAGCCGGCATCCTCCGAGAAGTCAAGTACCAATCATGGGTTGCAAACCCAGTTATGGTCAAAAAACCAGACAACTCTTGGAGGATGTGCATAGACTTCAAGGATCTTAACAAAGCTTGTCCTAAGGATTGCTATCCACTACCAGAGATTGATCTCAAAGTCGACTCCCTCACCGGATACTCGTTCAAATGCTTTCTTGATGCATACAAAGGTTATCACCAAATCCTCATGAAGGAAGAAGATGAGGAAAAAAACAGCTTTTCACACGGACAAAGGAATCTTTTGCTATCAAAAGATGCCTTTCGGCCTCAAAAATGCAGGAGCAACCTATCAACGGCTCGTTGACAAAGCCTTCGAGAGCCAAATTGGCAAAAACATGGAGGCATATGTCGATGACTTGGTTATTAAAAGCAAGACGGAATACCAAATGCTCGATGACATTCAAGAAACTTTCAAGAACCTCAGAAAGGTTAACATGAAGCTTAATCCAGAAAAGTGTTCATTTGGATTCGAGGAAGGAAAATTTTTGGGCCACATTGTTGGAAAACAAAGCATTAAAGCCAACCCTAACAAAGTAAAAGCCGTCCTTGAAACCAAGCCACCAAAGACCAAGAAGGAGGTTGAAAGCTTGAATGGGAAGCTTGCAGCCTTGAAGCGTTTTACCTCCAAGTTAGCCGAAAGATCTCTGCCTTTCTACAAAACGCTCAAGAACTGCTCAGAAAAAAAGGATTTCAAATGGACTGAAGAAGCTGAAGAAGCTTTCAACCAGATGAAGCAACATCTAGCTTCCCTACCAGACATTGCGGCACCAAAAACCGGGGAGTTAATATCGGTGTACCTCTCAATCACGGACGAGGCCATCAGTGCAGTCCTTACCATTGAGCGAAACAAGGCCCAGGTACCCGTTTATTTTTTCAGCAAAACTTTAAAATTAGCTGAAACGAAATACCCTCCCCTTGAAAAACTTGCCCTAGCTTTAGTTCAAACAGCTAGAAGGCTTCGAAGGTATTTCCAAGCACACCCCATACAAGTGGTCACCGACCAACCAATTAAGAGTGTGCTTGAAAAACCTGAAAACTCTGGGCGATTAGCCAAATGGGCCATAGAACTGGGTGAACATAACATCACCTATGTCCCAAGGAAAGCTATCAAGGCTCAAGTCTTGGCTGATTTCATTGTGGAAATCCCAAACCAAACACTTACTGAAGTAAACACTGCCACCACTGAACCTTCCAACCCTGAAGCCTGGAAGCTTTTTACCGATGGGGCTTCAAGCGTTGAAGGGCCGGGGGCTGGATTAATTTTGATCAACCCAAAAGGCTTGGAGTTCACATATGCTCTTCGTTTTGATTTTCAGACCACCAATAACGAGGCCGAATACGAAGCACTAATAGCCGGCCTAAGGCTGGCCAAAGAAATGAAGGTTGAAAAGCTTGAAGTGTTCACGGATTCGTTACTGGTCTCAAGCCAAGTGAATGATAGCTACATAGCTAAAGAGCCCAACATGAAAAAATACAGAGAAAAATCAAAGGAACTAATAAATACCTTCCAAGCATGCAACATCAAACAGATCCCCAGATCTCAAAACAAAAAGGCCGATGCCCTAAGTAAGCTTGCATCTCTCACCTTTGCCCACCTCACCAAGAAGGTACTGGTAGAAGTGTTGAAGGCCCCATCCATTAATGAATTGGAGGTTCAAGATGTGGTTACCGAAGAAGAACCAAACTGGATGACTCCCATAAGAAAGTTCCTCAAAAATGGTGAATTACCCAATGATCAAGTGGAAGCTAAAAGGGTTGAAATCAAGGCAAGACAATACATACTGCAAGGAGAAACCCTTTACAAAAAGGGTTACCTTGCTCCCTTGCTAAGGTGTGTCGGCCCCGAGCAAAGTAAATATTTGATCAAGGAAATTCACGAAGGAGTGTGTGGAGCTCACTTTGGAGCTAGGTCGGTAGTTGCAAAGCTCATGAACCTCGGATATTTCTGGCCTTCAATGCATCGTGACACAGCAGAAGAATTGAAGAAATGTGATGCCTGCCAGATCCATGCACCAATCCCAAAAAGTCCCAAGCACGATTTAGTCCCAATAACCCCCGCTTGGCCATTCCATAAGTGGGGAATGGACATTGTTGGTCCATTTCCCCCAAGCAAAGGGGGAGTAAAATTCCTATTAGTGGCGGTAGACTATTTCACCAAGTGGCCCGAGGTCAAACCACTTGCCAAGATCACAGGAAAGCAAGTCATTGACTTTGTCTGGGAAAACATCATTTGCCGTTATGGATTGCCAGGAGTACTTGTCACCGACAACGGAAGGCAATTTGCTGAGAAGCCTTTTAGCGTTTGGTGCAAAGAATACAAAATCGATCAGGTTTTCAGCTCAGTGGCTTATCCACAATCAAACGGGCAGGTTGAGAGAACAAATAGAAGCATAGTGGAAGGAATCAAGACAAGATTGGGAAGATATGAAAGCAACTGGCTTGAAGAATTGCCTAGTGTTCTATGGGCAATTAGAACAACGGAAAAAACAAGCCATAAGAAAACACCTTACAGCTTGGTATTTGGATCCGAAGCTGTGATCCCTGCCGAAATAGGAGTTGTAACCCAAAGAATTGTCAACATGGATCCCGAAGTAAACCAAAAAGAGACCATGTTGAATTTACAACTCCTAGAGGAAGCAAGAGACCAAGCCGCAATTCAAGAAGCCAAATACAAGCAACAGATGGAAGCTTACTACAACAAAAAAGTCAAAAACGAACGTTTCAAGCCAGGGGACCTAGTCCTCAGAAACAACGAAGCCAGCAAGAAAGAAAATCAAGGAAAGCTTGGCCCAAAGTGGGAGGGTCCATACACCATCCTTGAAGCACACAAAGGTGGATCCTACAAGCTGGCTGATTCAGAAGGCAAAAGGCTTCCAAGGCACTGGAACGGCAAAACGTTGAAAAGATTCCATGTTTAAACGGAAAGTTTGGTTTGTATCAAAATGTATTTCAAGCAGGATTATGAATACCTTTTGTAAAAAGCAAGCATTGCTTTAATGAATGAAGTTGTTTTTATCAAACTTGTCTTTCTATCCTAAAATCAGGTTGAGAACCTAGCAAAAAACTCCATGGCAAGTGCCATGTAAGGGGATGAGCTCCCAGGCCACATCGCTCAATAGGTTCAAGGGTTGAATGAACCTATATAAGGGGTGAGTTCCTAAATCAATACAACTCCATGAGACTTGTTGAGAAAAAATAAAATTGTCTCATAGACGGGTATAAGCAGCCTACACCAAATGTTCTCTAAGTTTTAGAAATACAGTCTACAAAAAGGCTGAAAAACCAAAAGAAATGATTACAAGGATATGTGCCATCTCTTCTTGTTAAAAATGCCAAGGCTAAGTGTCTGCAGCACTGAACCCTTTAAGGTATAAAAAGCATAAGGGCAGCACAAACCCGACAAAGACAAAGTTACAAAAAGAACAAAACAAGTCCAAAAAAGAACAAAGTTAATTGGACAAAATCACAAAGGTACAAACCAAGCCAGGACGCAAAACCCAAAAGCCTTCAAGGCTTCAAGCCACCCGGGCTATACCTCGAAGCCTTAAAGGCTTCAACCTTTTAAAAGACAGCCAAAAGGCTTCAACGGTTAAACTCCAAATGAACTGCCTTGTCCAAAAAGGCACAAGCATAAAACCATAACAAAAGGAAAAATAGTTAAAACATAACATCATATAAAAGAAAGCCCCAAAAAGACTTTCAAACATAAGTTAGAGCAAGACCTAATAACTTGCAAGCTTAAGCTACTATTCCAGCGGCCACAAAGGCCTTAAAACACAACCAATAGGAACCTTAAGGGTTCCTAATAACCTAATATTGTTCAAGTTAACATTACAAAACATAAATTGTTTTCAGTGCTAAGAAAGCTACGAATCAAGCATCAACAGATTTGGAAACTCCAGAACCTTCGCCCTTGGCCTTCTTTGTTTTCTTCAACTTTTTAGTCTTCAACCCTCCATCACCCCCAACCGCTGAAGCCTCCAAGCTTGCATCCTTAGGAACATCCGGCTGACCTGAAAGGGTATCGTCACTATCACCTGAATAAGACCTCTTCCTTGAAAGAGATCCCAGGATTTCAGCACAGACCTTCTCATTTAAGCCCTCCGGCTTCAAACCCTGCAACTCAGCAAGAGGCTTACCAAAGCAACCAGAAACCTGATGGATGTAAGGATAAGTTAGTTTCTCCATTTCCTCAACGGAGCCTTTAAAAACATCAGAAGCCTCGGGCCGAAACAGAGGTGACTTCTCCAAAGGATGACCGGACTCATGGAGCTTATAACCTGCAATAAGACCTTGGTGTTTTCCTAAATTGAGTAGCTTAGTATAAACATCACCAAGGGCAGAGTTAAACTCTTTAGAGTGCAGCAGATAGGTAACCACTTGATGGAAACCCTGCTCAATAAGCCATTGGTTATCCACAGTAGCTTGAGCAACTGAAGCTTTCAACCCTTCTTTCTCCTTAACAAAAGCCTGCTGCTGAACAAACAGAGCTTCCCGGTCAGCCCTAAGTTTCAACCTCGATGCCTCGAAGCTCTTTTTCAAATCACTTATCTCAATCTCATGCGTCTTTTTAAGATCACTAACCTTCTTGTCCCACGCCGATTCTTTCTCAGCAAAACTAGCAATCTCCTTCTTCATCACAGCCATGGAAGATTTCATTTTATCTTTCTTCTTGGAGAACTCTTCATACTCCTGCATCCTCTGACGAAAACGGGCAATGCCTTGAGGAAGCATGGCAGCAAGATTGCAAGTACTTAAAATCATACGGGACAACATCAGATCATCATCCATCCCAGCAATGGTCTTGTGAACTGATGGAGGAGCAATGTGACTTAGAGCATCCTCACAAACAGCAGCATCTTTGAAGCTGTCATCATTCTTCACTGACCAAGTAGGCACATAAATCCCTTCCGGGTCCAACCCTTCAACGTCCCTGCTCGAAGACTCCTGGACAGGAGTGGCAACAACCTTCTTGCTTGAAACCTTTTTGCCATGAACAACCAATTCCTTATCCTTCTCAGCACCTGCTTCAACACCTTGATCTTCCGAAACTTCAATATCATCGCTCAAGTCCACCTTTTCAGTAGAAGTGGATTGAGGACCAGCCTTCAACAACCGACGAGAAGATCGACGGGTTGAAGATTTAGGAGCATTAGACTTAGAAAAACCCTTGGCAGTAGCAGCACTAACATAGCCTGAGCCCTCAAACCTTTGATCAGCAGTCCTAACCACAACATTCTCACCAGGAACAGACGGAGCATCCTCAAAAACAACATCGGAAGTATCGTCGCTCTTAATAAAATCCAAAGCAGACATGACTACAAAAAACAACCACGCATAAGTCATAGATTAAGAAAAACATAAAAAGGACAAAAAAGGAAAATGCATACCCATGCCACTCCTCATAAGAACCGGATCCCGATCAACATTCCCCCAAATTTTACTAACCCCTAACAGAACTAGTAAGTGCTCAGGAAAGGGACGAACCCTAGAAGGGCACTCCCGGATGGCATTAAGAAAAACATCATTCAAATCAGACTCGGAAGGTTCCGGATCATTGAGGACGGCATCCGGTTTCCTCCAAACCATTTTAAATGGGAGAATAGCATCGGAAACCCAGAAAAAGCGGTCCTTCCAAGCCCCAAGGGTAGTAACCATCGACGAAATAAGGCAGGTATCAACTTTGGATATTTCGAAAGTAAACCAATCGCCATTCTTAGCCAAGCGAAAAAACCGGCGAAATAGTAAAAGAGAAGGATCATACCCAAGAGCACGACATAAAACCTCAAAATGCAAAACCCTAGCCATCCCCTTTGGATGAACTTGCCCAAAAGAAACACGATAATACTCCAACAAGTTCAAAACAAAAAACGAAAAGGGATATCGAAGATTTGAGAACTCAAAATGACTACAATAAAGGGCAATCGAACCAGAAGGTGGTTTATCAATGGGAACATCACAAGCAGGGGCAGTGGGATCAAACTTCCTATCAATACCATATTCCATACAAAATAAATCTATCTCCTCTTGTGTTAACCAGGAAAAAGATTTTGCTAAGTCCTTACGAGCACCCATTTTTTGAAAACGGAAAATGCAGAATGAAAGATAAAAAGAAAACAGGGACTTACCTTAGTAAAGGAGAGAAAACGGAAGAAACTTGGAATAAATTACAAAACAAATAGATAAGTATGGAAATATAAAATAAATATAAGTCTACAATAGGGGTAATAATGTCAAAACAGTAACCCCTGCGAAAACCGCCACCCTATCAACTGCCATACATCAATCAAATCAATTGTCATTTATTTGAAATTCAAATCCAAAACATTAACTGCCGTTAACCTTTCAAGCCTTCAAGCATGGAACCGTTGAAACTTTTAGGCAATAAAACACGCGTATAAAGTCAGAAGTCTTTGAGCTCATCTCCCAAAAACCTCTGACTTGGGGGGCTGATGACGGGGGTAGCCCAAGATTGAATAAAATGGCTAATTACGTAAATGCCTAAATGGTTAAATGGTTCAAGGCTTAAAAAGCTGTAAGAAAGGAAAAAGCAACACGGAAACAGTAGCCAGTCACATCTGGAGATCACTTCACCAACCCACAGCCGCAAAGGCAATGCAGGTCTGCACAATGCACGCTATTACCCGGGGGACCAAAGCCTTCAACCCCCAAAAGGGGAAACCCTCCACTGCAAGCGAGGTTGCTAGTCTAATCCATTCCACTTCGGGAGATACCTTCTCTTATAAAATGACACTTCATTTACTTCAGAGAGGAGATCCGGACCAGCTCTGATTCTCCAATCTCTGGTCATTCACATCGAATGCTTGTCTTGCACAAGTCATTCCCTTTCACATCCAACACCCACATTCCCTTTGCTTCCACTTCCGAATCTGAGTACAATTCAGAGGAGGATCCATAGCAAAGAATAACAATAAACTAGTAAACCTCCTTCCACGTCTCGCAAACGTGGGGGGACCCCACGACCTGCGTTAGGCAAGGTTGAACCCTTCAACCATTCTGCCTAGCCAGTCCAGCTACCACCGTTGGTCTTGTATTTGTTGTATCAACATTAGTAACCAACAAAATCTAAACCAACGAACAAACTTTCAACAACCAAGAATCGAGTCACAAAATTTCTCTCAACAACAAGGCGGACGAGAAAGGCTTGAAGATACTGTATCTCGCCTCATCTCCGACACCGAAAAGAAAAACTCGGATCGATTTCAACAATTGGAATCGAATTTTAGAAATCAACAAGCTAGCATTCATAACATCGAAAAACAATTAAATCAAATAGCTCAAAATTTCTCTGAGAGACCACAAGGCGCGTTACCAAGCAATACCGAAACCAAGCCAAAGGCACAAGTGCATCTCATCACATTGAGAAACCGTATTGTGGGTCCCGAGGAGGCTCCATTACCACCAACTGAAAGAAGCCCATCTAGCCAAACCGTAACTCCACCCATGCCCCAACAAGAGAAGGCTTCTCCACCAATTCAAGAGCCTACTAAGATTCCTCCAGTTCCATACCCCGGTAGGTTAATTCGTCAAAAGACGGATGAGCAATTCGCAAAGTTCGAAAATTCACTAAAACAATTGCATGTTAATATTCCGTTTATCGAAGTCCTAACTCAAATGCCTAAATATTCCAAATTTATGTGGGACTTCCTCACTCACAAAAGGAAAATTGAATCATTGCAATTAGTTAACTTAGGCGAAGAATGCTCCGCCTTGCTACTCAACAAACTCCCGCAAAAGAAGCTTGACCCCGGAAGCTTAACAATTCCTTGCTCGATTGGGGAATCCCCCATTCGTAATGCACTAGCCGATCTCGGGGCAAGCATCAACCTCATGCCCTCATCAATGTTCAACCAACTCGGCTTAGGGAAAACAAGCCCTACAAAAATAAGCATACAACTCGCCGATAGATCCGTCAAATATCCACAAGTGTCGTTGAAAATCCATTGGTCAAAGTCGGCGAATTTGTCTTTCCAGCCGACTTTGTCATACTAGATATGGAGGAAGATGCCGAAGTACCACTCATCCTAGGGAGGCCATTCCTAGCTACGGCCCAAGCAGTGGTAGATATGAATGATGGAACACTAACATTGAGGATTGGGGACGAGGAAATGAAGTTCAGAGTTGGAAAAAGAGTAGAAGACGAAGACCCGGTCAACTACATGAAGGTCATTGACTCGAGTTTGGATGATGCTCTCCGACGGTGTAGCATGGGATGCAAAACATCCCACTTGGGTGACATATGACCAGGCTTTGGGTCTAGCCAAGGACCTTTATAAACGTGGCGCACCACAGAGGCATTCCGCGGAACTATCCTTAGCTTAGTTTAGATTAATTTTTATGTTTTCTAGTTTAGTTTTAATTTGCAGGAATAAAACACACTCGAGATGGTGAAGGATAACAAGGGAAACTTGAACCAGCACCCCATGCACAAAAACAGGGCCACCCGACGAATTTTTCTTCATTACAGCAAGTTCAGCACAGGGCCGTGCTCGCCCAACACGGCCCGTGCCCAACCATCTGCAGAAAATGCCCAGTTCAGGTAACTGGACACGGGGCGTGCTCACTAAACACGCCCCCGTGCCCAGGCTTCTGTTTCTTTTTGACAATTTCTGTTACTGGCGATCGGAACACGGGGCCGTGTCCAGACGCCCAGTAACACAAATTTTTGCTTTTTCATACCTTTTTACACATTCAATCAAACTAAAAACTTATTTTTGGGACACATTGAGGACAATGTGTAATTTAAGTGTGGGGGGGGGATGCTAAAACCTTGAATCTTGCAAGTCCTAATCACAAGCCTTACACAAAACTCTATTGGAACCGCTAATCACCCCAAATTTTTTCAAAATTTTTTCATTTTTTTTACTTGTCTAAGTTTAATTTGGGAATTTCAAGTTCTAAAAAGGTTATATTTTTACAAATTTACAACCGATAGCGTCGTGATAAAAAGAACCAACATAAGAAAATTATGAAACGGCATGACAAGTTTAGTTAAAATTTGATTATATATACTTGATCACATAAAAACCCATTCCCACAAAAAGTGAGTTTTGAGCCTTTATTGAGCATAAAATACATATCTTTAAACTAAATGCTCATTTTTCGTTTCTTGTGTGAATAGCCGCTTGGTTCTTACGACTCTAGAACTTGCCACGACGATACATTCCCGGTCCTTACCAACTTAAACCCGAGTAAGTAAATGACAGAGGCATTAGGACTAACCCTTTTTATTTCTACACCATTATTTTTCTTTTTTTTTTTACCACCTACCCAAAATCCCCCTAGTTAACCCCTTAGAGCCTAAACCTTTTCATTTCATAACCCAAAACAAACACCCTTTCACCCACCAAAACCTTTTTATTTTTAACCCTTTGTTTTAGTAACAAGCTCGGTTTTTCTTATGACTTTAAAAAAAATGATGATGATGAAGCAAAAGAAAAATAAACAAACAAGTTTATCAAAAATAACTTTGTTTGAATAATGGCTTCATCAAAATAAAAACTTCAAAGAAATAAAAAGTCTTACGAAAACCGACGCTTTTTACGCTTTTCGCCTTTTTACTAACCACTAACCCAACCACCTACCTTTAACCCAAGCCTAACCCTTCACCCCAAAAGTGCTCTTGATATTTATAAAGGTGTATAGTTAAAAAGGAGGAGGATTGATTGCTTGGCAAGCTTATGGTAGGAGTAAGTTCCATGCCGCTCTCGAGTGATCCACTAAAATACATCTTCGACCGAGTGTTGAGTGATCCCCCGTGAGGTATGTGAACTTGTATATAAATGGAATTTTAAAAAGGCATGTTATGCCCTAATAAGTAATTTATCTTATGTAATGTTTTAAATAAATCATGACGAATAGGATTGTAAATAAATAAAAATAAAACTTAATAAAGAATCTTGGAAATCCCGACACTCTATGACAAGCCCAAAAACCTTCTCTTCTACCCATTCCATTTGGGAGTGTAAAAGCCACATTATAAAGAGTTTTGCTTGAGGACAAGCAAAGATTCAAGTGTGGGGGTATTTGATGTGCACAAAATGCAACATATAAATTACATCAATTGTGGCATAAAACTAACCCTTTTTTAGTACTAATGTTGGAAAAAGTGTGTTTTTGTCTTCCTTTTGTATTTTCAGGATTAAATGAGCTCAAATGAACAAAAGAAGCAAAAAGACAGCTAAATCTAACATAAAAACAAGAAAAGGAACAAACGTGGCATGCCCGGCCTCCCCGACAACATCTTCCCAAGCAAAACAAGAGAACAGAAGGCTGAACACGCCCCGTTCTCAATGAGCATGGGGGCGTGCCCAAGTGTCAGCAAAAAAGACAAAGCTGTAGAAGCTTCTATCACCCACCACGGGGGCGTGCCCAGCGGACACGGGGCCGTGGTCAACTCTAAGATTCGCAGAATCTGGGGTAATCTTGATAGTACAGATACGCTTCTGCACACGGGGGCGTGCCCAGCGGACACGGGGGTGTGGTCAACTAATGCAGACAAACTGCAATTAATGAAGAAAGAGAAGGAATGTGGACACGGGGCCGTGCCCAATGGACACGGGGTCGTGCCCGAGCCTCTGTTCAGCCTATAAATAGGGGTGCTTGACTCATTTGCAAACCATCCCTTGGCACACCACCTCTATCACACTTCACCCACCACCCACCACCATCACAACACCATCATCCACCACCATCATCCATCGTCCATCATAGAGTGTGTGAGTCGTCTCGGGATCCAAGATTGATCGTAAGAGTTCTTGACAATCAAAGGCCATGTTTGCCTAAGTCCCTTACATCACTTGGTGAAGACAAGTGCCTAGTGTAATACTTTTTATTTTTAATATTTTCGCACTTTTTACTTGGTTATGTATTAATGACTTTAATAACTAGTTTCTTATGTTGAAGGTGATTCTTCCTTATCGTTTGTCCGTGGTGTCTTGGCATTATTTTACTGTCTATATAAAATAAAAGATTTTCACCATTGATATCTCCACGGTCTATATGGAGATATGTTGGCTACCTGGTCGGGGGTTAAGGGAACGGTTTCGTAAGAGTCTTGCCTTGTTCAGTGTATAGATCCTGCAAGGACCTGGGTCAAATTTAGTAGGACCTCCTTCAATACCCACCGATATTGGATGGCGGGGGTCCAAACTCTTTGACCCCCTCATATGTAAGCTACTATTAATACTTTAACCCGGCTACTTAGGACTGTATCCCTGCTGACTCAGACTACTTAGCCGAGGGTAACGACCTTCAAAAGAGGGGCCTACCACAATATGCATTAATAACTTAATTAATTATCTTTCAATAATCCGACCCTTTAGGATTGTATCCTTGCTGACTCAAACTACTGGGTTGAGGGTAACGTCACCTTCAAAAGAGGGGCCTACTACAATAACTAAGATAATCTCTTAAAAAGTGCAAAAGTGCGGAAATAATCAAAGGTTACACTAAACACGAGTCGGAGCCAAGTGATTCATCTTGTCTATCTGTTTTTATTTTTATTTTAATTTTCAGCATTTTAGTTAGTTTTTATTTTTCTAGTTTAAAACCTTTTTCTAACTTTTGATTTGATTAAACGTTGAGGATAAACCGATACTAAAAGCTCTTGTGTCCTTGGACGACCTCGGTATCTTGCCAACACTATACTACGCTCACGATGGGTGCACTTGCCCATATGTGTGTTTGGTGTTAGTAAAATATCGTGTTTTATAAATTTAAAACTTGGCTAACGTGTAAAAAGGGCTTAAAATATACTTAAATATATATTACACCACACGCGCATCAGTGCTCAGGAAAGGGACGAAGCCTTGAAGGGCACTCCCTGAGAGTTTCAAGAAAACAGGAATTTATCTTAAGAGCAGAGGGTTCAGGTTCATTTAAAACGGCATCCGGATGTCTCCAAACAAGCTTAAAAGGAACAATTTCATCGGAGACCCAAAAAAACCGGTCTTTCCAAACACCAAGGCTAGAAACCATACATGAAACTAAACAAGTGTCAACTTGGGATGTTTCAAATGTAAACCAGTCACCATTCTTGGCTAACCGGAAAAAGCAACGGAACGATAAAAGAGTTGGATCATATCCGGAAGGCAGGCATAATACTTCAAAGTGCAAAACCCTAGCCAGACCCTGGGGGTGAATCTGGCCAAACGACACACGATAATACTCTAAGATATTCAAAACAAAGTTGGAGAAAGGATGACGGAGGTTTAAAAATTCAAAATGATGACAGTAGAGGGCAACGGAACCAGGGGGCACTGATCGATCGAAACATCGCATCCCGGTGCAACTGGTTTAAACCTCAACCTAATCCCCCATTCTAAACAAAAAATTTCTACTTCCTCTTCGGTTAATCGAGAGAACGATTTCGCTAGGTCTTTACGAGCACCCATGCTAAAAGAAAATAACCAGAAATATGGAAATCGGAACTAACCTGGAAGAAGAAAAGGAAAGGAAACTTGAGAGGAAATGTGTGAATGATGGTTTTCTTCTAAGAGTTAAATGTAAATTAATAAAACAAAAATGTTATAATTACACCAAGGGTTATTAAAACCGCTGCCTGACAAAAAGAAACTTCCAGTAGTCATATCAACTGTTTTGTCAAAATTGAAAAATCAAAAAGCTCAACCGCTTTCAACCTTTCAAGCTTTGAAGCCTTCAAGCCAAGCAAAGTAAAGCAAATGTGCAAAAAGTCAGCAGTATTTGAGCTTACACCCAAAAACCTCTGACTTGGGGGGTGATGACGGGGGTAGCTCGAACCTCAATAAAATGACTAATAATACATCATAGCTTGAAGGGTTAAAAGGTTTAAAGCCCGGGAACTGAACTAAGACAGCACGTGTATAGTAATCAGTCACTTCACTGATCACTTGAACAACTCTCCCAGCTACAAAAGTAAAACGTGTGCACAGGGTGTAGTCTTTTACCCACAGGTCCAAACGCTTCAACCCCTAAAAGGGCAAGTCCACCACTGCAAGCAGGGTTCACTGGTCAAAGGTTTCCCCTTTGAGCAATCTCTTCCTCTATAAATGACACTTCATTAAGTGCATTTCAAACATTACAGATCAGTCCTGATTCTCTAGGGATCTCTGATCTTCCTTCTTGTCTCTCGAGTACTTGTTCTACACAAGTCTCTTTTCTTCACATTCAACACACACAATTGAGTTGCTCTTGTATTCGAAGTTGAACATCTTTCAGCTGAGGATGTTTAACAAACAACAAAATATAACTAGTGAACCTCTCTCCACGTCTTGCAAACGTGGGGGGGGGGGGGCCCCACGACATGCGTTAGGCAAACCGGAACCCTTTAAGCCTTTTGCCTAACCAGCCTAATCACTATCATTGGTCTTGTACTTGTTGCATCAACAGTGGCCGGTAATGGCAGCTAGACGTCCAAGTTTGGCAACTGGACTTGAACGTTCTACACGACTAGTCGATCGTTATTGATAAGTTTAATCTGAGACTCTCAAATTTGAGGGCAAACATTTTGGAGGCAGATACACGTTAATTAAATCTGTTCTTGGGGCTTTGGGTCTTGTTATATGTCTATATATCCCATGCCCACTTATGTTTCTAACCATGTAAAATCAGTTCGAGCTAATTTTTTTCTGGGTTCCATAGATGATAATGAGTCATTATCATCTATGGAACCCAGAAACTTAGCTCAAACTGATTTTACATGGTTAAATGGGATCTTTGTCTTGCGGATAAACAAAAGGAGGGATCGGGGGGATTGGATGTCTTAAAAGCCTTAATCTTGATCATATTCAAAAGTGGAGGTGGAGCTTTGTAAGTAGACCAAATGACATTTGGGTTCAAATGATTAAAGCAATACAGGACAACCTCGGGCGAGGTTCATCAACGAACAAGGAATAGGTTTGTACTTATCAAGGTTAATTTCCTGGATTGGTGGATCTCTCTTAATCGTTTTCTTATGAGTCTAACGTTAGTAGATCGGCGAGTTGATGTTCCTAGTGTGCTATGACCCGTGTGTGCTGTTGTAGAGTAATAGTTAGATCATTTGTTGGGTGTCTCTTGTATTATTTTATGGTTGAATTCTTTATCGACCTCTAATAAAAAAAAGTTGTTCATGGTATTGTTTTGACAATGTGGTGGGTGTAATTCGGAATGCTATAGTCTTTTTGAAGGAGAAACATGCAAAGAGCTCGGTTTTGATTCGATGAGGTTGGTTCCGGTACAAACCATATTTATCCTACAAACCGTAAGAACAGATCCTAGCACTTAAAAAAAGTTAAATTAGCACATATCAAAACAATACATATATAAAAGTAGCACATTTGAATTATATTAGCACATGAAAATTAATCAAGATAATTTATTTTAGCACATATTTGAATGATATCAACACTTTTCTTAATCAGCACATTGAAAACAAAAGGAAGATCCAAATAAAGAATTAACTGCTTGTTAGCATATTGATAGGGAATTCAATATAATTGATATTATTTAGGATATTATTTTATCATTTCTCTATAATTAGTTGGATGCCACGTAACACTTTTTAAATGGTTCTTACAGTTTGTATGCGAAATGTGATTTGTATTTGATCCTACTCTTGATTCCATTATTAATTATATTTTCTTGGTTTGTTAATAGAAAAAGCAGTTGTTATGGCTGAAATTCTGAGCCCATATCCTTGATAGTATCTTGAATTATATCTTGATTATGTGATAAATATTCATACTCAGGATGCTGACTCGGGATATTGGAAACATCCTGAGTGGTATCCTGAGGGTCACTAACGAATTATATGCAGGGAGTACGAGTACAAGTCCACAACGGTCACGAAGACCTCTTCCCCTGAAGACTCGGTCTAAGTTGTTCGAAGAAGAACATTGAGGCCGCTTTACTTGGTCTCCAACGTTAACTAGGGAATATTCGCTAGCATCCCTCAATTGTAGGAGATTTTGTTTTCATTTCGTAGCTATAAATAGACGGATAAACCAGATCGAATAGTACATCACACTCACTACTCTCGAGCTCTCATACATTCTCTCGCAACTCTCACTTTCTGAAAAACATTGTAACACTTAGTTGCGATCTGGTCAATATCCTGCACTGTATCATGACATTTAAAGTAATAAGAAGAACAAGGAAGCTGCGATTGTCAGCTCCCGAGGTTTTGTGCCGGCGATCTAGATTGATCAAGGGCTTTCCTCGTACATCCCGCTTCACCCATTACTTTTTGCTCATTGTTTGATCATAGATATAGCTCGATATCCTGAGCTATATCCTGAAAACTGCCTTTTGCAAACAACTAAATCAGGATATTTTCGATACACATTCTTAGCACACTACCTCACATAACTAATTTGATCACTAAATTGGTTGGTAATTTTTTACCAAAACAATTTGACGCCCACCGTGGGGCAAGTGGTGCTATTTCTACTAAAAGCTTTCTTAAAATCCTTACTTGGTTTTCTGTTTTCAAAACTTTTTGCTACACTATTTTCGATGGCCTCAAGATCAAACATGAGCTCTTCTACCATGTCTGCTACAACCTCTGCAACAATTGGTTCGGTGCTTCCACCACCTCCTCCAAGGACGCAAGCCTCTTCACAGCCTCAGGATGTTATCCCCACTCGGAATGTTCAGGGATCTGCTCCTGTTTTGGCCTCTAATTATGAAATTCTAACTTTATTTGGTAGTATACAGGATCAGATGAAGCAACAGCAGGAGACCAACCAAATGCTGATGAGAGAGATACAACTCTTCAAATCCAGCTCAAGCAGGCCCGCTGTGGATACTGTCACTCCCTTGCAGCCCAGAGCTTTGAACTTCAGTTCGGCAGTATATACTGAGGATAACAGGGGGAATATTGTGCCTAGCCATTCCCAGAGTCATATTCCTGAGATACCCTATTCGGTCAGGGTGTCAACTGTGAGAAGTTCAGGATATGCTTCAGGATATGGCCAAAATCCTCAGATTGGTAACGTGTCTAATAATACTAATACTCTTGCTACGAATGGTATTGGATATTTGCAGGATGCAGGTATGACATCAGCACTTTCCAGGGAGCTTCAGAAGTTAAAGGACATGATATCTAGTGTACCTGGGGTAGTCCAGCCGATCCCGGAAGTATCCCAGGATAGCCACAAGATATCTCGATTTGCATATCCTATATGTGATGCTGAAATCCCAAAGAGATTTCAAACCCCCAACATGAAGCTCTATGACGAAACCACGGATCCTGAGGAGCATATTGCTCAGTATAGGGAAAGAATGGAAATTAACCCTATCCCTCCGGACCTCAAGGAAGCTTGCCTCTGCAAGGGTTTTGGTTCTACTTTAACAGGATCAGCCTTAAAATGGCTCTTAAACGTTCCTCCTCATTCAATTACATCATTTGCTCACTTAGTCAATTTTCTTACAGTCGAAGTTTTGAAAAACTAACCAATGATCTCTACAGGATAACTCAAGGACCTCAGGAATCCTTAAGAGATTATGTGAACAAGTTTAGCCGGGAATCCTTAGATAGACCACATCTTGTTGTTGCAACAGCTGTGCAGGCTTTCAAGATGGGATTGCAAAAAGATTCTCAATTTTACCAGGATCTTGTAATGAATCCATGCAGGAACCTGGATGAAGCTCGAAACAGGTCTTTAAGATATATTCGACTGGAGGATGACAAAAAGATGCAAGAGAGGATGAATTCATCTTCAACCTACAAATCAACCAACAGGAAGTCAGAATCCTCATACAAGCCATATCGCTCTAAGCCATATGGCAGGAATGACAGCAAGAAAGTGAATGCTGTTGAAGACGAGGATCTTGAGGAGTATCCTGACATGTCAGAATATTGTTTTTATGTTAATATACCTGAACTAATGTATACTATGCAGGGTTTGGGAGACAAAGCAAGGTGGCCTAGGAAGAACCAACAAAAAGTTAATTGGAAGGATAAATCCAAATGGTGTGCCTTCCATGAGGATTTCGGACATGTTACGGAAGATTGCATTGCCCCGAGGAAGGAAATAAGCTATCTACTGAGCAAAGGATATCTGAAGGATCTCCTGGGAAGAAAGAAGAATAAGGGTCAGGATACTGAGAAGGATCCTAAACGAGCGGCATCACCTCCTGCAGATGCCAAGATAATTAACTTTATTTCAGGAGGATCCGACATTTGTGGAACTTCATACTCCGCAGCATAAAGGCATGCAAATGGGGCTAAGGCAGAAAGATGAGATATGCCAACCAGGATAACAACCCTCACGACTGATAAAGTGATCACGTTGGACAGTGATGACAGGGATACTGTCCAGGATCCTCATCATGATGCTTTGGTAATAACTTTATATGTTGCTAATCATTTTGTGCGCAGGATACTGGTGGATAATGGCAGCTCTGTCAACATAATTCAGCTAGAAACATTGAAGAGGATGAATGTATCCCCGATGGATATCACTTCAAAGTCCACTGTACTTGTTGGGTTCAGTGGATAGGCCAGGAATACTGTGGGAGAAATATAGTTGCCAGTATATATTGAAGTGGTCAACTCAATGCAACGCTTCTGTGTCATGGATTCCTTATCCTGCTACAATATTATATTGGGTAGGCCATGGATCCATGATATGAAAGTTGTGCCATCAACCTATCATCACTGTATCAAGATCCCTACCCCTTGGGGAGTTATCAAGGTACAAAGTGATCAACAGGAGGCAAAGGAATGTTATTCATCCTCAATGAAATCCTCAACCAAGCCCAATGCAGCATAGCAATTAAAGATACGAGCCCAGGATATCATGGAGGCTTCAGAGCAGGATGTTAAGAAAGTTATCCTGGATAAGGATAATCCAGATATCTCGGTGCTCGTAGGAACCAATATCCCTCAATATTGAGGATCAGTTAACTAACTTTTTGAAATGCAGGATGTCAACATTTGCATGGAAGCATGAGGATATGACAGGTATTTCCAAAGATATTATCACTCATAAGCTTGGAATTGACAGGTCATTCAAGGCTGTTCTGCAAAAGAGAAGGAAGTTTGCTCCTGAATGAAATACAATTATTCAAGAGGAAGTCGAAAGATTATTGAAGTCCAAGATAATCAGGGAGGTCAAATTTCCAAACTGGCTAGCAAATGTGGTCGTGGTTCAAAAGAAGAATGGGAAATGGAGAGTTTGTGTAGATTACACAGACTTGAACAAAGCATGTCCTAAAGACCCATTCCCTCTGCCTCATATAGACTCAATGGTGGATGCAACTGCCGGTCATGAGATGTTAACCTTCATGGATGCATCCTCAGGATTCCAGCAGATCCAAATGGAACCTTCAGACCAAGAGGATACTGCTTTTATGACACCAACAGGTATTTATTGTTATACTGCTATGCCTTTTGGTTTGAAAAATGCAGGTGCAACGTACCAAAGATTGGTGAACATGATGTTTAAAGACAAACTAGGGGACACCAAGGAGGTGTACATTAATGACATGGTAGTGAAATCTAAGAAGGCTGAGGATCACCTCCAGGATATTAAAGGAGCATTTGATATCCTGGATCAGTATAACATGAAGCTAAATCCTGCTAAATGCCATTTTGGAGTGGGGGCAGGAAAGTTTTTAGGATATATAGTGACTAAAAGAGGGATAGAACCAAGCCCAGAACAGATCAAAGCCATCTTGGATATCAAGTCACCTTCCAACATGAAAGATGTCCAAAGATTGACGGGATGAGTAGCAGCATTAAACAGATTTATATCAAGATCCTCGGGAAAATGCAAGGAATTCTACCATATCCTGAAGAAGAAAAAGAAATTTGAATGGGGAGAGAAGCATGAAGCAGCCTTGCAGGAGTTGAAGCAGTATCTTTCAACTGCACCTCTACTGATGAAGCCCGAGATGGTGAACCATTATCCCTGTATCTTGCAGTATCAGGGAATGTAGTAAGTGCTGTTCTTGTAAAGGATCATGAAGGTCGGCAGTATCCTGTCTATTATGTTAGTAAAAGTCTATTAGATGCTGAAACTATATATTCTCATTTAGAAGAATTAATATTGGCTCTAGTTATGGCATCAACAAAGCTTAGACATTACTTTGAGACACATAGGATTCATGTTAAAACTAATTATCCTGTTAAAAATGTGTTTAGGAAACCTGAGATGTCAGGTAGAATGGCTAAGTGGTCAGTAAAATTAAGTGCCTATGATCTAGTATATGAACCTAGAAATACCATAAAGTCTCAGGCTCTAGCTGACTTTGTGGTTGATTTCAGTAGTGATATTCAAAATGAAGTAGACCTAGAAGTACAACAACTAGGAGAAACCTCAGAATCCTGGACATTATATACTGATGGTGCATCTAATGTTAGAGGTGTAGGATTGGGTATACTACTAAAATCGCCACAAGGGGACATATTACCCCATGCCATTAGGTGTGAATTTCCTGCCACTAATAATGAACCAGAATATGAAGCCTTGATTGCAGGATTAGAATTGGCCAAGAATATGAATATTAGAAGTTTGCAAGTATTTGTTGATTCCTTGTTAATTACTAATCATTTTAATGGATCCTATGCAGTTAAAGGTGAGAAGTTAAATGAGTATCTCGAAATTCTCAAAAAATTGGCAGGATATTTCGATGTTTTTACACTTGAACAGGTACCAAGAGAGGATAATGCTGAAGCAGATGCCTTGGCAATTCTAGGATCATCAGTCAGGATACCGGAAGGAACCCAAATACCAATACTTCACATACTATATCCTGCAGTGGATCTTTTCAAATCTCAGGATAAGGAGGTAATAAGTATTCAGGATCCTGGTCATGATCCTGATGAGGATCCTAAGTCCTAGACGACTCCGATCATGAAATATCTCAAGGAAGGACACATCCCAAAGGATGAGAATCCTAAAGCCTTTAGAATGAAGGTATCACGATTCACTATTATAAATGATGTTTTGTACAAGAAATCTCTTGCAGGACCATACCTGAGGTGCTTGGAGGATCCCGAAACTAAAGAAGTGTTTCAGGATATACACGAAGGGGACTGTGGTAACCATACTGGGGGCAGATCATTATTCTCAAAGGTGTTAAGAACAGGATACTATTGGCCGACGATGAGGAAAGATGCTGCAGAATATGCTCGAAGATGTGATGCATGTCAAAGGCATAGTAATATATTACATCAACCTGCTGAACCACTATATCCTATTGCTTCCCTTTGGCCATTCATGAAGTGGGGGATGGACATAGTAGGAAAATTTCCCAAAGCTCCAGAAGGAAAGGTCTTTATGCTGGCAATGATGGATTATTTCTCTAAATGGGTTGAAGCTGAGGCATTTGTTCAAGTCAGAGACCAAGAAGTAGTATATTTCATAAAAAGGAATATCCTGACCAGGTTTGGGGTACCAGCCGAGATAATTTGTGACAATGGCTCTCAGTTTATAAGCAAGAGGACTACTGATTTTTGCAAGAGTTGGGGAATCAAAATGATCACATCTACTCCGGTACATCCTCAAGCAAATGGACAAGCAGAATCCTCGAACAAGATAATTGTTAACAATTTGAAGAAGAGACTAGGAGCTAAGAAAGGAAGATGGGGAGAAGAATTACCCTTTGTTTTATGGGCTGATAGAACAACAATAAAGAGTGCAACTGGCCAAACTCCATTCTCCTTAGTATTTGGAGTAGAAGCGGTGATCCCAACAGAAATGGTGATACCTACAACAAGATCTAATCTCCGGGATCCTGAGCAGAATCCTGAAGCTCTGTGCCAAGAATTGGACACTGTGGATAAGACAAGAGATGCGGCAAAGCTAAGGATGGCAGCATATCAACAGAGGATATGCAGGGCATATAACAAGAATATAAGGACTAGAAGGTTTCAAGTTGGAGATTGGGTGTTAAGAAAGGCTTTTCAGAATACTACTAATCCTGCCGATGGAAAGTTAGCTCCAAAGTGTGAAGGACCATATGAGGTTGAATCAGAATCTGGGAAAGGAGCATACCGACTCAAGAATATGGAAGGGGATATGCTACCAAGATCCTGGAATGCTATACACTTAAAGGCTTAAAGCTCTATTTCAAGTGAGTTTAGAATTTAATTTCTAACTCAGGATGGTATGGATTATATCTCTTTTAAATATGTTTGAATTTATTTATTCTTTTGAACCCAACACTAACTTAAGCATCAGAGGGGTGTTAGCCAAGCTAACACCCACCTTAGTTTAAGGTCATTTTGTAGGATATGCCTCAGGATATATGCTCCAGATAAACCGAAAGATTAGAGGATTGGCCCCCTCTCTCACGTTTAAGGGATCCTTATCCCTTCAAAGGTTTAAAGGTATTCACCTTTCTCTCGAATTGGGTTTAAACACCTCACCTAGAGCGCAAGTTATCCAGGGATAGTTCAAGATAGCGGGACCAGTTCATGTAAAAGTGGCTGACAATTTTGTTATTATTGGCTATATCCTGGATCCTCTAGGTATATGAGGATTGATCACCCTCTCTCACGAAAGGGTATTTTCATACTCTCTAAGGTTTAAAGGTTTTCACCTTTCTAAGTCTTGGAGTTTATACACTCCCGCCTGTAGCGCACGAAAATTTGGGATTTTCCCTAGTATGCTCAGGATTTATCCCCAGAATATTGAGGATCTATCTCCAGGATATTTAGAGTTTATCCCCTGTGATACTAAAGTTATACATAGGTATGAAATCAAGATTTCCTAAGTATTTAACAGTGACATAAACATGGGACATTCCTACTAAGGCATCATGAAAAGCTCAGAGGATCAAGCTTGGGCCTAGTTCACTAAGTGTCCCAGACTGGGGACATCTTCGGTGGAAAGGTTGCAAAAGGATTGAAGTTTAAGAATAAGGTTGTACTCTATTTCTTGTATGATCTTTCCTTTTAAACCTTATCTAAGTTGTCTAAATTTTTGAAACTATGTTTAACAAAAGCTTGAGTATAACATGTATGAGTATCCTAATCAGGATATGTTCTCAGGATGTATTCTCAAGATATATTTTCAGGATATATTTCAGGGTATTTGGTTGGAATGCTTGAGATATGATTGAAGATTGAAACTGTATTTGAACCAAATATCAGTTATTAAAACAAGCTTTGTAAAAATAAAAAATGAACAACAATGGATAAGGCCAAAAGAAAGTTATATTATTAACATAGCAAAAGTTTGTGCTGTTGGTTTCATCTCAAACTGAGATCCATCCACCAAAAGCACAATTAGTTTCTAACCATATTTACTTAACAGTTGAAGGTTTCATCTCAAACCGAGACCCATCCACCTCCAACTGTTATATTGTTCAAAATAAAACATACTAACATTGATGACCAAGGGCTTCATCCTAAAACTCAGGATCCCTCCACCTTTGGCCATCATATTGTTCAAATGCAGGAAAATTAAAGTGCAAGAAAAGTAAATTGTTTTGAGGATTACAGACCAACATTCAAATTTTAAAAAAGTGGGCTCCTGCCTAGGCATCAATATCCATCATCGCCCACTTGGATGCCCTCACACAGCGGCATCACCACCAGCCTTCTCCATCTTCTCAGCTTCAGCATCCTGAGTAGCATCCTCTCCAGCATCCTCACCAGCATCCTGATGGGTGGTCCGTAGGACAACCCTTAATTGCCTTAAAAAGATTAAAATCTCATGCTTTACACGTTTAATTGTTTGAACTTGGTAACTACTAGTTGTTTGGACGTGCAGGTGCAAATGGAGCATAAAAGGGAAAGAATTTGGAGCATCAATAAAAAATCAATTTTTGGAATTGAACAATTAAGAGGATAGCATGATAGAGGATGAAATTACGAGAACGTTGGCGAAAACGGTGAAGAAAACGGAGTTGAAACGAAAAAGTTATGCTGAAAACAAGTTTTCAGCATTGCCTGCCGTAAGACAGAAGACAACGACCGTATGACTTGGCTGCTCGCCGTAAGCTACGGCCCTATGGCATAGCTTACGGCGACGACTGATCCAAAATCGTAACTTATGCATTTAATTGTCATTTTTCATGGGTTTTAAGTGTGTCTCATCATATGTTTCGGTTACACACTCACTTGTGAACGATTTTAGAGCAACTCTTGGAGACTTGGGCAAGAAGAACACTATCTCAATCATTAGTTTTGTTGCTTTTGATCTTGATGAACAATAATACTCTTATGATGATGTTATTTCAAGCCATGAGTGGCTAAGTACTTTATGGTCATCTTTAGTTGAAGGTTTGTGGAGACAGTTGTGCTTGATTTTATATTTCTAGAATGGTAAATTGAATTTATGTTTTGTTTATCATGGTGTGTTCTTATTCGTTTGTAAATTGTTAATGCTTATGATTATTCTATTTTGAAACCATACGTTCTTGGTGCCATTGGCAATCGAGATATCATGGGTAGAACTAGAATTGGGTAAGGGTTAATTGGTCATCGGGTAACAACCTCACGTTCTAGGAATCTGAGTACTTAGTTCCCTTTTATCACAACAAGTAATTGCACATGAACTATGTCTATGTAGTTTTTTCTAGTGAATGATAGCACAAATGTTGAAGCGAACCGGAAACTAAAGGTGGTCATTATTCTCCAATTTGTTTACAACCAAAACTTTTCTTTTGCAATTTAATTAGTTTAATTTAGTCTAAAACCAATTCACTCACATAAACTCTTGAATTTTACTTTTCTTGCAATTAGATTAATTTAGTCAAGTTAGATATACACTTAGATAACATACATTCCACAAACTCCCTGTGTTCGATACCCACTTACCGCTACCTAATTAGTTGTATTTGGATTAAATTTGATTGAGACTTCGACCTCACGTCAAATTTTGGCGCCGTTGCCGGGGAGTAGTGCGCAACGTGTGTTATTTTTTATCCTTTTAAGTTTGTTATTTTTCTGGTTTACGCTGGGTGTGTTAGTGTGCAGGTATTTACAGGTGCATGCGTACTAGAAGCTCTCACAAGCTTTCACCATTGGCATTTGATCCGGAGATTGAGCGAACATTAAGAGGAAACAGGATTTTGTTACGAGAAAACAAGTTTAGTGGTTCACCAACAACACCAACTACACCAATCACACCAATTCGATACATGGATCCACCACAACCACCACCCACTACGGGTGAACTTATACCACCTTTCATACCATCATCCACTCAACCTTCACCAAACACTACCATACCAAATACCACTACCAATCCTATTTCACCTCATGACGCAACACCAACTAACACCACCCAACCCATTACCATTCAAGAAGAACCTTCACTTTTCTTTAACCCTTCTACTACAATTCCACCATTTTCCCATTTCTTCCCACATACGGGTCAATCATCTTCCACCTATTCAATACCACCAAATTCAACCATAGTTCATGCTACTTCTTCTACATTTAGACCATCGAACCAGTCGGGTTTTCAATATTCGACTCTTCCATTTGGGCAATCTTCGGGTATAGGGGGAGATGGATATGATGAGGGATATGAGGATTTTGAGGGTTATGATGAAGATGGGTATGCTTATGGGGGTGATGGAGATCAAGGAGAGTTTGGTTATGTGCAAGGCCAACCTCAAGGGATGACAAATATTGGTGGAGTGCCACAACAACAACAACTCATACCACAACACATTAGGCCAAGGCCACAAGGGCCACCAATGCAACGCCCAATACCATTGCAACAAATTCGACCACAACATGTACAACCACAATTACAAAGGCCAATTCAACACCCACCGATGCCACAACAACAATATCAACCCTATGTACCACAAGGGCCTATGCAAAGGCCAATGGGTCCTATTCGACCAAGGGTTCGGTTGGGTGTGCCAAGAAGGCATCTTAAAGAACATGCGTGAGGCATTGAAGCGCATTTTAGGCCGGTAATCACTCACAATCCTTCACCGGTAGTTATTCCTCACAACAATGAAGGAATAACTTTTGAAGTAAGGACTAATTCCTTACAAAGTTTGCCGAAATATAAGGGGCTAGCAACAGAGGAGCCCTATTTCCATTTGGAGGCCTATGACTCAATTTGCAATACTCTTGGGAGTCAAGGTTTTTCGGCTGATGATGTCAAGTTGGTATTGTTTCAAATTTCTCTAGAGGATAAGGCAAAGAAGTGGTTCTATACTTTGCCTTCAGCATCTATTTACACTTGGGCGGAAATGCAACAAATATTTTTGGATGAATTTTACACCGCTCAAAAGACCAATGATGCTAGGAAGGGGTTGAGGAGTTTTCAACAACAACAAGGTGAGATGTTCCATGAGGCCTTTGAGCGTTTCAACATGATGATTAAGAATTATCCTCACCATGGGATTGAACTTTGGGAATTGATGAACGCTTTTCATGAGGGGTTGAGTGCCGAAGACGCTCGCGACTTAATGTCTATTACCGGTGGCACTTTTGGTACGGACTATGAGAAAGACGATTGGGAGTCTTTGGAGTAAATGGCAATTACATCAAAGAGGAAAGCTCAACCATCTAGGAGAGCATGACCGGCCGTTACCCGAACACAAGTGCATGCGGTTGACGATGGTAATGTTCAAACTTCTAATCAAATTTATGATGTTTGTGCTATTTGCAATGAAATAGGTCATGCGGCTGAAAATTGCCCAGGAATGGTGGAAGGGCAATATGAAGAAGTTCATGCAGTACAAGGTCAAGGAGGGGGTGGTAGAAATTACAACAATATGAATTCTAATACTTACCACCCCGGTTTAAGAAACCACCCAAACTTTCGGTATGGGAACCCTTCAAATCAAGCTAACCCGAATTTCCAAGGAAACCAAGGATTTCAAAGGCAATATCAAACGGGTCAAAGTTCTTCGGGTGGAAATGAAGTAATGGAGATGTTGAAGGCGATGCAAGCTGAAATGCAACGAATGAATCAACGTGATGAGGTTCGGATGCAAAAGGACGAGGCCCGTGATAAAGCGATTCAAACTTTGACCACCCAAATGGGTCAACTTGCAAGTGAAGTGGCGATATTGAAGAAAGCAAAAGGCCAGCTACCAAGTGACACGGTGATAAATCCCAAAAACATTAAAAGTGTTAATATCAATGTGGTAAGCACCGTTCCTAATAGTGAATTCAATGAAACATTTTTAACATCTTCTTGTCAAGTGAGTGCAGGTATAGGAAGGGATGCCAAGTTTGAAACGGACAAAGAGCATGGAGCACCACTTGTGCCGATCCGAGTGGGAAAATTAAAAATTCCCCATGCATTATTGGATTATGGGGCGAGTATGAGTATGCTACCAGGCGATCTATACGATATGTACGACTTTGGTCCGCTTGAGGATGTAGACACCATGGTGAATTTGGCGGATGAAAGTTGGAGGCGTCCACGAGGAATGGTTAGGAATGTTCAGATTCAGTTAGGAGAGTTTGAATACCTGGTGGATTTTCTAGTTCTAGACTATGCTTTTACCAAAATGGCAGCACAACAAATGGGTAATTTTAGGTAGACCGTTTCTATACACAGCAAATGCTCAAATTAATTATAGAGACGGAATTATTACCATGACCGAAAAGAAGCGTAAGTTGTCCTTTGATGTTCAAACTAGAGTGATTAGTTATGAGTCCATTGAGGGGAAGGGTGGTGAGTCTAGTGATTGTATGAAAAATGTGTTTCAAAGAATGAGAAAAAAAGCACCCACCAGACCGTGAAGAAAAACATATGGGTTCAAGCAGGAGTGTACTTGATTACCCATCGAGTCAAAACAGGACGGATGCATTCTACGCAATGGCACGATGTAGTGATGAAGTGGCAGGAACCGATTCTTTGAGCCACCATAAATGGGGGTGGCTTGGTCTGGCTGAAGACCTGAAAACTTAGCGCTGCTCGGGAGGCAACCCGGGGTTTTACACTGATCTTGCTATTTCGTTATTTTTCTATGTTTCAGGGCCATGGCAACATTCAAGTGTGGGGAGGATGTACGGATATTTGTGTGAAGGTGGTGATAGAAAGTCGGATTATCTACAACATCTGTTTTGTCAAACTTCACCAGGTCATGTACTCTTTCCTTAGTCTTGATATGTTCTTTAGCTTTGAAATATTGGTAGTTAGTTTGTTTGCTTTTGTTTAAAAAATAAAAAAAATACAAAAAGAAATTTGGGGTTTGAGAGTATAAGCAAATGTTGGTGTTTTTGTTGAAAGCGATATTCCCTTCAAAACCATACATTGGGACAATGTATCCCAAGTGTGGGGATGAGGGGAAAATTTTGAGAATTTTTGAAAAATTTGTGAAACCAAACGAAAAGTTGTTGGAATTTGAACACTTGACATTGTTCCGCATGACACACCGACACCCCTTTCTAGTCATTTCATGGTGAGTTTTTGAGCCACATATGATTATTAAAGATGCTTTCCTTGTTTTGAGTGGCGGTGTGTGTATTGTGTTAATAGAACTTGTGTACGAATTCTTGTTGAAGCCTAGGATTAGCATGCTTGTGAAAATAATAGGGGACTTTTAGGTAGCCTCGTCTAGATGTGTGAGAGTGTGGGAATTGGGGGTTGGACCTCATACGTTATATGTATGAGCTTGGTATTGTGAGGGATGGGGGTTTGGTCTTTAGAAAGCCATGTTTGAGCCTTATACCATTCGGTTGTAACCCAAACCTACTTCTTACAAAAACTTTACCTATTGAGATGACCCGGTTTAGGAATTTAGTTTGTTATTGTTGATGTTCTTGTATATATTTTGAGTTCTATGCTTAAAAAAAAACAAAAAAAGAAGAAAGAAAAAAAAAATATGAGAAAAATACAAAAAGAAGGATTTAGTTGCAATAGTAGTTGAAAATGTTGATGAAGTTGTGTATATAGTTGATGTTTGCTCTGTTTAGTAGTAGAAATAAAAAACGGGGTCGAATCAATGAGCTACTTTCACATTCCCACTATTTCCTACCTTTACACATAGCCCCGTTACAACCCGAATGTCCTTTTGATTCATAAGCATGCTAAATATTTGATAGGAGGAGATTTGATTTGTATACAAGCTTATTGTCGCACAATCACACACGTGCATTGAGTGTTTTAGCATAATGTGCTAATATTTCTTGTCACCGAGAGTTGTTGTAAGGGGTGTGTCTTGTGGTGTGATAAAAAGTTAGTAAAAGGACGATACATTTTAGCTTGATTTGCATGTTGATCGCTTGTGGTTTTGAAATGGTTTTTGAGTAGGTTGCTTGGGACAAGCAACGAGTAAGTGTGGGGATGTGACGGGTGGTCCGTAGGACAACCCTTAAGTGCCTTAAAAAGATTAAAATCCCATGCTTTACACGTTTAATTGTTTGAACTTGGTAACTATTAGTTGTTTGGACGTGCAGGTGCAAATGGAGCATAAAAGGGAAAGAATTTGGAGCATCAATAAAAAATCAATTTTTGGAATTGAAGAATTAAGAGGATAGCATGATAGAGGACGAAATTACGAGAACGTAGGCGAAAACGGTGAAGAAAACGGAGTTGAAACGAAAAAGTTATGCTGAAAACAAGTTTTCAGCATTGCCTGCCGTAAGACAGAAGACAACGACCGTATGACTTGGCTGCTCGCCGTAAGCTACGGCCCTATGGCGTAGCTTACGGTGACGACTGATCCAAAATCGTAACTTATGCATTTAATTGTCATTTTCATGGGTTTTAAGTGTGTCTCATCATATGTTTCGGTTACACACTCACTTGTGAACGATTTTAGAGCAACTCTTGGAGACTTGGGCAAGAAGAACACTATCTCAATCATTAGTTTTGTTGCTTTTGATCTTGATGAACAATAATACTCTTATGATGATGTTATTTCAAGCCATGAGTGGCTAAGTACTTTATGGTCATCTTTAGTTGAAGGTTTGTGGAGACAATTGTGCTTGATTTTATATTTCTAGAATGGTAAATTGAATTTATGTTTTGTTTATCATGGTGTGTTCTTATTTGTTTGTAAATTGTTAATGCTTATGATTATTCTATTTTGAAACCATACGTTCTTGGTGCCGTTGGCAATCGAGATATCATGGGTAGAACTAGAATTGGGTAAGGGTTAATTGGTCATCGGGTAACAACCTCACGTTCTAGGAATCTGCGTACTTAGTTCCCTTTTATCACAACAACTAATTGCACATGAACTATGTCTATGTAGTTTTTTCTAGTGAATGATAGCACAAATGTTGAAGCAAACCGGAAACTAAAGGTGGTCATTATTCTCCAATTTGTTTACAACCAAAACTTTCCTTTTGCAATTTAATTAGTTTAATTTAGTCTAAAACCAATTCACTCACATAAACTCTTGAATTTTACTTTTCTTGCAATTAGATTAATTTTGTCAAGTTAGATATACACTTAGATAACATACATTCCACAAACTCCCTGTGTTCGATACCCACTTACCGTTAGCTAATTAGTTGTATTTGGATTAAATTTGATTGAGACTTCGACCTCACGTCACATCCTTCTTCTCTCCAGCCTTGTCCGCCACCTCTGCTGACTTGGAAGTTTCACTAGCCCCAGCTTTAGCAGGATATGGCACAGGATTGCCTCCAAGCTCCTTCAGCTTTGCCACCCAGGAATCAACCGGCCAGGATGGGCACTTAAGACCTGTCTCCTTGGCCTCATAAGCCATCTTGATACGAGCTTGTATCAGGGAGACAACGACAGAATTTTTGATTCCTTCCCGGAAGGAGATCACGGCCTGTTCATGCTCAACTTGGACGGCTGCCAGCTTTACTTCGGCGTCCTGAGTGACCTTCTTCAGCTTATCCTCGTAGTGTCGGGTTTTGGCTTCAGCAACGGTGCCCTGATCAGCAACAGTGGTCTCAAGCTGCTTGATCCTGGCTTCTTGAAACTTGGCTGTACTACAGGCGTCAGTGTAGAGATGGAGCAGATGCTGGAGACCCTGCAAGTCAGAATTCAGGTATAAATTAAAACTTACTAACCAGGATATTCTATCAGGATATAGTACCAGGATATTACCTTGTTAAGGAAGGAAGTCATCGGCTCTAAGGAATCAGTAAAGCTGAGTTCTTCATAAGAGAACCCTTCAGAGCCTGGAGTGCTAACCTCGAAACCCTTTCTCTTCTTGGCAGTAGAGGTGCGAGTTCTTGGGTTGGGCTTAGGAACCGGGACCGGTTTGGAGCTGGTAGTGGCAGGAGTTTCCTTCTTGACGTTGACTGGAGTGGGATAACTGTCAAGTTCATCGAGGTCCAGAAGGATTGGAACTTTGCTGGAGTCTGCATACACGGAGTAACTTTAAACTCTTTTTGAACCATATCACATAAAAACATGTATGCAGGATATTGAGCAGGATCCTTACCAGACATGTTTGAGCTAGAGGGTTGGCTTGGAGATGCTAGAAATGGGTTGAAACTTATTTCAACTTCTGGAAGAAGTCTGATGGTATCGATTCTCTTCTTTGAGTCGGCTAGAGGAGGTGCAAGCTTTCTGAAATCAGCTGTATACATGGAAATAAAGAAGTTAGTTCAGGATATAAGACAGGATGTAAGACAGGATCTTCCTAAAACCCTAAATCCTACCCTTTCTCAACCACTTCACCGGATAATCCGCTCCACCAGGGATTGAATCTCTTTTTATAAAGAAAAACTTGGATTTCCATTCCTCCTCATTCCTGGTGGCACGGAGTATCAGTGGATCACTGGAGGTGGAGTAGAACAAGAATCGGCAAGAGCCGTGGCATCTAAGCCGGTATGCTAAGGGGAGGTCATGAACAGAAAGATCAGGAACCTGGGTGTTCTTGATTTGATCAAGAACAAGCAAAACTCGCCAAAGCATTGGCATTGTTTGACTGAAGCAGATTTTTGTGATGTTGAAAAATTCGGTAATGAAGTCAGGAAACGAGAATTGTAGCCCTAAGGTAAAAGGAAAGGCATTGAAGCACAGCCACTCATCAGAAACCATGTCCGATCGGATTTCCCGATCAAACGGCCGGAACACCGTCCCTTTCGGAAAGATGCCGGAGGTTTTGAGATCCGACAAATGAGCGTTGTCGAAGGAGTATATTTCTTTCTCCGGATCTTGGAGAATATTCTGGTGAATAAACGAAGGGGCAGAGTCGCCGGAGCTGGATCTGGTTTGCCTCGCCATATGATCGCCGGAATATTATGCAGAATAGAGGGGAAAGAAGATGGAGATGAAAGAGAGGATTTTACCTTTTACTTTTCAGATGAAGGTTAAATGAAGATGAGGATGAGAAGTTATAGGGAAGTAATGAGTAAATATATAGGCTGAATGGTTACAAGTTGTCACATCAAAGTCCTATCTCATAATTACCTTGGAATACGTAAAAATGTAATCGTTAGGACTCAGGATCCTTAACGGTAACATTTTTGGGGACAATTGTTATGGGTCAAATTCTGCGCCCATATCCTGGATAGTATCTTGAATTATATCTTGATTATATGATAAATATTCATACTCAGGATGCTGACTCAGGATATTGGTAACATCCTGATGTGGTATCCTAAGGGTCACTAACGAATTATATGCAGGGAGTACGAGTACAAGTCCACAACGGTCACGAAGACCTCTTCCCCTGAAGACTCGGTCTAAGTTGTTCGAAGAAGAATGTTGAGGCCGCTTTACTTGCTCTCCAACGTTAACTAGGGAATATTCGCTGGCATCCCTCAATTGTAGGAGATTTTGTTTTCATTTCGTAGCTATATATAGACGGATAAACCAGATCGAATAGGACATCACACTCACTACTCTCGAGCTCTCATACTTTCTCTCGCAACTCTCACTTTCTGAAAAACATTGTACCACTTAGTAGTGATCTGGTCAATATCCTACACTGTATCCTGACATTTGAAGTAATAAGAAGAACAAGGAAGCTGCAATTGTCAGCTCCCGAGGTTTTGTGCCGGCGATCTAGATTGATCAAGGGCTTTCCCCGTACATCTCACTTCACCCTTTACTTTTTGCTCATTGTTTGATCATAGATATAGCTCGATATCCTGAGCTATATCCTAAAAACTGTCTTTTGCAAACAACTAAATCAGGATATTTTCGATACACATTCTTAGCACACTACCTCACATAACTAATGGTGTTAAAATACGAGTTTATCCTTCACTTGATCGTGTAATTATCTTGAATTAGATGACTACAGTTTCTTATGTTTCAGGTACGTTTTGGGAGCTAAAAATGGATAAAACGCTGTTTTGGATGGAACGGAGTGGAACGGGGCATGCATGGAAGGAAAGAAGAAAAGAAACAAAGAATTCGGGGCTCCACCGTAATTTACGATGGGTACCGTAAATTACGGTAGACCCTGAAATTGCCCATAGCCACCGTAACACATGAGAAAGGCACCGTAGCATTTTTATGTCTACCGTAACTTACGGTAGATATTGTAAGTTACGGTAGAGGTGACGGACAAACTTGTAACTGCTTCATTAAACCGTTTTTGGGGGTGTCTTTTCACATATCTCATCATTGAACGTTTTCTCTGGATATTGGGGGCGATTTTGGCTAGTTCTCCTTGGTTCAAAACATTTCTAAACAATTGGTTTGTGTTTTCGATTCGTATGAACATTAATCGTTGTGTGATGATGATGTTGTTTTGGTCAAAAATTACTGAAGCAATTAAGTGATCAAAATAGTTAAGTGAGGTAGTGTGCTAGAAATATGTGTTGAAAATATGTTGATTAATTTGCTTGTAAAAATAGTTTTCAGGATACGGCTCAGGATATTGAGTTGTATCTGTGATCAAACAATGAGCAAAAATGTAAAGGGGTGACACGAGATGTACGAGGAAAGCCCTTGATCAATCTAGATCGTCGGCATAAAACCTCGGGAGTTGACAATCGCAGCTGCCTTGTTCTTCTATTGCTTCAAGTATCATGATACAGTGCAGGATATGATACGGATCAACTAGGTGTTACAATATAATTTGAGTACAAGTGTTGGTGTGTAGTGATTGCTAGTAACTAGAGAGTAAAGTGTGCGAATGAAAAAGCGAGTGCCTTAACTTGATCCGATCATACTATTTATAGCTAACCGAAAACAACTAACTTTCCTAATAACCCGAGATGCCCCGAATATTCCCAAGTAGTCGTTGTAGTCCTGGTCTTTCGGGATCAACGTCTCTATTCCAACCGATTTGCCCGAGTCTTGGGGAAAGAAGTCTTCTTGAACGTTGGAGACTTGTAACTCTTAATCTGCACGTGATCAATTCAATTAATACCAGGATATCGAACCAGGATGTTGCCAATATCCTGATCCGGTATCCTGATCACAATCAAAAGCAGAATATTAGTCAGGATATATACTCGGAAAATGACCCATAACAATTGTCCCCAAAAATATACCTATTGGAATTCTTAGTTCAAATAGATATATTTTTAAATTTTATCACCTGGATCGAGGCAATTAATACGATGAGACCTTTGAAACGACAATGTGCAACTTCCAAGATGCTATTTACTCTTTACCCCCTATTACTCAGCCTATATCTAGCCGAAATAGTTCACATTATGATCACCACTCCTCAAGCGGATCTCAGGTATTTCTCTTATCTTCTTTATTTTTCCTTTCCTTTGGATTTCCTGTTTCTCGGCCGATACCCTTTATGGCATCTCGAACAAGATCCCGATCGAACGAGCCAGTCGCAGACCTAACGAGTCAGAACCTCGTACGAGAGCCTCAAAACGAAATCTGCTCCTTCAATAACGCTGACATCGCCGCCCTGAAGAATTCTGGTGTGTTCCCTGCCGGAGTAGTCATACGACCTTTTGATCGGGAAATCCGATCAGACGCATTGTCAAACGAATGGGTCTGCTTCCTCGCCTATCCCTTTTCCTTGGGACTCCGGTATCCATTTCTGCCCTTTGTCTCTCGTTTCTTTGAGCTTACCGGCCTTAGTTATGCCCAAACCATGCCGATGGTTTGGCGAATTTTAATGGTTCTGAACCAGATTAAATCTTGTCACTGCCCTGACCTGTGCATCGAAGACCTCCCCATAGCATACCGGTTGAGGTCCCATGGTAATAGCCATTTTCTTTTGTTCTCCACCTCCAAGAGCCCTTTAGTCCTTAAGGCCACCAAGAACGAAGACCAGTGGCGGCGAAAGTTCTTTTTCGTGAAAAGAGACTCTATTGACAAGGGTTTTGATCTGCCGGTTAGATGGTTAACCAAGGGTAGGATCTAGGGTTTTAGGAATATCCCCAAGTGTATCCTTAAACTATATCCCAGACTTATATCCTGATGTTTTTGTGCAGCGAATTTCAGAGATCTAGCACCCCCAAGTGCGGAATCAGAGTCCAGGATCAAAGAAATCTACCGACTTCCTGCTAGTGAAAGAACCTTCTCCCTGTCTCTCACAAACTCTAGCCAAAAATCAAGTTCAGAGATGTCTGGTAAGTACACAATTATAATGATTGTAAAATACAAGAGTTGCAAATTAAATATTTCTTCCCTTCTCCAGCGCCAGTTATCAACCTTGAAGGCTTCCAACTTGACGAGTTGGACAGTTATTCCAGTCTAGCACCTGTCAAGCAAGAATCCAACCCAAAGCCATCCGTCACACCGAAGCCCACCAGTTCGAAAGTGACTTCCGCTCCTAAAGCTCCTCCGGCATCTCGGACCCGGGCCTCCAACTCCCGGAAGAGAAAGGAAACAGAGCCTCCTGCTATTCCCAATGTATTCCCATTTGAAAATCATGGGTTTCGAGAGTCCAGCAAATTCATGACCAGCTTCCTCAACCAGGTAAATATCCTGATCCAAATCCTGCACCATATGCTAGTTACTAAACTTAATTAAAGTTAATACCTGTTTCTTTATTTTACAAGGTCTTAAACATCTGATTTTCCTCTACGAGGATGCATGCGGCTCGAACGTCATGCTGGAAAGTCAGCTGAAAAAGGCCGAAGCCACTATCGCAGACCAAGCAGCGATCGCCACCGCTAAACCAGAGCACTACGAGGCCAAATACAAAGCAATGGCCCAAGAGCAGCAGTCCACCATCCAAAAGGTCACCCAGGAAGCCCAGGCCAAGATCAACGCCGCCCAAGTCCAATATGAGCAGGCTATGGCTTCGTATCGGGAGAGCCTTAAGAACTCTGTCGTCATCTCCCTTCTCCAGGCCAGACTAAAAATGGCTTATAAGGCAATGGCTTTGGGCCTTTAGTGCCCCTCCTGGAACACTAAGGCCTGGGAGGCGAAACTGAAAGATCTCAGGGGAAATCCGGTGGAGCCTCCTGCCAAATCTGCTATGGAAGAACCTGCTAAGGTGCCTGATGCTAGTGCTTCAAAGGATGCCGGTGGTGATGCTGGAGAAAATGCTGGTGGAGAGGATACTGCTAATGATGCTGAGAGGAATGCTGGGGAGGATACTGTTGGAGATGTCACGGTGAAGGAGGGAGTTGTCCCTTAAATGCAGCGTTGTGGGCGATGATGGATATATGTGCCAAGGCCGGAGCCCACTTTTTAAATTTCATGGTTGCAGTTTGTACAAACAATTTACTTTTCCCGTCGTTGAACAATTTATATTTCCTGCACTAGAACAATACGATGACCAGAGGTGGATGGGTCCTGGGTTTCAGGATGAAGCCCTTGGTCATCGGTTAGTATAACCTGTTTTGAATGACGTAACGGTTGAAGGTGGACAGGTCCCGTTTTGAGATAAAACCTTCAACCGTTATGTAAGTATGGTAAAGACTAATCGTGCTTTTGGCGGATGGGCCTCGGTTTGAGGTGAAACCAAAAGCACAACTTTTGACATGTTAATAATATAACTTCCTTTTGACTTGTTTGTTGTGCCTTTTAATTTCTGTCATGCATTTCTTAGTGTAGATTTTAGCTTTGCAAAATTTGTGCAACTATCTTTTGAAAATATCCTGATCAATATGCTCAGTGATATATTATGAAGACCTTCATCAAATAGAATTTCTCAAAATCCAATCAATTTTAGACAAAACTTCTAAAGAACAAAAGATAGTCTATTTTCTAAAACCTGTTTTGATAACACTTGTTTGATCAGAGTTTTAATTTTCAATCCAAGTATCATCTCCCAAATATTTCAATCAAATATCCCGAAACGTATCCCAAAAACACATTTTGAAGACATATCCTAAAGATATATCCTTATCAGGATATTTTAAGCCTTAAACAGAGTTAAACAATCCATGTAAGGTTCACAAAGGAAAGATCATACCAGGAATTGAGTGTAACCCTAGTATTAAACTCCAACCCCTTTTGCGACTTCTCCCACTAAGATGTCCCCAGTCCGAGACACTTAGCCCAATTTTGATCTTTTGAGCTTCACACAATTGCTTTAGAAGGAATGTCCCCTGTGCATGAAGTCTATAAACACTTAGAAAATTTTTGGATATCAGTTCCAACTGTTTAGACAATTCTTGTGTTACAGGGGTAAAACCCAAAAATATACTAGAGATAAATCCTTAGTATCCTGGGGAAAATCCCAAATTTTCATGCGCTACAGGCGGGAGTGTATAAACTCCAAGACTTAGAAAGGTGAAAACCTTTAAACCTTAGAGAGTATGAAAATACCCTTTCGTGAGAGAGGGTGATCAATCCTCATATACCTTTAGGATTCAGGATATAGCCAATAGTAACGAAATTATCAGCCACTTTTACATGAACTGGTCCCGCCACCTTGAACTATTCCCGGACAACTTGCGCTCCAGGCGGGGTGTTTAAACCCAATTCGGAAGAAAGGTGAATACCTTTAAACCTGAGTGTGTATCCTGGTGCTATATCCCGAAGCGTATTCTGCAAAACACTTATAAGCTAAGGTGGGTGTTAGCCTGGCTAACACCCCTCCAATGCTTAAGTCAGTAACGGGTTCAAAACAGTAAATAATATTAAAATTAAATAAAAGAGACAGAATTCATACCCTCCTGAGTTAGAATTTAAATTGCATACTCACTTGAAATAGAGTTTTAGATGTATAGCATTCCAGGATCTCGGTAGCATATCCCCCCTCCATATTCTTGAGTCGGTATGCTCCTTTTCCTGATTCTGATTCAACCTCATAGGGTCCTTCCCATTTTGGAGCCAATTTTCCATCAGCAGGATTAGTAGTATTCTGAAAAGCCTTTCTCAATACCCAATCTCCAACTTGAAATCTCCTAGTCCTTATATTCTTGTTATATGCTTTAGATACCCTCTGTTGATATGCTGCCATCCTTAGCCTTGTTGCGTCTCTTGTCTCATCAATAGTATCCAGTTCCTGGCATAGGGCTTCAGGATTCTGCTCAGGATCCCGGAGGTTGGATCTCTCTATAGGTATCACCATTTCTGTCGGGATTACTGCTTCTGCTCCAAACACCAAGGAAAACGGGGTTTGGCCAGTTGCACTTTTCACTGTCGTCCTATCAGCCCACAAAACAAAGGGTAATTCTTCTGCCCATCTTCCTTTCTTAGCTCCTAGTCTCTTTTTCAAGTTGTTGACAATTATCTTGTTTGAGGATTCTGCTTGCCCATTTGCTTGAGGATGTACCGGAGTTGACGTGATCATCTTAATTCCCCAACTTTTGCAAAAATTAGTAGTTCTTTTGCTGATGAATTGAGATCCATTGTCACAAATTATCTCAGCTGGTACTCCAAACCTAGTCAGGATATTCCTTTTTATGAAGGATACCACTTCTTGATCTCTAACTTGAACGAACGCTTCAGCTTCGACCCACTAAGAGAAATAATCTGTCATTGCCAGCATGAAGACCTTTCCTCCTGGAGCCTTTGGCAATTTTCCTACTATATCCATTCCCCACTTCATGAATGGCCAAGGGGAAGCTATAGGATAAAGTGGCTCAACCGGCTGATGTAATATATTACTGTGTCTTTGACATGCATCACATCTTCGAGCATATTCTGCAGCATCCTTTCTCATTGTCGGCCAATAATATCCTGTTCTTAATGCCTTTGAGAACAACGAGCTGCCCCCAGTATGGTTACCGCAATCCCCTTCGTGTATATCCTGAAGCACTTCCTTGGTTTCGGGATCCTCCAAGCACCTCTAATACGGTCCTGCAAGAGATTTCTTATACAAGACATTATTTATAATAGTGAATCGTGATACCTTCATTCTAAAGGCCTTAGGATTCTCATCCTTTGGGATGTGTCCTTCCTTGATATATCTGATAATTGGAACCATCCAGGACTTGGGGTCCTTCTCTGGATACTCATCAGGATCCTGAATACTTAGTACTTCCTTATCCTGAGGATTCATCGCAGGATATAAGATATGTAACATTGGTATTCGGGTTCCTTCCGGTATCCTGACTGATGATCCTAGATTCGCCAAGGCATCAGCTTCAGCATTATCCTCTCTTGGTACCTGTTCAAGTGTGAAAATATCGAAATATCCTGCTAATTTTTTGAGAATTTCGAGATACTCGATTAACTTCTCACCTTTAACTGCATATGATCCATTAAAATGATTAGTGATTAACAAAGAATCAACATATACTTGCAGATTCTTGATACTCATATTTTTAGCCAACTCTAATCCTGCAATCAAAGCCTCATATTCTGCTTCATTATTAGTAGCAGGAAATTCACACCTAACAGCCTGGGGTAATATGTCCCCCTGTGGCGATTTTAGTAGTATACCTAAACCTACACCTCTTACATTAGATGCACCATCAGTATATAGCGTCCAGGATTCCAAATTTTCTTCTAGCTGCTGTACTTCTAGGTCTACTTCATTTTGAATATCACTACTGAAATCAGCCACAAAGTCAGCTAAAGCCTGAGACTTTATGGCATTTCTAGGTTCATATACTAGATCAAAAGCACTTAATTTTACTGACCATTTAGCCATCCTACCAGACATCTCGGGTTTCCTAAGCACGTTCTTAACAGGATAGTTGGTTTTAACATGAATCCTATGTGTTTCAAAATAATGTCTAAGTTTTGTTGATGCCATAACTAGGGCTAATATCAATTTTTCTGGATGAGAATATCTAGTTTCAGCATCTAATAAACTTTTACTAACATAATAGACAGGATATTGCTGACCTTCATGGTCCTTTATAAGAACGGCACTTACAGTATTCCCTGATACTGCGAGGTATAGGGACAGTGGTTCGCCATTTTCAGGCTTCATCAATAGAGGTGCAGTTGAGAGATACTGCTTCAAATCCTGCAGGGCTGCTTCATGCTTCTCTTTCCATTCGAATTTCTTGTTTTTCTTCAGGATATCATAAAATTCCCTGCATTTCTCGGAGGATCTTGAGATAAATCTGTTCAATGCTGCTACTCGTCCTGTTAACCGTTGAACATCCTTCATATTTGAAGGTGATTTGATATCCAAGGTAGCTTTAATCTGCTCCGGGCTTGCCTCTATTCCTCTTTTAGTCACCATATATCCTAGAAACTTTCATGGCCCCACTCCAAAATGGCACTTAGCAGGATTCAATTTCATGTTATACTAATCCAGGATATCGAGTGCTCCCCTAATATCCTGGAGGTGATCTTCAGCCTTTTTAGATTTTACTACCATGTCATCGATGTACACCTCCATAGTGTCCCCCAGCTTGTCTTTGAACATCATGTTTACCAATCTTTGGTATGTTGCACCTGCATTTTTCAAACCAAAGGGCATAGCAGTGTAATAATAAATACCTGTTGGTGTCATGAAGGCAGTATCCTCCTGATCAGAGGGTTCCATTTGGATTTGCTGAAATCCTGAAGAGGCATCCATGAAGGTTAACATCTCGTGTCCAGCGGTAGCATCCACCATTGAATCAATATGAGGTAGAGGAAACGGGTCTTTGGGACAAGCTTTATTCAAGTTGGTGTAATCCACACATACTCTCCATTTCCCATTTTTCTTTTGCACCAGAACCGCATTAGCTAGCCATTTGGGAAACTTCACTTCCCTAATCATCTTGCTCTTTAGTAGCCTTTCAACTTCCTCTTGGATGATCATATTTCGTTCCGAAGCAAATTTCCTTCTCTTTTGTTGGACAGGCTTGAATGACCTGTCAATACCGAGCTTATGTGTTATAATATCCTTGGAAATACCTGTCATATCCTCGTGTCTCCACGCGAACGTCGACATCCTGCATTTTAGAAAATTAGTCAATTGATTTTCAATATCCTGAGGGATATTGGTTCCTACGAGCACCGAGATATCCGGATTATCCTGATCCAGGATAATTTTCTTTACATCCTGCTCCGAAGCCTCCACGATATCCTGGGCCCGCATCTTTAATTGCTATGCTGCCTTAGGCTTGGTTGAGGATTTCATTGAGGATGAGTAACATTCCTTCGCCTCCTTCTGATCACTATCAACCTTGACAACCCCCCAAGGGGTAGGGATCTTGATGCACTGATGATAAGTCGATGGCACAACCTTCATATCATGGATCCATGGCCTGCCTAGTATGATGTTATAGCAGGATAAGGAGTCCATCACACAGAAACGTTGTATTGAGTTGACCCCTTCAACATATACTGGTAACTTTATCTCTCCCACTGTGTTCCTGGCCTCTCCACTGAACCCAACAAGCACGGTGGATTTTGAAGTAATATCCATTGGAGATACATTCATTTTTTCAAAGTTTCTAGTTGGATTATGTTGACGGAGCTACCATTATCCACCAATATCCTGCGTACAAAATGGTTAGCCACGTATAATGTTATTACGAGAGCATCATGGTGAGGATCTTGGACAGTATCCCTGTCATCACTATCGAAAGTGATCACTTTATCAGTTGTGAGGGTAGTCATCCTGGCTGGTTTATCTCCCCTATCGGCCTTAGCTTCCTTTGCATGTCTCTTGGCCGCAGAATACGAAGTCCCACAAATGTCGGACCCTCCTGAAATAAAGTTGATTATCTTGGCATCCGCAGGAGGTGATGCTGCTCGTTCAGGATCCTTCCCAGTATCCTAACCCTTGTTCTTCTTTCTTCCTAGGAGATCCTTCAGATATCCCTTGCTTAGAAGATAACTTATTTCCTTTCTTAGAGCAATGCAATCCTCAGTTACATGCCCGAAATCTTCATGGAAGGCACACCATTTAGATTTATCCTTCCAATCAGCTTTTTGTTGATTCTTTCGAGGCCACCTAGCTTTGTCTCCTAAACCCTGCATAGCATACATTAACTCAGGTATGTTAACAGAAAAGCAATATTGAGATAATTCAGGATATTCTTTAGGATCCTCGTCTTTAACAGCATTCACTTTCTTGTTGTCAATTCTGCCATACGGCTTAGAGCGATATGGTTTATACGAGGATTCTGATTTCCTTTTGGTTGATTCATAGGTTGAGGTGGAATTCATCCTCTCTTGCATCTTTTTGTCATCCTCCAAGCGAATATATCTCAAGGCCCTGTTACGAGCTTCGTCGAGATTCCTGCAGGGATTCATTACACGATCCTGATAAAACTGAGAATCTTTTTGTAATCCCATCTTAAAAGCCTGCACAGCTGTTGCAATATCAAGATGTGGGATATCCAAGGATTCCCGACTAAACTTGTTCACATAATCCCTCAAGGATTCCTGAGGCCCTTGAGTTATCCTGTAAAGATCACTGGTTAGTTTCTCAAAACTCCGGCTGCAAGAAAACTGACTATTAAATAAATTAACCAAATGAGCAAACGAAGTAATTGAGTGAGGAGGAACATTTAACAGCCATTTTAAGGCTGATCCTGTCAAGGTAGAACCAAAACCCTTGCAAAGGCATGCTTCCTTGAGATCTGGAGGGATGGTGTTGATCTCCATCCTTTCCCTATACTGGGCGATATGCTCTTCAGGATCTGTGGTTCCATCATAGAGTTTCATGTTGGGGGTTTGAAATCTTTTCGGGATTTCAGCATCACAGATAGGATGCGCAAACCGGGATATCCTGTGACTGTCTTGGGATACTTCTGGAATCGGCTGGACCACTCCAGGCACACTGGATATCATGTCTTTCAGCTTTTGAAGCTCCCTAGTAAATGTTGACGTCATACCTACATCCTGCAAAGATCCACTATTGTTAGTAGCAAGAATATTATTATTTGACAGGTTACCAGTCTGAGGATTCTGGCCATATCCTGAAGCATATCCTGAGCTTCTCACGGTTGATACTCTTATTGAAGAGGGTATCTCAGGAGTATGATTCTGGGAATGGCTTGGCACGATATTCCCCTGGTTATCTTCAGTGTAAACTGCAGAACTGAAGTTCAAAGCCCTGGGTTGCAAAGGAGTGACAGTTTCTTCAGCAGGCCTACTTGGGCCGGATTTCAAGAGTTGTATCTCTCTCATCAGCATCCGATTAGTTTCCTGCTGCTGCCTCATCTGTTCCTGTACACTACCAAACAAATTCAGAATTTCATCATTAGAGGCCAAAACAGGACCAGATCCCTGGGCACTGGAAGCGGGGATAACATCCCGAGCCACATGACTCTCAGTTCCCTGTGAAGAGGCTTGCATTCTTGGAGGAGGAAGTGGAAGCACCGAACCAATTGTTGAAGAGGTTGTAGCAGATATGGTGGAAGAGCTCATGTTTGATCTCGAGGCCATTGAAAACAATGTAGCAAAAAGCTTTGACAATAGAAAACCGAGTAATGATTTTACTAAATTTTTAGTAAAAATAGCACCACTTGCCCCACGGTGGGCGCCAAATTGTTTTGGTCAAAAATTACCGAAGCAATTAAGTGATCAAAATAGTTAAGTGAGGTAGTGTGCTAGAAATATGTGTTGAAAATATGTTGATTAATTTGCTTGTAAAAACAGTTTTCAGGATACGTCTCAGGATATAGAGCTGTATATGTGATCAAACAATGAGCAAAAATGTAAAGGGGTGACACGAGATGTACGAGGAAAGCCCTTGATCAATCTAGATCACCGGCATAAAACCTCGGGAGCTGACAATCGCAGCTGCCTTGTTCTTCTATTGCTTCAAGTATCAGGATACAGTGCAGGATATGATACGGATCAACTAGGTGTTACAATATAATTTGAGTACAAGTGTTGGTGTGTAGTGATTGCTAGTAACTAGAGAGTAAAGTGTGCGAATGAAAAAGCGAGTGCCTTAACTTGATCCGATCATACTATTTATAGCTAACCGAAAACAACTAACTTTCCTAATAACCCGAGATGCCCCGAATATTCCCAAGTAGTCGTTATAGTCCTGGTCTTTCGGGATCAACGTCTCTATTCCAACCGATTTGCCCGAGTTTTGGGGAAAGTAGTCTTCTTGAACGTTGGAGACTTGTAACTCTTAATCTGCACGTGATCAATTCAATTAATACCAGGATATCGAACCAGGAGGTTGCCAATATCCTGATCCGGTATCCTGATCACAATCAAAAGCAGAATATTAGTCAGGATATATACTCGGAAAATGACCCATAACAGATGTACCAAGCCATGAGTGGCTAAACTTGTGGGGGATCATCCTAGATGTAAGGTTTGCTTTTGAAACACTATGTTTGTGCTTGGATTTCTAGAATAATAACTTTGAATGTTTGTTTGAGTTATTATGGTGTTTGAATGTTTGTTTGTAAATCGTTGATTTTTGTTTGATGTTAATCTAAACCATACGTTCTTGGTGCCGTTGGCAATCGAGATATCATGGGAGGGATTAGGGTTGGATAATTGTCAATTGATCATCGGGTAACAACCTCGCATTTTATAATCCGAGTACTTAGTTCTCTTTCATCACAAACAGATAATCAAACACGAGCCATGTCTATGTGGTTCTTTCTAGTTAAGCATAAACATTAGTGTGGATTAAAACCTGAAATCTAGGATGGTCGCTTGTTCCTAATCTGTTTACAAAACCAATCTTTGATTTGCAATCTAATTAGTTAACATTAGTTCTTAAATCAAAACAATCAACTCTTGAATTTTAATTTCTGCAATTGTAGTTTAGTTTTAGTTAAAGTGCAAAGCTACATAATCGATATACTTTCCACAAACTCTCTATGTTCGATACCCATTTACCACTATCTATTAGTTGTAATTTGGATTAAATTTACGTGTACTACGACAGCACGTCAAATTTTGGCACCGTTGTCGGGGAGTAGTGCGCAACGTGTGTCAGTTTGTTAGTTTTGCTTTGTTATTTTCGGGTTTACGCTGGTGTGTTAGTGTGCAGGTACTACAGGTGCATGCATACTAGTGGCTCTCACAAGTCGTCACCATTATCGTTTGATCCGGAGATCGAAAGAACGTTAAGGCAAAACTGAGTTTTAGTACGAGAAAATAGAATTATTGGTTCACCTACCTCACCCATCACACCACGAAACATCATGCAAGAAACTCAAATAAAACCCACAACGGGTCAAACGACCTCATCATATTTACCTACTTCCATACAACCATCACCAAACACAACCATACCTAATACCACTACAAATCCTACTCCACCTCATGATACTACACCAACCAACACCACACAACCGATCACTACTCAAGTTGAACCCAATCTTACCTTTAGCCCTTCTTCCATAATTCCACCATTGTCACACTTCTTTCCCCCAACTACGGGTCAATCATCTTCTAATTATCCAATACCACCAAATTCAACCATTGTCCATACTACTTCTACATTTAGACCATCGAACCAATTGGGCTTCCAACATTCATCTCTTCCATTCGGGCAATCCTCGGGTATTCAAGGGGATGGATATGATGATGGTTATTAAGAGTAGTTTAGAGGGTATGAAGAGAAAGGTTTTTATTATAGGGGTGATGGAGGCTACTTGGGACCTCAAGGAGGAGCGGGTCAACAAAGTCAACCGATTCAACAATTTCAAGACACGAGTAGACTACCGGTCGGGGTGCAACACATTAGACCACAAGGGCCACAATTGCAACGCCCTACACCGCTACATCAAGTGCGGCCTCAAAATACACAACCGCAATTTCAAGGGCTGATTCAACAACAACCACCAATGCATCAATATCAATACCAACCACCATTTGCTCCTCAAGGGCCTATGCAAGGGCAAATGGGTCAACCTAGAGCACCATTGGGCGCCCCTCGAAGACATCATCATGAAGTAGTACAGGGAATCGAAGCTCACTTCCGGCCTATTATCACTAACAATCCTTCGCCGGTAGTGATTCCTCATCATGCGGATGGAAGAACCTTTGAAGTGAGAACAACCGCCCTCCAAAGTCTACCGAAATTTAAGGGGCTAGCAACGGAAGAACCCTATTTCCATTTGGAGACATATGATTCTATTTGCAACACGATTGGAGGCCAAGGGTTTTTTTCGGATGATGTCAAGTTGGTTCTCTTCCAATTTTCCTTGGAAGACAAAGCAAAGAGATGGTTTCACACTCTACCTTCCGCGTCGATTTTTACATGGGCCGATATGCAACAGATTTTCTTGGATGAATATTACACCTCTCAAAAGACTAATAATGCAAGGAGAGGTTTGAGAAGTTTCCAACAACAATCGGGGGAAATGTTTCATGAAGCGTTTGAAAGATTTAATATGATGCTAAGGAATTGCCCTCATCATGGGATCCAACTTTGGGAGTTGTTGAACGCATTTCATGAAGGGTTGAGTTCGGAGGATGCACGTGATTTGATGTCGATTACTAACGGTACATTCGGTACCAACTTTGAACATGTCGATTGGGCATTTTTAGAGCAAATGGCGGTGAATTCCAAGAGGAAGGCCCAATCTTCAAGACGGGCAAGGCATGTGATACAAAGGCCACAAGTGCATGGAGTAGAGAGTGGCAATGTTCAACCCACGAATCAAGTGTACAACGTGTGCACTAATTGCAACGAAATAGGCCACACGGCGGAAGTTTGTGTAGTGGGGGTGGTTGATGAACAAGTAGAAGAAGTGAATGCAATTCAAGGGGCTGGTCGAAATTTCAATATGAATTCCAACACGTACCATCCCGGGTTACGAAACCATCCTAATTTCCATTACGGGAACGCGACGAACCAAGCTAACCCAAACTTTCAAGGAGCTCAAGGTAACTTTGCACCTCGCCAACAATACAATCAAGGCAAGTATAGAGGTGGAAACAACTATGGCTACCAAGGGCAATTTCAACAAACGGGTCAAAGTGGTTCGGGTCAAAGTTTGTCAAGCGGGAATGAAGTCATGGTTATGCTTCGGGCTATGCAACAAGATATGCAAAAACAGAATCAACTCGATGAAGTCCGGATGCAAAAGGATGAGGTTCGTGACAAGAGCATTCAATCACTAACAACCCAAATGGGTCAATTGGTAACCGATGTGGCGGAGTTGAAGAAAAGCAAAAGTCAACTTCCTAGCGACACCAAGGTAAATCCTTCCCATGGTTCGTCACGAGGTAACAATGTTAATATTAGTCATGTTAGTGTATTGAGAAGTGGCAAAGAATTTAAGGCAAATTTGTCACCGGGTTTGGTTGAGGGGGTAGTTGAGGACATCACGGGTAATGAAAGTGATGATGAAGTTTCACCGGTTATACCTAAAGAATCAAATGTTAAAAAACTGGGGTTAGGTGAAAATGAAAAGAATGAAAAAGATGAAGGTGAACCGAGTCAAGTCCCGTTTCCATCGGCCTTACTTGACCCGGGTAGGAAAAATTTTATTGCATCAAGGGGTCCCCAAAAAGAAGAATTATGGGACATGTTCAAACAAGTAAAAATCAACCTTCCACTACTTGATGCAATAAAACAAGTACCCGCATACGCAAAATTTTTAAAAGAGTTATGCACACAAAAAAGGCAACAAAAGAAGAAAATGCCTAAGCGGGTAGATTTAACCGGCCAAGTAAGTGCGGTTTTGAATGGGGAGCTTCCTCCTAAGCTCCAAGATCCGGGCACGCCATTAATTTATATACAAGTTGGTAATTTTCAAATGGCAAAGGCGTTACTAGATCTTGGAGCCGGGGTGAGCATTTTACCGGGGGGCTTATACGACCAATACGACTTTGGTCCGTTAGCAAGGGTAGAGACAACGGTTGTTTTAGCCGATTTGTCTCATAAGCTAACTCGGGAGATGGTTCAAAATGTGATTGTGAAAATTGATGAGTTTTACTACCTGTTGACTTTTTAGTCTTGGACTACTCATCCGCGGACCCGAAACAACAACAAAATGTTATTTTGGGTCGGCCATTTTTGAGCACCGCGCATGCTGTGATCGATTGTAGATTTGGTACAGTCGATATGACTTTTGGGAATCGAAAAATGCGCTTAAATGTTTTTACTAACAATGCTAATGCTGTTGGTGTTGATGAGTGTTTCATGGCAGATTTAGTCTACGGATGCAACCCGCACGAGTACGAGGAGGATAGTATGGATGTTTGTCTTTGTGATTTTTCTGAACAGGTACATGCTTGTGCGCTAAGGGTTGAAGTGGAAAAACAGGATGCTATGGCTTTGAAAGAAGGTCGATCGCCATGGACCCACCAATTTGAAGGCTTACCGGTGGAGATAAGTTCGGGTACTAAACCATCACTAGAAGAACCACCAAAGTTAGAGCTTAAAGACTTGCCAAACCATTTGAAGTATGCCTTTCTAGGGGATAATGACACTTTACCGGTCATTATTGCCTCTAATTTAGAGATGGCGCAAGAGCAAGCTTTATTGGGAGTTTTGAAAGAGAACAAAGGAGCTATCAGATGGACGATTGCCGATCTTAAAGGAATTAGTCCATCAATCGTCATGCACAAGATAATCACCACCGAAGATGCAAAACCGACAAGAGAAGCACAACGGCGATTGAATCCGAACCTAAGGGAGGTAGTAAAGAAAGAGGTAATTAAATGATTGGATGCGGGAATTATCTATCCGATTTCGGATAGTGCTTGGGTAAGTCCTACCCAAGTTGTGCCTAAGAAGGCCGGTATTCAAGTAGTCAAGGATGAAAATGGTGAACAAATTGCCACCCGACCGGTCACCGGGTGGCGTGTATGTATTGACTACCGTAAATTGAATACCGCTACTTCTAAGGACCATTTCCCGCTACCTTTTATTGACCAAATCATTGAAAAACTGTCGGGTCAAAAGTATTACTGCTTTTTGGGCGGGTATTCGGGTTACAATCAAATAGCAATACACCTGGATGACCAACACAAGACCACCTTCACTTGTCCATATGGTACCTTTGCCTTCCGGCGAATGCCATTTGGCTTGTGCAACGCACCGACAACTTTCCAACGATGTATGATGAGTATCTTCTCGGACATGGTTGGAGAGTCGCTTGAAGTGTTTATGGATGACTTCTCGATTTTTGGCACTAGTTTTGAATCGTGTCTCAACGAATTACAAAAAGTTTTAAAAAGATGTGTTGAGAAAAATTTAGTGCTTAGTTGGGAGAAAAGTCATTTCATGGTGCAAGAGGGCATTGTGTTAGGCCATGTAATATCGGAAAGGGGTATGGAGGTGGACAAGGCAAAAATACGGGTAATATCATCTTTGCCACCACCGAAAAATGTTAAGGGTGTAAGGTCATTTTTGGGACACGCGGGATTTTATAGACGTTTCATAAAAGGTTTTAATGTTATCACCAAACCTTTATGTAACTTGTTATTAAAGGATGTTCCATTTGATTTTACTAATGAGTGTATGCAAGCCTTTACTGTTTTGAAGGAACACTTGGTGAAAGCTCCCATCTTGCAACCGCCGGATTGGTCCAAGCCATTCGAACTCATGTGTGACGCAAGCGACACGACAATTGGTGCAGTTTTGGGTCAACGAGTTGACAAAAAGCCGGTGGTAATTTATTATGCAAGTAAGACTTTATCCGAAGCGCAACTGAATTACACCACAACCGAAAAGGAGTTATTAGCGGTGGTGTATGCTTTGGATAAGTTTCATTCATATATTTGGGGGAGCAAAGTGGTGGTATATTCGGATCATAGCGTGGTTCGGTATTTGATGGAGAAAAAAGACGCGAAGCCTCGTTTAATCCGGTGGGTATTGTTGTTACAAGAGTTTGATTTAGAGATCCGAGACAAAAAGGGAAGTGAGAACGTAGTGGCGGATCACTTGTCTCGGATCCCGGTGGAAGGAATTGACGATTTGAGCGAGATAAATGAAAGGTTTCCCGATGAGCAATAATTAGCCGTGTCCACCTTTGTTGCACCGTGGTATGCTCACTACGTAAACTACTTAGCCACGGGTGCCATCCCAACTCATTGGACCAAGAAGCGAAGACAACAATTTATGGTCCAAGTGAAGCAATACATTTGGGATGAACCGGATCTTTTCAAGATCGGGCCGGATCAAGTTATTCGGAGGTGTGTGCCCGAAACGGAGGTTTTAGAAATCTTGACTCATGCCCATTCATCCGCATGTGGAGGTCACTTTAGCGGGCATAAAACGGGTTATCGGGTTCTCTCATGTGGGTTTTATTGGCCCACAATTTTCAAGGATGAGTGTGAGTTTGCAAGAAATTATGTAAATTGCCAAAGGATGGGAAGCATTTCAAAGAGGGACGAGATGCCATTGCAACCAATTTTGGTTGTGGAAATATTTGATGTATGGGGCATTGACTTTATAGGTCCCTTCCCAAATTCCAACGGGTTTTTATACATTTTGGTGGCGGTGGATTATGTTTCTAAGTGGATTGAAGCCATTGCAACAAGAACAAATGACCACTCGGTTGTTTGTAAATTTGTTCAATCCAATATTTTTTCCCGTTTTGGTATTCCACGAGTTATCATAAGTGATGGTGGTTCGCATTTCAAGAAATTTAATTTTGGGAAATTGTTGAAGCGATATAGTGTGAATCACCGAATTGCCACACCTTACCATCCGCAAACTAGTGGACAAGTCGAAGTGTCCAACCGTCAAATTAAAGAAATTCTCATGAAGACGGTTAGAAGGAATAGGAAGGATTGGTCGAGCAAATTGGATGATGCGTTGTGGGCATACCGAACGGCCTACAAGACTCCAATTGGCACAACACCTTATCGGATGGTGTACGGAAAGGGTTGTCACTTGCCAATGGAGTTAGCGCATCGGGCGCATTGGGCAATTAAGACGATAAATGCGGATTATGATGAGGCGGGGAAGATGAGGAAGTTGCAATTAAGTGAAATAGAAGAGATTAGAGACGAGGCGTATGAGTGTGCATCGGCTTACAAAGACAAGCTCAAGAGGGTACACGATGCAAAGTTGAGGAAGAAAACCTTTGAAGTGGGTCAAAAGGTTTGGTTGTACAATTCAAGGTTGAAGATGTTCGCGGGCAAGCTTAAAAGCAAATGGATGGGCCCATATGTTGTTCGGCGTGTTGGAAGGTTTGGCGATGTAGATATCCAAGATGAGCAAACCAACAAACAACAAACAGTGAATGGTCATCGGTTAAAGCCATACTTGGAGGGTAACGACATCAACAACTTGGAGCTTGACAAAGCGGGCTACATTCTACGCCCGGTAGACGATGATCAACCATGAGAGGCCCAGGTTTAGTAGTGTACATAGTTAGCATTTTATTTTGTTTGTTTTGTTTAGTTTGTGCATTACCTTATTCGTTTGAAGTCCGTGTTTGAAACAAGTGTGGGGACATTCGGGTCACGAATTGTTCTAACATCGTGTTGAGGACAACACGGGACTTTCGAGGGGGTAGGGTAATCTTTCCATGTTTTTAAAAAATTATAAAAACACAAAAAATTAAAAAAACTGAAAAAATAAAAAGAAAAACCCTTAAAAATTGCAATTTGTGGCGAAGTTCAGATCCCCAGATGCCACCGTAATTTACGGTGGCACCGTAAGTTACGGTGGGGGTTAAAAAAGTTTGGGCTTTACGGTGGAAACTTCCTGACTTACGGTGGGAATTTAGTGCCAGCAGCTACCGTAAATTACGGTGCCTACCGTAATTTACGGTAGGCCTGGCGAACTGATGGGTCGGCTTAGCAACAACAGTTACATAAAAAATAAAATAAAGGGGTCACGTGAACTTATCCCCAGCCACTAGCTTTCTTCCCCTTTCTCCTCCATACATTCTCATCTATCACTTTCTCTAACCCCACAAAATCTCCATAACCCCACAACCTTCTTTAACCTTCTAAGCTTCATAACTCTTGCAATTCTTGGTCAAATCAAGTGAAATTTAGGTCTATCTTGACTAATTTTTCGCGTACTTGCTGATTTTGAGAAGAAATTTGTGAGAAAACGTCATTTTCTGGTCCGATTTACAAACCCTAGGGCCGAAAATTTTGGGGGTTTTTGAAGTTCTTGTTTCACTTGTGTTCTAGCATCTTCAAACCAAGGTATGTGATGTTTATTTGTTACTTTTGATGATGCATTGTGAGAAGGAAGGTTATCTTTGTTACTTGTTCATACACACTTGCTTGTTCCTAGATATTATCATGAAAAATTGTTACTTGAACATTGTTATGGTTGTAGATGTAGGATTGATGACAAAGTTGTGAACTTTTTGGAACCTCTACATTGTAGAGGCACCATGCCCAATTTTTGAGAAAATAAATTATAAAATTTTTGTTCACTAATATCTACAACCATAGTAACAAGCAAGTGTGGGGATGTTTTGGAGAAAAGGGACTGATTTTGTGTTTGGTTGTGTTGTTTGTTTTGCATTGTGTGTAGGAAAATGGTGAGAACTAAGGAACAAGCCGGAGCTAGTTCTTCGTCTAAAGGCAAAGGAAACAGCCGGCACAACAACCAAGGAAGAGGCAATATTTGGGTAGGGTTGATGATAGTGAGAGCGAGGATGAAGAGATGGTAGAGTTGGACCCGGCTGAAAAGCCAAGGTGGGAATCGGGTCCTTTAGATGAGCAGCCGGAGGAGTGGCAGCCGACACTATTTCATGACAGTATGAACCGGTTAAAAAACAAGGCTGCTGCGTTTATTTGTGAGAGGGAAGTTAGAGAGGTTGAGTTTGGGCCGTTTAATATTTTTGCTCAGTTTCGTGCTTTAGGATGGGAGGCGGCACTCAGTTGTTACGACAAAGACAACAAAAATCTGTTTATGGATGAGATTCAAGAATGGATGGCAACCCTGAAGTGCAACACGTATGATAGGCCATCGCAGATGAAGTTGATGGGCACGGTTAATGGGATAAGGGTAGAAATGTCGTTTGATACACTACGGAAGTTGGCAAGGTACGACAGTCTACCTGCTCATGATTACATGATCCCTAGTCTTGATGATCTGTTGATAAAACCGGAGAAGCATCCGAGGTGGAATGATATGTTAGCGGCTTTGTTTTTGCCCGGTACTTATAGTGACATCTTGTACCGGAGGAACTTGAAGATAGAAGCAAAATTGCTGCTAACTATTTGCATTTTGAATGTCATTCCACGAAGAGGAGATAAGGAACAGGTAAGGTTCCCGGAAGTACCAGTCCTTTATTCGTTACTCAATGGGTCTCCTCGCTTTCCGATACGGTACTTGATTATGAACCATCTTTGGATTTGCCGTAACAAAGTGGGGAGAAGCATCATCCCATATTGCCGAATTATTATGGGGTTGTTGAAGCAGTTTAAAGCAATCACGTCAGAGGATAGAGGAGCACCGAAAAGGCATAAGCCTTTTGAGATACAAAAGATGGGTATTGGATGGACCTACACTCAATCGGAAAGGTATCACAAGCTTAAATCGGAGGGTCAAAGATGGAGTGCGTTGAAAGTTGATGCAAGAGCTCTCTTACCGGGTGAAGAGGATGAACCGGAGAGTGAAGCGGAAGCCCCGAGTGGGGATGATGACTATGCGGATGAGCCTCACGGTGAGAATGTGAATGTGGGCCAAGGGGGCCTAGGTAGGGGATATGGTGGTGCTTTCTATGATTACACGGAGCGTTCATACGAGCCTAATTGGGCTTACGAGGGTACTATGCAAGAGGTTATTGAGAACCAACGTCCTCCGGCACCCATTTTTGATTCATGGTCGGGGTCGGAGCGTACTTTATTTGATCAACAAACGATGATGAGTGCTAGTATGGAGCGGTCCTTAAAGCATAACTTCGATCATCAAGAATCATGGAATCATGCACATGCCTATTCCCATGAGTTAGAGATGAATAACCGATATGAAGATGATCAAGCCCGAAGGATGCATGTGGATTGGCATGCAGGGCGGCCCGTGGTTGTGGATCCACCTCCGGTGGATTATGCGTCTCTACCGCCATATGACGGTAGTGTATCGTATCCGACCCCGCCGCTCCATCATTCACAGTGGCTGGACCCGCGTCAACAACAACAAGGAGCTTCGCAACAGGGTGGAAGCGGTAGTGGCGCATTTGCTTTCGGAGAATGGAATGAGATGATGTCTTCCATTTTCGGGCCTCCTCAACCGCGCTACTATTAGTCAGGTCGTGCTCCTTCTTGTACATTTTGTGAATATTTGTTTAGTTTGATATGTTTATGGTCGGGTGGTTGGGTGGTGTTGAGTTTTTGATGTTATGTTTGGGTGGTGGAAGTTGGTGGTGTGAAGTTTAAAAAAGAAAAAAATATAAAAAAATATAAAATGAAAAATACCAAAAAGAAATTTGTGGTTTGAGTTTATGAGCTTTTGGGTGATGTTAAAGAGTTTAAGCGATCAAATCTTCCCAAAACCGTACATTGGGGTCAATGTACCCCAAGTGTGGGGATGGGGAGAAATTTTGAGGTTTTTGAAAAAAATTTAAATCAAGCAAAATATTGTGAGAATTTGAACACCTTGGACTAACCCCAAATGATGCACCGGCAACCCTTAATACCCTTTGTTCTTGGTGAGAGTTGAAGCCACACTTGTAAATAAATAATACTTGTCTTTGATGAGAGTAGCAACGAGTTGGGGTGCATTAGAACTTGTGCTTGAATACGGTTCGAGGCCTTAGTTGGACAAGAATGTGAAAAGGATAAGGGCATTTAGGTAGCCTCGTCGTAAGTGTGTGCGAGTGTGGGTTTTCTGGGGTTGGACCTCATTAATTATATATATGAGCATGGTTGCGAGAGGGGCGGGGGTTTGGAGATTTAGTTGCCCATTTTTGTGCTTAAAGCCGATCATTTGTAACCCCTTAGCTAGTTCCTAAAAATTTACCCGGCTTAACCCGGTCTTATAGTGTAGTAGTTATTTTAGTAGTATGTAGATATGTTTGATGTTATGTTAAAGGTTGCTTTGTTAGCTTTGTTTGTTTGAAAAAAAAAGGAAAAGACAAAAAATGAAAAATGAAAAAAAAGTGATGTTTAGTTATCTTGTATATAGTAGTTAAGTTTGGTAGTTGTTTGTTTATTTTATTGTGTAATAAAAAGACCGGGTTAAGTTTTCGCTACTACATATATATTCCAGTTCCTACCGTACACCTAGCCACGTTACAACCTGAACCCACTTTGATTTGCATTCATGTTTGGCACTTGTTAGGAGAAGGACCGATTTAGGTACAAGCCTATAGTTGTGCAACCACCCGTTTGCCTTTTGTGTGTCTAGCTCATAGTTGCTAGTGCTTACTTGTTGCCGAGAGGAGAGACATAGCGAGGGGTGTGTTATTTCGGGTGTTAAGAAAAGGGTTAGTAAAAGGACTACATGTTTATGCTTGGTTTATGTGATCGCTTGGGACAAGCAACGGTTAACTGTGGGGATGTGACGGGTGGTCCATAGGACAACCCTTAATGGTGTTAAAATACGAGTTTATCCTTCACTTGATCATGTAATTATCTTGAATTAGATTACTACAGTTGCTTATGTTTCAGGTACGTTTTGGGAGCTAAAAATGGATAAAACGCTGTTTTGGATGGAACGGAGTGGAACGGGGTATGCATGGAAGGAAAGAAGAAAAGAAACAAAGAATTCAGGGCTCCACCGTAATTTACGGTGGGTACCGTAAATTACGGTAGACCCTGAAATTGCCCAGAGCCACCGTAACACAGGAGAAAGCCACCGTGGCATTTTGATGTCTACCGTAACGTAACTTACGGTAGATACCGTAAGTTACAGTAGAGGTGACGGACAAACTTGTAACTGCCTCATTAAACCGTTTTGGGGGTGTCTTTTCACATATCTCATCATTGAACGTTATCTCTGGATATTGGGGGCGATTTTGGCTAGTTCTCCTTAGTTCAAAACATTTCTAAACAATTGGTTTGTGTTTTCGATTCGTATGAACATTAATCGTTGTGTGATGATGATGTACCAAGCCATGAGTAGCTAAACTTGTGGGGGATCATCCTAGATGTAAGGTTTGCTTTTGAAACACTATGTTTGTGCTTGGATTTCTAGAATAATAACTTTGAATGTTTGTTTGAGTTATTATGGTGTTTGAATGTTTGTTTGTAAAGTGTTGATTTTTGTTTGATGTTAATCTAAACCATACGTTCTTGGTGCCGTTGGCAATCGAGATATCATGGGAGGGAGTAGGGTTGGATAATTGTCAATTGATCATCGGGTAACAACCTCGCATTTTATGATCCGAGTACTTAGTTCTCTTTCATCACAAACAGATAATCAAACACGAGCCATGTCTATGTGGTTCTTTCTAGTTAAGCATAAACATTAGTGTGGATTAAAACCTGAAATCTAGGATGGTCGCTTGTTCCTAATCTGTTTACAAAACCAATCTTTGATTTGCAATCTAATTAGTTAACATTAGTTCTTAAATCAAAACAATCAACTCTTGAATTTTAATTTCTGCAATTGTAGTTTAGTTTTAGTTAAAGTGCAAAGCTACATAATCGGTATACTTTTCACAAACTCCCTGTGTTCGATACCCATTTACCACTATCTATTAGTTGTAATTTGGATTAAATTTGCGTGTACTACGACAGCACGTCACCCCCCACTTGTGGCCTAGTGGTAGGAGTCTTGGGTTTTCCAATGGATGACACAAGTTCAGTCCCACTTGTGTCATATGGGATGGATGTAGCCAATGAATGATTTGAACTAGGCCTTATGTGATGTTGTCAGTTCGAGTCCCGAGTCCAACCGGGTTTTCGTCACCGTGTGTTACGCCAGAGAGTTCTGCTCTTGTGGTGGCACAACGACTGTCAAGTGGCAGTCGGCGGTATGGTTTCATGGAGGAACGACTAAAAAAACCAAACTTTGAAGCCAGTGTGGGCCTGATTAAGACACATAGTCTGACCTAAGTGGGGCAATACGAGGCTCTTTGATTTGAAAAGTGTGATAACCTTATACATAAAATTCACTATTAAAAAAAACAAAAAAACATACAGAAAAGTCATTTATGTTTAGAAAAAAAAAAGATCGTGGAAGTTGATAAAAGGCAACAATAATTTGTTTTTTCACCTTTACCTTTTAGTCCATTTGATGCTAGAAGTTTGTTGACGTTCCATCCTTACATAATCCTTAATCAATTTTATATAACCTTATGCACATTTTTTACACAAAAAAGCCTTTTTTTAGCAGAATCCGGACTTCAGTTTTAAACATAGAACTCTACAAAAGCTAAACTAATAAAATTATGTCAAATTTGGCTTTTAACATTATCCAAATGTTATATTTTAGTTTTACACATACAACATTACATAAAACCTAAACTCGAGTTAAGTTTACTCGTTTAAAGCATTCACATCCTTTTCTATATCTTCATTTCTATAATTACACTAAAAATATCAATTTTTTTCTTTTTTTTTAATTAAATAATATTTTTCATACTTTTATCATTACTTTTTCCATCTCCTTTACTCACAACCATTTTAAAAAAAAATATTAAAAAATTAATGGGGTGAATCTTTTACTCACCACCATGTTCAAAAAATATTAAAAAATTAATGGAGGTGAACACTGTTCCCTCGAATACATAGATCAATAGTAGCATTTTCTTTCGTCTTCACTCACAACTCATCATAACCACTTTTTATAATATATAAAGCCCACACACATAAAAATAGAGGAAGCGATATGAATGCCAAGTGTTTTGCATGTTTAAGAGCATTTTAATTTTCTTTTCATTAACTATGTCGAAAACAAAATGACGATCTATGTGTCAGTCGGTATTAAATGTTAAGCTACACCAAACAATAAAGACCACTAGATGTTTAGGTTCATTTATTTAAAAGAAAAAAAAAACAAGTACTTGCATTATTATTGTGGATGTACATGTACTATAACAAAACAAGTACTACAGTCCAGTGTTACAGAGTTGCACGAGGGCCTATCTTTTGTATTCTTCTGCTTTTTGCCCTTTCAATGTATCCATCTCTACATATTTGACCCCTCAAATTTTCTTTTTATCCTTTTAAAGTCTCTTAAATATGCAATATATTATTCATAACCAATTAAAATCTCTTAAATATGCAATATATTATTCATAATCAATATGTTTATTTTTTTTTGGAACAGCAAGTCTTATAAAGAAAAAGAGCCAAAAGGCTTCCAGCGAAAAGCTGAATACAAAGCAAGATAAATACAAACAACAGACTACACGCTACCTAATGGATTAGAGAGCCAAGCATTCCAGCCAATATTTCCAATCTTGGACCTGTGGTTGATCCAGTTAAAGAGGGAAGATGTAATTTCGTCTCTGGCTCTGTTAGCAGATTTTTTCGCACCTCTAAAAATCGAGCCGTTCCGCTCCTTCCAGATCGTCCATAAAGTCGAGTACATGATACACAACAACATGTTTTTAGACTTCCCATCATCTTCCTCTATAATCTGATAATACATCTCTTCTATGCATGCGTAACCCGTGAAGTCCCATCTCGACCAAATAGATATTTTCCTCCACACCTCCATCGCAAATGGGCATTCCATAAAAGCGTGAACCACAGACTCGCCTATGTCATAGCATTCAGCGCAATTACCTGATATGGATGTGATGCCCCGTGCACGCAAATTCTCGGCGACCGGAATTCTATTCTGAAGAAGTCTCCATACAAAACAGTTGATTTTGATGGGTATCCATTTGAGCCATTCACAAATCTCTTCCTCATGCCCAAACAAGGTTTGCTCAATGTGGATCCGAGCGGACTTGACCGAGAAACCTTTGAGAAAATCACATATCCAGCGCCAATTATCATCCTCCTCACCATACTTGAACAAGCTGAGCAAGTCTTGTAGCTCATTAATCTCGTCTTTTTCCGCATCCTTTATTTTTTTTCGCTTCCATTTCCACTTGGTATTCGTCAACCTGCCATTGATGCACTCTATTCTATCCGCAACAAGGCAAGCTTTATCCAGTTCTAAGTCATATAGTCTGGGGAAAATGTTTTTTAACGGGTGTCTACATAACCAAGCGTCTCTCCAGAATCTAGTTAAATTCCCATTTCTAACCGAACGAACAATCAGCCCTTTCGTGTCTACGCCCATATCCAGCAGATCAGAATCAATCTTTGATATGTTCGACCAAGTACCCGGTAACGTCTTCATAGCCATTTTTCCATCCTCATGCGACTTTACGTTATGAATAGCAGAGATGCATCTGTTCCACAATGCATTTGCTTCAGATTTCCACCTCCACCACCACTTCCAAAGAAGAGCCAAATTCATGATACGAAGACTCCCAACCCCGAGACCGCCATATTTCTTAGGCATAGTCACCTTACTCCACGCCACCCAACTGATCTTATTTTTTTCATTGATGTTACCCCATAAGAATTTTCTCCTGATCCTTTCCAAAGCCACAATGGTTTTAAGGGGCGCTTTGAACATGGATAAAAAGAACACGGGTAAGGCTCCAAGCACAGCTTTGACCAACGTGAGCCTCCCCCCAAACGAGAGATTAGAAGCTTTCCACGAACTCAACCTTGAATTCAGCCTATCAATGACCGGAACCCAGCTTTTTGCTAAGGACATGTTGGCACCCATCGGCATTCCAAGGAAGGAAAATGGAAGGTCCGCCTTCTCACATCTTAAAATAGAAGCCAGCCTTTTCACTTCAGCATCTCCAACACAGATTCCAAAAACTTTACTTTTGCAAAAGTTAACCTCTAGGCCCGAGGCTAGATGAAAACATCTGAGAATGCGGCCAAGATTCCGCAAATTATCTACGCTCCATTCACCAACAAACATGGCGTCGTCAGCGTACAGGACATGAGTTAAAGATGGACCATGGTTCGGAAGTTGTACACCTTTAAAAATGTTTTCAGAAGCTGCCCTTTTTAACATCAGATTTAAACTCTCCATGACAATAATGAAGAGATACGAAGCAAGAGGATCTCCTTGTTTGACACCGCGCATAAACTTAAATTCTTGAGTTGGCGACCCGTTGACAAGAACCGATGCTCTACCCGATCTAAGACAACTCGACACCCACATTCTCCACTTCTCCCCAAAACCCATGTTCTCCAAAACCGAGTCAAGATATGCCCAATTGACCGAGTCAAAGGCTTTATGTTGGCGACCCGTTGTTTATATGTGAAATGTTTGTTAATCGTTATTAGGGCAGTAACTTACAAGGTTGTATACAGGTAAGTTCGGTTTAATTTCTGAATAGTTATGATACAAATTATATACGGTGGATAAACCTACTTGGCTACTTTACCATTGAATTAAAACGTCTACTTTGATAGGCCATCATATATTGTTTGGACCAAATGTACCGTATTTTAAAAAGGGCAATCAAATTGTTTCAAATGTATGATATTAGTAACTTTTGTAACGTAATATAAAACACGATTATGGTTACAACATATGCAAATCCACCTTGGTCGTGGATATTAAGGATACTCGGTTTATAAGAAATGCCCCTTCCAAATAAAAATATAAAAACATATCATCAACATGGTTCGGATGCATTGATTAGAGAAGAACCATATAGTTAAATATGGCTTAGTGAAAGCATCAATGATAAGTGACCTCTTGTTAATCCAACAACCAAAATATATGTGAGATCTTCTTAGGCATAGAAGGGAGTAAAGTCCTATTTGAGTCCTTGTGGTTTGTGCAGTTTAACCATTTGAATCCAAAAACCAAAACTGTCTTGATTTGAGTCCCTGTGGTTTCTAATTTTAACCATTTGAATCCAAAAGTAAACAACATCCAAATCAGAAACATTTGGTTTTTGGACTCAAATGGTTAAAATTAGAGACCACAGGGACTCAAATGGTTAAAATTAGAGACCACAGGGACTCAAATCAAGACAGTTTTTGTTTTTGGATTCAAATGGTTAAACTGCACAAACCACAGGGACTCAAATAGGACTTTACTCGCATAGAAGGACAATATTGTTTGATATAAGAGGTCGAATGTCACAAATGTATTTGAAGGGTATAGTTCAAATTCTGCGCCGACTAATCAAGTCACGCGCGAGACCATACTCTTACCAGACCAATTCATGAGCCTTCCCAACCTCGCGCCGGCTAATCAAGTGTAACTTAGGTCGCGCGCGAGGTCAGGGTTAACACAAGACCAGATTTGACACTTAGCTCCTTGTATGAAAACCCTAACTTCCTGAACCTTGCGCCGGCTACACATATTCCCGGGGGTCGCGCGGAGGAAGGAAGCGCAGGTTAACCTAGGACAAGTACCAAAGGTACAAGTGGCAAAGCGGTGGACCAATGAGCGTCCAATAGGCTGTATCCGATCATGCTGCACGATGAACAATCGTACATGAGACAAAAAGGTACATAAGGACGCATATGTGGCATCAATCAGCGTGCGCCGACCACTGCTCCACGATCTCCACTTAGCCGCTGATGACATACTAGACAACAAGGACAACGGTCAGGACACGTGGATCCATTCAGCATGCGCCAACTACCCTCTCGCCTTGAAGCACCAACGGTCGTGGCAGAAGAGACAGAATGGATATTCCTTGTTGTCGACTACATGCCCAAGGCCCATCAGCCCATCCCCTCCACAAACCACCTCGGCTATAAATAGTGAACTTCACCTCCAGGTTTAAGGATCGCTCTCTTGCTTCCTCACTTTAATCACACACTATTATCCTCAAAACATATACTTATTCTCACGCCGGAGGGTGGTTACGAAGAGAACCCCCTATTCCCCTCCTCGTAACAAGCTTAACGGTGTGTTTAGTGTTTTGTAGGATCATCAACACAGCAGCTTGGACGAGACAAGAAGATTAACCTTATTTGTCGAGACACAAACCACAAACTAATCACAAGATTAGTTTGTTTCTTCAGTATTGGAGGCATTTGGAGCCATTGTTATTCAACTCGAGATGGTGGTCGAATCACATCCCTAGTCAAGACTCAAGATAGTGGGGGCAAACCTCATCTACAAGTACGAGTCCATAAGTGGGAGTGATTGTAACACCCTAGATAAATCTCACTTTAGTTATGGAAATAAGAGATGACGAGTTCAAATAAATGTCCTTCCTAAAATACCATCAAGTCATTTGGGCTGTTCTGTAAAGTTTCCACTCCAACAACCAGACGTAAGTCATTGTAGACAAATCAAACAATATTGCTTGACATAAGATGAAGAATGTTACAATATTGTATCAAAGTAACAGTTTTACCATTCAAATGGTTGGCTAAACTTCATAAAAAATGGTATGCCCCCATGGGTGTTAGAGTCACCTTAGTCAAACTTTACATCACTAGATGGTGAGGCATCGAGACTTTAAAACATGTTTTGACATATTTGAGTGAGTAATTTATGATGGATGATATTTAGAAAATTTATATCTAGGTATAAAAATACATTCGTAGATGTTTTTTACGTAGAAAATTAGGTTGATTGAAAATATTTAGAGTATAGATAGAAAATATTAAGTGGTACAATTATATTATGCTGAAGTTGAAACGGAACTTGTAATTACCTAGTTGATGCCCCGTCCGCGTTACGGGGCAATGGCCGAATAATTCTCAATCAATTAAAAAAACACAACTATAATTTTGCTAGGAAAAAAACTAAAACGATGATAAGACCGTAATTTTCGGCTCAGGGCAAAACTGTAATTTTTCAGGACTAATGAGCGAGTGTTAGGCAGCTCTTTGACACGAAAAAAAAAATAAATGGAGTAAACCAATTAAAACAAAAAACTTTTATAGTTTTGCTAAAAAAAATAAAACGATGGGAAAAGCGTAATTTTGAACCGAGGGCGAGATGATAATTTTAATTCAGGAATGAAATCGTAAATTAAAAGGACCAATGGGGGAGTGCCAGACACCTGCCGGCATGACTGCAATTTTACACTGGGGTCGAAATTGTAATTTAACCAGGAAAACAAACAAAAACGATGGAGAAAATGTAAATTTAAGTTGAGGGAAAAATCGTAACTTGGCTGTGAGAAAAAAAAAAACTAATGGCAAAACTCTAAATTTAAACGGGGCAAAATCGTAATTTTTAACCGATGGCAAAATTGAAATTTTTAGCTGGGAGCAAAAGCGTACATTTATTTTTAAGTGGGGGGTAAAAACATAATTTTGAACTCATGGCAAAATCGTAATTTTAAGGAAAAAAAACTAATGGTAAAAGTGTAAATTTAAACGGGGCAAAATCGTAATTTTTAACCGAGGGCAAAATCAAAATTTTTAGCTGGGAGCAAAAGCGAATTTTTAAGTGGGGGTAAAAACATAATTTTTAACTAATGGCAAAATCGTAATTTTAAGGGAAAAAACTAATGGCAAAAGTGTGAATTTAAACGGGACAAAATCGTAATTTTTAACAGAGGGCAAAATCTAATTTTTTAGCTGGGAGTAAAATCGCAAATTTATTTTTATGTGGGGGCAAAAACATAATATTATACTGATAGCAAAATCGTTATTTTAAGGCGGGATGAAATCGTAAATTTGTTGAGTCAATAAGGGAGTACCAGCAGCTGCCTGACACTATTCACTCACCCGCCATTTCAATCAATAGGGGGCAGGCACTATTGCCCCTCATGTGTTTTGTAAGTATTGAATATCAAAGAACTATAACGATGTCGACTTAGACCATGCGCACTGGGCGTGGTTGCCTAGTTTTTTTTGCCCAAACACGTCGGGTCACCACCCCCTGGGCGTGTTTGGCTGATTTTTTTGTTTTCGCGTGATTTAAATCACGCCTTGCCCCCCATTTGTTTGTCCAATCACCTTCCATCTTCCTATTTTTTATCTAATAAGATTTTTTGATGGTTTTTGTTTTATTTAATTATATTACATCTCATTTAACATAATGTCACACATCCCCACTACACCCCTTTTGAAAAAACGCCCAATAATGTCCTATTGCTGTCTGCGCTGCCACATGGCGCAAAACGCCCTAAGGTGGGGCATTATTCACTCCAATGACTACGCATGGTCTTATAGCAGTTTTTTTTTACAAAATCCTTCCAAATCTATACTATATAATAAAATAAACCAATTTTGGGACACTTGTCATCATATTAGGCCATTTCTTATAGATAATTATTATTTTAATTTAATCTCATCTAATTAATTATAGATAATCCTCCTACTAAATATTATTTAGTTTAATTATTACATTTATATTTATCTAGAGTTAAATGCCAATTTAGTCCCTGTGATTTGGGCCATTTTGCCAGTTTAGTCCAAATGTTTCATTTTTAACCTGTGGGTCCAAAAAGGTTTCACAGTTGCCATTTTAGTCCACTGGGTTAACTTCATCCGTTTTTTCTGTTAACGAGAAAGCCAATTCGGTCATTTTATATGGCTGAATTGCCCTTTTAGTTAACAGAATTACATACAAAATGACCAAATTGGCCTTCTCGTTAACAGAAAAAATGGATGAAGTTAACCCAGTGGACTAAAATGGCAACTGTGAAACCTTTTTGGACCCACATGTTAAAAATGAAACCTTTGGACTAAACTGGCAAAATGGCCCAAACCACAGGGACTAAAATGGCATTTAACTCATTTATCTATTTACTTCAAATTCAAACTTAGTTATCTAACTTGATATTAGAGTAAATTACGATTTTGGCCCCTATGGTTATATCACTTTTACCCTTTTAGTCCAAAAAGGATTTTTTTTAACATCTGAACTCTCAACGTCACCATTTTTGGGACACTTGTCATCAAATTAGGTCATTTCTTATAGATAATTATTATTTTAATTTAATCTCTTCTAATTAATTATAGATAATCCTCCTACTATTTATTATTTAGTTTAATTATTACATTTATATTTATCTATTTACTTCAAATTCAAACTTAGTTATCTAACTTGATATTAGAGTAAATTATGATTTTGGCCCCTATGGTTATATCACTTTTACCCTTTTAGCCCAAAAAGGATTTTTTTTTTAACATCTGAACTCTCAACGTCTTTTTTCTAACCCCTTTGGACCATGTTTAACAAATAATTTATTTATTTAGTATATTTAAAATACAAGAAGAATAATAACTACATTTATCATACTAATAAATTTATCCAAAAACAACCATCCTTTTAAGATGCAACTCAAGTCCATATATTTAAATTTTAAAATTATATAACTTAATAATTACAGATAATTTATACTTATCTAATTAATTTAAATATTATTTTGTAGCTATAAATTTATCTAATTGACTAATTGCTATATGCCTAATCGAAACATTTCAACAATAATTTTAGAACTAATAAGTTAAGACCACTGTTATTTAAATAAAACATGGGTTCACGTCGTGAGAAAGTCGATGATACAGTTTGTCTTCTAATTGATGGTTCAAGTGCTTTCATATTTATAAACTTGACAAACATCACAAACTTTGATCATACATAAACAAAATTTTGTTCGGATATCAGAAAAATGTTTTAAAATATCGTTTTATAATTGTTAAATATTCGTTATTAACTATTTGATATTTTATTTACTTAACCTGTGTAATACACGGGGTTATAACCTAGTTATTAATAATTAATATTCAAATAATTAATAAATTAAATTATATTATATTATATTATATTATATTATATTATAATTATAAATTATATTATAAAGAGGGTGAAACAGTAGTGTGACGTGGTTATGAATTATGATGTGAAACATGTCAAAATAGATATTTGGTCAAATTTGGAGATATATGAAAAAATGTAACATAAAAAATATATAAATAAAAATGGAGGGGAAGGGGTAGCGTGAATGATGAGAATTCCAAATGGATGATTGATTGCACGTGTGGGTACGTGGAAATAGAATCCCCGTGCAACTGTCGTTTTCTTTTACCCACCATGCTATCTATATTTAGGGTTCTGAATTTCTAACACGATCCGAAAACACGACACGAACCTAACACGAAATTTACGGGTTTGGGTTTAGTCTAAACGGGTTCGGGTCAGTTTCAGGTTGAACCCACGAACCTGTTTAGCTAAACGGGCCAGGTTCGGGTCAACCCGGTCGGGTTGGCGGGTTGACCCGTTTAACCCATTTATATTAAAATTATATTTTTACAATATGTATTATGTCATAATTTGATTAGGTGTATATTTTTATGTCATAAATATAACTTAAAAAGGGGAATTGACATAATATTCTATGATTTTAATGTAATTTTATTATATCAATTTGTGTTTTTCTGTAGTAGATGTTAATTTTAATATATTAATTTGTTGAAAAAAATTAAAAAATAAAAAAATTCGGGTTGAGTGGGTCGGGTTCGGGTCAGCTTGAGAATATTTGGGTCGGTTTGGGTTCATATGTATGGCACAATTTTCGGGTTCGGGTCGGGTTCGGATTCGTCTAAAATTTTCGGGTTCGGGTCGGGTTGAACCCACCAACCCGCGAACACGACCCGTTTAGCACCCCTATCTATATTATATTATAATTTATGAGAAACAAGTATTTTAAGATACCCATAAAACAAAAACTTCTCTCTGTTTTATTTATAAAAACACCGTTAAAATGAGGGTAACTTGATCTTTTAAACACTAGTTATATTTTAACAAAATTATAACTAATTAGTTACACTTTTCCCTTACACAACAAACTTACAATTCTTTTACGTATTCTTGTTGTATCTTATAAACTATAATACTTTTAAAAATCCAAAGGTACCGTGATGACCTACTCATTTTTGTTGACGTTTCGATAGTTGACTTGGTCAGTATTGTTGTGCGGATTAAAATGTACAAGTGGATGATGCATTAGTATACAAGTGATTAAAACAATGTGTCCTATCACATTTCAAATGATCAAGACTCTCTATGTTGTTGTCACTATTATTAATTTAGTAATATTCCAACCATTTTCACTCCGATTTTTAAGATACACAAACATTCTATCTTTAAAAAACAAAATAATGTATTTTTTTTTAAATAGTAAAAACTAACAAAAAAATAATCCATAAATTTTCAACCTTAACTAGATACTTACTAGATTATGTTGCAATTTTAAGGGATAAAAAGTTCAAACTATATACTTTTAGTCTGTTAGGCTATAGGGTGTGGTCATGATTCTCATGACCACCATGACCCTCCATGTCAGTGTCATATCACCCACATCTAATCCACCATCCAAAATCACTATGCTAAGGATGTGGTCATGACCCAAATTAATATCCCTTTATTTATTTTAATTTATCTTTATTTAAAGGAAAAGGAAAGGAGACCATTGGGATTATAAGGGTACAAGGGGCACTCACCTAATAGGTGAGTCCCCTCTCTTACACACCACCAATCAGATAGTGCCACGTCAACTCCCCTCTTAAACTCCCCTAACACCACATTTTGATGGCGGCACTCCCCTAATAGGTGACTTGGGTTTTTTTTATTTTTTTATTTTTATTTATGCATGTTTATAAATTAAAAAAATATTAATAAAAATAAAAATTAAATAAAAGACATTTCATTAAATTAAAAAAATATCAAGGTGAGGTAGATCTAAACGTCCGAGATGCTCAACGAGATCATGTTTTAGTCTCCAATGCGTGTCTTCGTCGGAACTCACTTCGGGGAGGAAAAATCGGGAACCTGGGATCCATTTAGTGAAGTGGGTGTTGTTTGAGAGTATAAAAAATAAGAAGTGGGTGTGGTTTGAGAGTATAAAAAATAAGAAGTGGGTGTGGTTTGTGAGTATAAAAAATAGTGAAGTGGGTGTGGTTATTTATATTTGTTTAAAAAGTTAATTTTTTTTTTTTTTTAAAAATCGACCGTTCAAAATCGACCGTTCATCAATATGCGTGCAAAATTCAATCGGTGGACATGGGCCGAAACCACCCCCCGAATCGGGTCCCCGCACCGATGGTGGCGGTGTTCCCGATCGGGGAAAGTGGTCACCGATGGAGTCCCCGATGGGTGCCCCGGATACCCTAAGTTCAAAAATACTTTTATAGATAATATTGGGTAGTTGAAAAAAGCCACATGTTATTCAATTCGTTGGTTTATATGTTCTATATATTGTATAGTTATTCATTAGTTTTGTTCACTTAATAAATTTCTTGTTCTTTAGAATTCTTGGTTTACAGGTACTTCAATTTTGTTTATTCTTCTATGCTCACATTTAACATTCATCTTATTTATTATTCAGCGGTTTTGGAGCTTCAATATTCATCCTTTCAGATCTTTACACAGGTACGTATGTTTCAAAAACATGATATATTGTTTGTCTTTTTTTGTTTTTATATTATGTTTAACTGTGAATGTCGTTTTTTCATCCTATATTATATATAACGATAACATGATAAAAATATGTAGGTAAAATACTTAACATTTTTTTCAGTTCCCCAAACTCCTCCAGTTACCACTATGTATCAGTTAAAGAGGAGAACGAAGAAGAAACTCATCCTCCAAAGGATGTAATAATCAAACAGGAAGAGATACAAGAAATTCCGGAGAACGCTGATTTCGATGATGACATCCTTGAGATGTTTTAGTCGTATGATTACTAAGTTGATCTCATCATGATACAAAGTATTTGACACTTGAGCATTTAGTTTTCAACTTTTATGTTTAAGACTTATATTTCCTTATTCGTGTGCCGCTTTATATAACTTTTATTTATGTTTAAGACTTTTGTTTTCTTATTCGTGTGTTACTTTATCGCATCAATGGCTTCTTAAAGTACTTCATAATCTAAATTTTAAATTTGATAATTACTAAACATGTGTAACACTTATGACATATATCCACCACAATAATGCTACCATAAATATTACACGATTAAGAATACTACTAGAAACGAGTGCCGCAATGCAAAGTGTCACCCCCACCGCATAGTGCGGGCACCCTCCTAGTATTTAAAATAAGGGAGCCTAATAATAACAACAACAATCAATCAATCACATAATCAATTAACGAAAATACAATGTTTTTTAATTAAGGCACCTTCAATGCCGTTTTAAAGGGACTTTAGCCCATCTGGGTTGGAGCTTTTAGAGATGTTTTTAGACCATGTGCATTTTATAGAGATTTTGAAAGCGTTTTTGAAGGCGTTTTGGGTACCAAAAATATAAGAAAATCAAAAATGAGTTTTTCCTAAGAACAAAAATATCTATATCTAACAGAACTCGATACATACATACATACATACATACATACATACATACATACATACATACATACATATATATATATATATATATATAATATATAGGGTTAGGATCATGTGAAAAATACTAGATTAATTGAGAAACTTGAGAAGAATTCTGGACCACACATTTTCCCTAAGCTTTTCGTAATATACACATATATGTATATAGTGAATTTTAAACTATACATATGTGTATATTACGAAAAGCTTAGGGAAATGTGTGGTCCAAAATGCTTCTCAAGTTTTTCAAATAGAGTGGACTTCTCTTAGGATCCCTACCCTATATATATATATATACATATTTATATATTTGTATGGGTTTGTGTTCTATGTTGTGATAGCTTCGCAACGAACCAAACCGTGTCCAAAATGGAGCAAAGATGAATAAGATATCAATACTCACATATTGTCGTTTAAAATTGTCAAAGCTGGAAAACTAAAATCAAATGGGAAATTGCAACTTCTCCCCCATAGGAGGAGAGACTAAACTTGAGGTGGTGTTCCATGGAAGCACACACTAGTGAAGTCCCGAAGGATGCAAATCAACCTAATCCGCAAACGCGCGTGGCGTGGGCGAATAGACGCAATGTGGTGCTTTGATGGCGCACTTTGCACAACACACATGCATTTGTCTAATATTTATGATGCGCGTTTTCACATATGCTTCCCATGTAGCAAAAAAACAGTTTCAGGTCTGAAGTTGAAATAGAATGGTCAAACCATTACGGAACGAAATTCAAGGTAGAATAAAGGGCAATGATGACGTACATTCCTATGTATTTTTCGCTTTTAATTCTTGGACTTGTTTGACTCGATATTGCACTATAAATAGTGTGACCCAATTAATTAATTTACGTCAAAGATGTTAACGCAGGCCTACAGACATTTAAATAGTGTGACCCAAGTACGACTCATTTGACCATTTATCTAAAGTGTAATCAAGTTGTATAGGTTGAAAAGTTGTACTAACTAAGTTATCAAGTAGCAAATGCGTTCCATATCAGCATGTATCTATAATACTATATAATACATCTCCTATGTACTCAAATGTAATTTCACCTTGAAACTTTAAGACGGCGGATGAAGAGTCATGCTTTCTTCCCTGTTCTTTCATCCTCTTCTCTCAATTTTGCCCCCAATTCAATGTATACGAGTCGTACCATAATGTGTTCCCTGCTCGACGTTCCTTATCCTTCACTCATTTCAATTCAACATATTGAATGTTATAAACAACCTGAATGGGAGAATCAACCATCGTTGCTTCAATTCCCCCCCCCCCCCCCCAATCAATTCTTATCTTCTCCCTAATCAATTCTTATTATTATGATGTTATAAGGAGAGTGAGATGTGAGTGTTTCATTTCACCGTTGTGACCGTTGTCACCATCATTGCCACCCCCACTGCTATCATATGAGCCGGAGGTTGTTCTTTGCGGCTGATTGAAGATCACGAGGACCACATGTATGAGCTTTCAATTTTGAGTTGGGGAAACTAATGGGTTTAAATTATCATATTGAATCCTTGTTCTGATTGGTAATTACTATTGCTCGGCTACAGTTTGTCATCATCTAGGGTTCTGATCGAGAACATTCAATTGCATGTTGAAAATATTAAAGAACCCTTGAAAAGCTTCTTCTAGGATCTTGACAAGGTGCCCTTTTAGAACCTTTTGATTTTGTTACATAACTTTTGCTTATGTTCGAGTTGATTGTGATTATTGTCAATAATATAGGGAGACTTCCCTCACTGGGTTGATTGTTTAACCACTTTTATGCCTTTTTGACAACTACATTAAACCAAGGAAAGATTTGCAACTTCATGTCTTGCAAAGTGGAGTGTTTGGGTTGGGTGTCTAATAGTGTGTTTATGGTAGTTTTTGTTTTCTTTTGTATAATTAATGAACGAACTGATGAGTTTGGCCTTCTAATTATCAAGAAATGGTCATGTTTGCAGGGTTCTACATGGGAATAATATGTTTTCACGTATGCTTTACTTGGAGCTGCTTCATTCCTTGGAGGCTCAATGTGAATGGTAGTTACCCTATGTGCTATTATCGTTGTAATTTATTAATAGTTTTAAACTTTTACCTCTTATCATGCTTGTTTGATTTGCCTATACAGAACAAGTTGGACCCACATCTGTAAAAAAATAATACATTAATGAAACAAGCAACATTGAGGATTTTTATGTGGATTATTTGCTTGATGAACCATTTTTGGTGCTTCTACCGGTGACTTCAAATTGATGGAAATACATTCCTTAAAGCAGATGACCTTATGATGTTTAGCCAAAACCCAGCTTTGACATTTTCGTAAGTATTCATTGTTTCTTATGCCACCAATCCAATAACTTGGAATACAATTCTTGATTCATTCGATAATGAATATATTTTCGAGTGAAACACATCATTACTTCAATTTGTTCTCTTATTTGGTTTTGATCATATCTGAAACTACTATTTTTTTTATTTTTTAGTATTCATAATTCAAAAGATGAAACTCATAAAGTGAGTGAAGTGAAAAACAATGATGTTGCTTTCACTTCAAACCAAGAGCATCTAGATTCAGCAATGGGTAACTTGGAAGGAACCCATGTCATGAAACAAGCCAACAACTCTCTGAAGGACAGGGCACCAATATTGCCCACCTTAAAGCAAGAGGATGCACATTTGCCAACAGGTACTGTAGAAATCTTATTTTATCTAGATGTGGAAATGTCGATCCATTTGCTTATGACAGGCCTGGTTTCTTATGAATGGGTCGATTTGGGCTATATATGTTATCCAGCATGACAGGTGAAAGATTTAGCTAAATAGAGAACGGGTTGGATGACTTAGAAGTCAACAAAAGTCTTCTTTTAAATTGTGCCATTCATACATTTAAACTATCCATGTAATTATATTTGCTATATATCAAGGAAATTTAAGAATATATCAGAAAAGTGTTTGTGGATCAGCCCGACCCGTTTGAACATCTACTGGAATATGACCCGGTCAATCCGTTACCCAACCAAGTTATGTGTATTTTGCCCGATCAAACAACTAATTTTCTTGTAAAATCAATAAATTTTTGGACACCGTTCTGCGCGTGTGCTAATAACCCTCGGTTTACGCAGCCCCTTTTCAGGTTGCGAAGAATACGTAAGAACTACTCGCGATTTCCATTTTAAGCCTGAATATTTAGGAGTTTGGCTGCTATTGGTAGGAGTAGGATCAGGATTAGTTATTGGAATCTTGATGTAGGTAGGATAAAAAGTGCCTTGTATTGAAAATTCCATTCAGGCACATGTATATGATCATCATATTGCAGACGTTAGATTGAAATACAACTTATAAATAAATCTTGTATGACAATACATTATTGTTGCAACAGTGAAGGAGAAGCGGTGGGTAGAATTCAAAGGGAAGTTGATTTAGCTTTCATTACAGGTAAGTCTGTACAACAAAATGGAATATTTATAGCAATTTGATGGTCTGAATCAAGAATTTCATGTTTGCGCCACCTGCACGTGAAATTATTCCATATCTTGTGAACTATGTGAGACTTTTTTATTTATTAACGATATAGTTATTTAATTCCAAAGAAATTAATCTTAATATATTAACAATAGTCCCTTGCTGGAATACTTGAATTTTTTTAAAGCAGGTTATGAAAAGGTTAGGTTTTGTTAAATACTTACATCAGCTCCTCATTTAGTCCAATTAGGCGTCAATTTAAAATGGTGATCGGGTCGACCTTTTGACATCACAAGGGTCAAAGGTCTACCAAGTTTACATAGTCACCTGTGTTTCTGATTTTTGACTACGATCATTCGTGTTTCTTTTTTTTTGTGTTAAGCATCGATCAGGTGTTGATCAATGACAACAACATCATTTACATTTTAGTTCACCGGCTCAATCGTCAAAATGGAAAAAAAAAAGATGTGTCATGGGACTGAACCGGTAAGTGTGGGCCCCACTAAGGGAGCTCCTCATTTAATCCAATTAGGCCTCAGTTTAAAATGGTGATCGGGTCGACATTTCGACATCACACAGGTCAAAGGTCTACCAAGTTTACATAGTCACCTGTGTTTCTGATTTCTGGCTAAGATCATTCGTGTTGCTTTTTTTTGTGTAAAGCATCGACCATGTGTTGATCAACAACACCAACATCATTTACATTTTAGTTCACCTGCTCGATCATCAAAATGGAAAAAAAAGGTGTCATAGGACTGACCCGACAAGTGTGGGCCCCACTAAGGGTAATGGAGTAAGCGAAGTGAAGCAAGCAACATTGGTAAATTTCAAAAAACAACCTACTGATAATGGTAACCTGTGTTATGCCATTCCAGAGGATGCTAACCGAGGATGATAACTAGACTGACCAGTGCATTGACTTTGCAGTCAAAACATTTGCAAATGAAATCTTGTTTAATGGTCAGCCAAGTGGCGACTACAGGTGAAGTGATGGGCCGTGGGTTTCTCATTGATTAGCGAGGTAATTAGACTTTGATATCATGTTGTGTATGTTAATTACTTCTATGAAAACTAATATATAAAGTTAAAAATAAAAAAAAACATTACTTGTAAAAGACATTTTAAAGGGAAGAGCTTACTATGTGTGATTTGGATTTAAAAAATGTTTTTTGGTTGCCATCGTTCGTGGTTAAATGTCACACCCCAACCGATGGCGGAAACATCGGAGTGAGACGAAATAGATTGCTCGAGACTTCATAACACTAGTATTTGCGAAGTATTTAAATATTGAACTCCTTTCATTTCTAAAGGGCCAATTACAAGATGGAAAACAATTACAACAACTTGAAATAAAAAAATTACATTACAATAAGAATATAAAATTTAAAATGAGTATCTAGGCATCCTACTATATTCCATGCCTCATCAACATCATCATTAAACCTGTAACATGTTTCAAAAAGCATAGTTGAATACAACGTATTGGCGAGTACACTAGTTTTAGACACATAGCATATGTATAAAAAGAATTTCTCAATCCAACATAGCAATTTGATATACAAGGTCAAACTATCATGCATAACTAAAAGTCAAACCCAAGTGTCCACAAGATTTATATGTGCCCCCGCCACAAAAGTGACGAGACTAAGTATGAATAATATGTGTCCCTCGATACCGAAGTAATCGAGACTATAAAGAACATAACTTAACAAAACCCCATCGGTTGGTGTGCTACTCCGATAACGCTATAATTGTTAAGGCGGGCTAACAAGTAGTATGAATTCTAGCATGAACCTAAGCATAACAAAACATGTATAACGGATTGAGTGAATAAAGCATGTTTTTGTGAATCGTGCAATTTAACAAGTAAAACATGTTGCACCCAAAGTGTGTTAAAGTGAAAAGGGGTCAAGTGTACTCACAAAATTGCTAAGTCTTCCGATTATCCATGTATTGACGAGTTAATGAGAATAGGAGAATGAATGTGTTAGGTGATGGAGTTTATGGGGGTGTTTAGAATAGGAATTAGGAATTTAAAGTAGTGAAAGTATGTATATATGGAAGTAATATCTAAGTTCTAAGAGTTTGTTTATGACACCATATCAAGTGGTTTCATGGGTCCCAAATTGCCTATTGGAATCATAACAAGTACTCTAGAATCTTTGATATGATAGCTTAGGTTTATGGTGATTAATCATGGTTTGATTAACACCACAAACTCAGCCATGTTTTTATATAATTGTAAATAGTTTATATAGTAATAATATATCCTAAAACTAAGTCCAAACATAGATTATCATGTATGTCAAGTATGGAGGTTTAACCTCTTGTGAATTCACCACTACACAAACCATCACAAGGATGATTCGGAGGATCATGAACATCAAGGATTCACCACTACACAAATCACCACAAGGATGATTCGGAGGGTCATGAATAATAAGGATTCACCACTACACAAATCATCAAAGTGATGATTCAGAGGGTCATGAGTGTTTAAAGAAATGAAACTAACTAATTCAAGCTTAATTTAACAAGTATAAACAGAATTTAAATGGGTGTTTGAACCCACAACTTTGATGGAAATCCCCTAAATACAAACCCACAACCATAGACTAAGTTGTGAGCTTGGTGGGAACAAGATTCCATCAAGTTTTCTATCAAAACATGAAGATTTAAAAAAGATAAAAATGAGCAGAATTTTATACGCACTTTGGACCTCAAAAATGGTGAGGTTTCACCTTAGTTTGCCCAAGCAAACCTGTGAAAACCTTCCTAGAGGTTATCCAAGTGTTTTAGATGAAAGAAACAAGAAGAAATAGAAGAAGAAGTGTAAGGACCTGCAAAAATGTCCCAAAACGACCCGTAAGTAGAAACCTGGACCCCTAAAACCCTAATCCATATTAAAAACCAAGAAATTCAGATTTCTGGTCGCTCACGGGCCGCGTAATACTTAAGCTAAGCTTACGCGGGCCGCGACAGCTTGAAGATCTCCGGATAAGCGTTCAGGCCACGTGTCAGACACGTGGCGGACCTACGCGTGACACGCTAGCCCTAATCGTAGCTAGGGTTGCCCTCGCGGGCCGCGTAAGATTCCTTCAAGGTTTAAGCGGGCCGCGAGAGACTCAATTTTCTGCTATAAATTGGACGTGCATGAGCATTTCATCTGTGTTCGTAAAACTTTTCAAAAGTCGAAGTATACTGCTCAAATTCGTAGATTTACATAGGGAAACGCTGCTACAAGTACAGGGTAATAACTCGATCGCTGCTACGATACAATGTCCGATAGATTGAAACCAATCTGATGGATGTTTAAGTGCTGCCCGAATCCGGGCTATACTTTGTCATTCGTCGTGAGGGTTTTGATTTCGTGAGTTTATCGTAAATGTTGTATTAAGTTACTGACCTAGTTTTGTGTGCATTGTTATTTAACTATGTTACGAGGCTAAATCAGTAGGCAAATTTCTGTCCAATTAAACCTGCAATGTGAGTCATTCTCTTTTTACCAAATTGTTTGCAAAACCCTAAATGTTTTCCAGTTATACTTTGCAGTGATTAAGTCTTTGCTAATCTTTAATTACTGGCAGTATGTGGGGGTTTTGTGCACATTACTACTAACGATTTATCACTTTAGGTGGGCGAGCCTAATTAGTGATATGTCGACAGTAATAGATTCGGTCGAGTGACAGCTGAACCAGCTAATTATAAGATAGGGGCAAATATAAAAACCCTTAATGCTGTAAATTGTAACAATGTGTCATTTTGTGCAAATTGAATAACTCGCCAGTATTTCCCCGCTGATAAAATCTTTTTAAACATGTTTCAGGTGACTTATTGTGAATCTGGAAAAAGTGCCGCGCAGCACTACCAGCTTGGATAAAGTGGCTTAGTAAAATAAATAAACATGTTTTGTATAAACAGGGAATTTCCCCGTGAAATTTCCTTTATTGTAAATTATGGGGTTTGTCCCAAAATGTGAAATAAAATAATTGGGCATTTTTAGTTTTAAAAGATCCTGTTAAAATTTCCGCTGCCAAAATAAACAATACCATGGGCTTCTGTCCCGTTGCTCCTGAAACGGGTAAAACCGGGTCGAGGGCCGTGACAGAAAAAGGTGGTATCAGAGCCACTGATTTATGCTAAGTAAGTATTTAGAAATACTTAATTTTTCAAATTGCCAATTTGTGATTCTGTGAAAATTTAATTTAATAAATAAAATTTAACTTAAGTTTGTGTGTGTTTCTTCATGTGTGCTAACATCATGAATGAACTGTCGGAGGCACTCCGAAACTTTACTATCCATACCACCGATATGGATACAAACGGGACTCTATCCGGCTATCAGGCGGATACGGAGGAGCCAATAATGTTCCAGGCCCAGCCACTGGAGAAACCAAAGCCTAAAAAGAGGAGGAGAATCCTAGATTGGAAACGGGGACGTAGGAAGAAGCCAGCCGCCCGGAAGGTGAAAAAGACAGAGGATCCGAAAGATAAAGGGAAAGGAAAGGAGATCGGGGAAAGTTCCGGGCAAGCCCAGGAAATGCCACCCTGGGAGGAGCTTGATCGAAAACTGGCGAATTGTGACCTCATCGGACCTGCCGATGAAAACCTCTTCAATTTCCCTGCCCAATCTGAGCTTCCAATAAATTTGGAACCTGCTATCCCAGATCCTATTGTCAACCCCCGACCTGTTACAGGCCAGCTGGAGGAATGGTGGACAAGCGACTGACACTTTCAGAATTTCATGAATAACCCCAATGTCTACTTTCCCAGTTTGACCCTGAACCTGCACCATTTCCACCTATGAGCGAAGAAAACGTTGCCGAGTTACGCCGCTATGGCGAGGAGCTGGTGGATGCGGGCAACCGGATTCGGGAAGTAGGGGAGAACATCACCTGGAAATACGACGAGAGGGAGCGTCATTTCTGAAATACCAGCTGACTGTGGTTGTGTGGTTGTGTAATAATAATAATATAAAAACAATATAATAATAATAATAATATAATATTGTATAATAACAACTAAAAATAAAACTTTTGTAAAATACCCGGTGTGTATCGATGCATACTAATATATATAAAAATATGAAAGTCGCAAAGTCGACAATTTTGGCTATACGTGTTGACATGATTATGTGTGATTGCTTTATTGTGTTTGGTTGTTATCTATTTTGTAGTAAATTGTATATATTGTTACTCATTCAGATGGAAAACGCGAAAAACCATCCTGTCAACGAAGTTAATCAATCTGAACAAAACAATGAGGATCACTTTCTTAATAGGCAAGATATAGAAAATATCGTTGCCCAGGGAATAGCCAACGATATCCCCGCAATCGTCGCTGCCGTTAAAAGCCCCGTTGAACCTTCGCAAGCCAACCATAGCAAACGCACTCGCGTCGACAACTTTACTAACAGTGTAAATGGAGGCGGCAATAATAATAATGATGTGATTCAAGCCCCAATTCTTAAGAAAATGAAAGTTGCAACACCTGGTTGCACCTATAAAGAATTTCTTGCCTGTAAACCGGTCGAATTTGCAGGCAATGAAGGGGCCACTGCGGCACTGCGTTGGTTGGAGAAAACCGAAGCAGTAATTAAAATAAGTAAATGTGCCGAGGAAGACAAGGTTATGTATGCGTCCCACCTTTTCAAGGAGGAGGCATTAGAATGGTGGAACACGGTACTGCAGGCAAAAGGAAGTGACGTGGCCTACGCCATGAGTTGGGAAGAATTTAAGAAATTGGTGGAAAGAAAATTTTGTCCCGACTATGAAAAGGAACAAATGACAGATAGGTTCCTGAACCACCGGATGGTGGAGGTGAACTGTCGAGGGTATACTTTGAAATTTTTCGAATATTCCAGAATTGTACCAACTCTGGCTTCGCCAGAACCGGTACTTATTTCTCGCTATATTTGGGGTTTAATTAGCGAGATTCGTGATATCGTCAAAGCTGCGAGACCCCGCACGATTGACGATGCGGTGGAATTAGCCAACACTTTAACCGATGGGCTGATACGTACAAGAGAAGAAAACCGGAAAAAGGAATTGGCCCAGAAGATTACCCAAGGATTTCGTGTGGGTAATAATAGTAGTAATTTCAAGAGAAAGGGAACTGGGCAATCTTCCACCCCTCCATTTTGCGGAAATTGTAAAAAGAAACATTTTGGAAAATGTAAGGAAAATTGTAATTTCTGCAAAATTCCGGGCCACCGAGAGGAGGAATGCAAGAAGAAATCAAAGATCTGCTACAATTGCGGAGAAGCTGGACATTATAGGCCAGAATGTCCAAAATTAGTCAAGCCGGCTGATAACAAGGCCTAACCTGCTGAAGGAACTAATAAGAAAAATGCAAGAGCCTTCCAGCTGACTACCCAGGAAGCAGATCTGATTCCCGATGTAATAGCTGGTACTTTTCTGGTACACGGCGTTTATGCAAAAGTATTATTTGACTCTGGGGCAAACCAAAGTTTTATAAATACTTCATTCTGCCAAGCTCTTAAGCAACCTTTAACCAAACTTAGGCAAAATTATACGGTAGAAACAGCAGATGGTAATTCTGTTAAAATGGATAAGGTTCTTCAAAAAGGAAAGATAGAACTTTTAGGTCACAAATTTTCTGCAAATCTGCTACCTATGGATTTAGCTGGATTCGATGTCGTGCTAGGAATGGATTGGTTAGTAGCCAACCATGCTCGAATCCTCTGTGATAATAACTCCATAGAAATTCATACACCCGCAGGAGAAGAAATTGTGGTTACAGGAGATAAGCCACGTAAACCAATGAAGTTCATTTCAGTAATGAAAGTTGCTAGTTATGAACGAAAACAAGGAATAGTGTATATGATTTCAGTAATCATTAACACTAAAAGTAAGGAACTTAAGGAAATTCCTGTAGTATCAGAATACCCGGATGTATTTCCAGAAGAACTACCAGGATTACCACCAGATAGGGAAGTAGAGTTGAGATTTCATCTAATTCCTGGAACTACACCAATAGCCAAGGCACCCTTTCGGTTGGCACCCACCGAAATGTTAGAACTGAAAAAGCAGTTAGATGAACTATTAAACAAATGATTCATACAACCTAGTTCATCCCCTTGGGAAGCACCAGTGTTGTTTGTAAAGAAGAAAGATGGTTCAATGCGAATGTGTATCGATTATAGGGAATTGAATAAGGTTACAATTAAGAATCGATACCCATTACCTAGGATTGATGATCTTTTCGATCAACTTCAGGGAGCTAGATATTTCTCTAAGATAGATTTGCGCTCTGGATATCATCAGTTGAAGGTACAGGAAGAAGACATACCTAAAACTGCTTTCAGGACTAGGTATGGTCACTACGAGTTTACAGTCATGCCATTTGGATTAACAAATGCTCCTGCAGCATTCATGGACATGATGAATAGAATCTGTAAGCCGTATTTAGATAAATTCGTAATTGTCTTCATCGAAGATATACTTATTTATTCCAAAAGTCAGGGCGAGCATTGTGAGCACCTACATGCACTCTTAACCTTATTAAGAAAGGAAAAGCTTTATGCCAAATTCTCAAAGTGTGAATTTTGGATACAGGAAGTGCAATTCTTAGGTCACATGGTGAATCACGAAGGTATTCACGTAGATCCTTCTAAGATAGACGCGATCACAAATTGGAAGATCCCTCAATCAGCTACGGAAGTTAGAAGTTTTCTAGGATTAGCTGGATATTATAGGCGCTTCATTAAAGACTTTTCAAAGATAGATGTGCCATTAACTAAGCTAACCTGTAAAACAGTTAAGTTTGAATGGGGAACCAAGCAAGAAGAGGCCTTTAGGACTTTAAAGCTAAAATTAACAAACGCCCCAATTCTTGCCTTACTAGAAGGGACAGAAGATTTTGAAGTTTACTGTGACGCTTCTAAGCTAGGATTAGGATGTGTGCCAATGCAACGCAAAAAGGTAATTGCGTATGCCTCAAGGCAATTGAAAAAGCACGAGGAAAATTATACGACTCATGACTTAGAGTTAGGAGCAATAATTTTTGCCCTTAAGATTTGGAGACACTATCTGTATGGTAGTAAGTTTATCGTTTATACAGATCATAAGAGCTTAAGGTATATATTTGGGCAAAAAGAATTAAACATGAGGCAAAGAAGATGGATGGAAATTCTAAGTGACTACGACTGTGATATCCAATATCACGAGGGAAAGGCAAATGTAGTCACAGATGCCTTAAGTCGTAAGTATCATGAAAAACAAAGACGAGTTCGTGCTCTTAGATTAAATCTCCGATTAGATTTAATGGAACAATTGAAGAATATACAGGAGACAACAATCAAGGATGATGCAGAAGGAATGAAAGGGCGAATAAAGGAATTAGAACAAGGGACTGATGGAATTTGGAGATTCCACAAGAAAAGGATTTGGGTACCTAAGCAAGGAAATTTAAGAGATAAAATTTTAGAGGAATGAAAAAGGACATAGCTAGATATGTATCTAAGTGTCTAACTTGTTCACAAGTTAAGGCAGAACATCAGAAACCTTCAGGGTTACTCCAACAATTAGAAATTCCTGTATGGAAATGGGAACTAATAACAATGGACTTTGTTACTAAGTTACCCAAAACCCGGAAAGGTAACGACGCGATTTGGGTAATTGTGGATCGATTAACCAAAGCAGCTCATTTCCTGCCAATGAAGGAAAACTTTAGCATGGAAAGATTAGCAAAATTATACGTAGACGAGGTAGTATCCTTACATGGAGTTCCACTCTCCATAGTATCGGATAGGGATAGTCGTTTCACTTCGCATTTTTGGACAAGTTTCCAAGAAGCAATGGGGACCCGACTGAATTTAAGTACTGCATACCATCCTCAAACAGATGGACAAAGTGAAAGGATGATCCAAACCCTGGAAGACATGCTCAGGGCATGTGTAATAAATTTTGGTGGAAACTGGGATAACCACCTACCCTTAATCGAATTCTCCTGTAATAATAGTTATCATGCAAGCATCGAAGCAGCTCCGTTCGAAGCACTGTATGGACAAAAGTGTAGAACTCCAGTTTATTGGGCCGAAATAGGAGAAAGTCAATTATCAGGTCCTGAGATTGTACAGGAAACCACCGATAAGATAACTCAAATCAAGGAAAGACTGAAAACAGCTCGAGATCGCCAGAAGAGTTATGCAGACAATCGACGCAAGCCGCTAGAATTTCAAGTTCGAGACAAGGTACTCTTAAAAGTTTCTCATTGGAAAGGGGTAGTTCGGTTTGGTAAGAAAGGAAAGCTAAGTCCAAGCTACATAGGACCATTCACAGTTGTCCAACGCATAGGACCAGTTGCCTATCGCTTACAACTACCAGAAGAGCTAGCCGGGGTACATGACGTATTTCATGTATCCAACCTCAAGAAATGCTTATCTGATGAATCCCTGGTAGTACCACTTCAAGAGATAGAGGTAAATAAAAAGTTAAAATTTGTGGAGAAACCACTTCAAATAGAAGACAGAAAGGTCAAGTTTCTTAAGCATAAAAGACTAGTACTGGTCAAAGTCAAGTGGGATTCGAAAAGAGGACATGAGTACACTTGGGAACTGGAATCGGAAATGAAACGAAAGTATCCTCACCTATTTCAGTGAATCTCGAGGACGAGATTTTAAATAAGGTGGGGAGGATGTAAGGACCTGCAAAAATGTCCCAAAACGACCCGTAAGTAGAAACCTGGACCCCTAAAACCCTAATCCATATTAAAAACCAAGAAATTCAGATTTATGGTCGCTCGCGGGCCGCGTAATACTTAAGCTAAGCTTACGCGGGCCGCGACAGCTTGAAGATCTCCGGATAAGCGTTCAGGCCACGTGTCAGACACGTGGCGGACCTACGCGTGACACGCTAGCCCTAATCATAGCTAGGGTTGCCCTCGCGGGCCGCGTAAGATTCCATCAAGGTTTACGCGGGCCGCGAGAGACTCAATTTTCTGCTATAAATTGGACGTGCATGAGCATTTCATCTGTGTTCGAAAAACTTTTCAAAAGTCGAAGTATACTGCTCAAATTCGTAGATTTACATAGGGAAACGCTGCTACGAGTACAGGGTAATAACTCGATCACTGCTACGATACAATGTCCGATTTATTGAAACCGATCCAATGGATGTTTAAGTGCTGCCCGAATCCGGGCTATACTTTATCATTCGTCGTGAGGGTTTTGATTTCGTGAGTTTATCGTAAATGTTGTATTAAGCTACTGACCTAGTTTCGTGTGCATTGTTATTTAACTAGGTTACGAGGCTAAATCGGTAGGCAAAGTTCTCTCTAATTAAACCTGCAATGTGAGTCATTCTCTTTTTACCAAATTGTTTGCAAAACCCTAAATGTTTTCCAGTTATACTTTGCAGTGATTAAGTCTTTGCTAATCTTTAATTACTGGCAGTATGTGGGGGTTTTGTGCACATTACTACTAACGATTTATCACTTTAGGTGGGCGAGCCTAATTAGTGATATGCCGACAGTAATAGATTCGGTCGAGTGACAGCTGAACCAACTAATTATAAGATAGGGGCAAATATAAAAACCCTTAATGATGTAAATTGTAACAATGTGTCATTTTGTGCAAATTGAATGACTCGCCAGTATTTCCCCGCTGATAAAATCTTTTTAAACATGTTTCAGGTGACTTACTGTGAATCAGGAAAAAGTGCCGCACAACACTACCAGCTTGGATAAAGTGTCTCAGTAAAATAAATAAACATGTTTTGTATAAACAGGGAATTTCCCCGTGAAATTTCCTTTATTGTAAATTATGGGGTTTGTCCCAAAATGTGAAATAAAATAATTGGTCATTTTCGGTTTTAAAAGATCCTGTTAAAATTTCCGCTGCCAAAATAAACAATACCACGGGCTTCTGTCCCGCGGCTCCTGAAATGGGTAAAACCGGGTCGGGGGCCGTGACAAGAAGTAAGTTAAACTCACTTGAAAAGGGCTGAATGTTTTTGATGTTGTTGCTGAAACTCAGCTGTGTTTAGGGAGTGTTTGAGAGTGTTTAAGTGTTGCAAAAAAGTGGGAAAAGGATGGGGAAGTGTTCCTTGTATAGGGAATGGTTTAGGGTTTCAATGGGTTGGGCTTTGGATGTGTTCAGTGGGCTGAATAACTCAAAACAAAAGAACTTAAGTGGGCTGTTAAGTCTGATCGCTAGCTGGACAGCCTCTTTCTTTTTTTTTTTTTTAAACAATAAGACAAGTTTGAGGTGTATTTTATATAATTAACATGTTACCTAATGTTTAGTGTGCATGTAACATGTTATCAAGGCCTAGAAAGTGGATTAAACATGATTTAAAGTATGAACATTATGAGAAGTAAATATGTTTTAATGTAAAAGAAACATGTGACGAGTAACAACAAGTATGTGTAACGTATAAGGACGTGTCAAACAAGTGTAAGTCTCGTAATCGAATAATCAAGTGTTGTGCGTGTATGAAATGTTTAAGAATTACGAATTCACAATCATTGTTTACGAGTTAAACTTATGTTTATGATAATTATGAACCATGTATCAAACTAACATATGTATCAATGTGTAATCATGTATAAACGACGTGTATTTCATATAAAGGATTCATTTCATTACGATCAAAGTTTCGGATTTACAATAGCTTGAAACGAAATACGATTACAAAGAAAATGAGCTTCCAAAAATGGAAATACAAGACATGCTTTCTACATAGGGAAAGTTACAAAAAAGCAGGGTGTTACAGTCTCCCCTCCTTTAGGATATTTCGTCCCGAAATTTATTTAAGAGGAAGACTTTGAAAAGGCATTTTGGCTAAAAAGAATGATTGACTAAAACTGAGATTTCGAAGTTTGAGACTTGTTGAGAAGGATGTATAAAATCGTTGAGGAACGAAAGGATGGGTTTATGAAAAGAGTTTGTTCAAAATAAGTTTTGAGGCAATAATCATAAGTAAAATGTGTATGTGTGTGTATAGGCAAAGTAAGCTTAAACAAGTTTAAATAATCCAAATGGAGAGGTATTTTAAAATATGCTATCTAAGAAAGAAAACTTTCGTATAAAATGGTATGCATTTTGATGAAAAGTGTGGTCGCTTTGTAGGTTGTAAGAAAGTTTTATTGGTTTCCAGAGAATCAATAAATCACATGTTTGTAGAAAATTGTTTATTAGCGAGAAACAAGTTAGGTATTTAATAAAACGGTTTTGGAGGTAACGGCTAACTAAGTGTGATTGTGCATAAATAAAGGATGGAAGATATGTAACATCCCAACCGATGGCGGAAACATCGGAGTGAGACGAAGAAAGATTGCTCATCACACATAACGCTAATTGTGACAATAGAATAAAAATAGATTGATTTCTTTCATAACGAAATGTTTCAATACATGGAACTTGAAATACAACATGTTCAATACAAGAAAAACAATACAACAAACAAGTACAAAAATTTATACAACATATTAAAGCCTAAAACGTCTATATATGTGTCTAGGCATCATCACTACTTTAGTTTCATAGCATCGTCATCATCAACCTGTAACATGTTAAAAAGTATAGTTCAATACAAATATGTATTGGCGAGTATACAGGTTTTCATACATAGCATAAAAAAATAAGTTTTAAATAATTCCACATGGCAAGCTATTGAAACAAGATAAACAATAAAATCGGCATGTGTTTAACTAATCAAACCAATGATGAAACGCAATAAGCTCCTAACATAACCCAAAGTTTATAGGCGGTGCGTTAATCCTATAGCGCCATATACGTCAAGGATAGACTCGTACGAAGTTAATGATAAGTCTAACACAAAACGTATAACCCCAAGTTTAAAGTATCAAGTAACAAGTATGCATGCATGTATAAGGAATGTTTGTGCATTTAAGAATAAAGTTTAAGTGTAAGTTTATAGTTTAACATGTTACACCCCAAAAGGTGGTAAACAAAAAGGGGGTTCAAGTATACTCACAAAATTGCTAATTCTTTCGATTATCCAAGTGTTGACGAGTGAATGAGTTTAGGAGGTTGAATGTATACGGTTTGGAGTTCAAAGTATGTGTAAAGTTGGAATTCGGAATTTAAAAGTATATGGAAAGAAAATATATGATAAAATAACCATCTAGCACATAACACTCGTTTTTGACACTATGAAACCCACGTGGGTTTGAATGTTTTCATGGGTTAAAGTACCCATTAGAATCGTAACGAGTACTATGTTCTTAGATGGTGTAACCTATCATTTGACAAGTAACCATTAGGTTATCATCAAAAGTTTGGTTAGTATAAGTATTATATATTCTATATAGTATATATTTATAAGTTCTAGTCCATTATCATACAAGAATGTCATAGAAGTCATGCATGAGGTAGGAAGATAAATCTTCCATTTAGGAACCTCTTGTGTTTCACCAATACATAAGTTGTCATATGACAACAAGGATGGTCATGAACTTACATTAAGGAATTGAAATACATACTATCTAACTAAGAAAACATCAAGTGATGTGTGGATTTGTAGGTAGGATAGCCCAAGCTATCCAAATAATCACACAACTTCAAGTGTAGGACTTGTTCATCACTTGTAGGTTAAAACCTTATTAAAACAGAAAGTTTTTGAGAATTAAACCTCTAGATTTACATGTTACAACCTTGTTTTTAAGCACACATAATAATAGTCTTGATTAGTGGCATAAGGACATAGGAATGTATGAAGAAAACATGAGTTTTCTTCCAAAACATGAAGATAAAAATGAGCAGAATTTAGGTGCACTTTAGACCACAAAAATGGTGGGGTTTCACCTTAGTTTGCCCAAGCAAACTTTTGAGAACCTTCCTAGAGGTTATCCAAGTGTTGTAAAAGAAGAAACAAGAAGAAAATTGAAGTGGAAGTGAGTTAAAATTCACTTTTTATGGCTGGAACTTTCAAAAACGTGGCTGAAACTCAGCTGAGTTTGGGAGGGTTTTTGAAGTGTTTGGAGGCTTGTAAAAGTGGAATAAGGAGTGGGGTAGTGCTTATTATATAGGGAAGGGATTAGGGTTTCAATGGGTTGGGCTTTGGAAGTGTTTAGAAGGGGTTAAACCTTGAAACAAGCCCACAAAACCAACCCAATAAGGGCTGATTTGCGCTAATAGGGGCTGCCATATATTATTTATTTATTTTTTTTTAAACATTATAATGTGCCATTTTGTTGTTTAAGTTATGCAATAATATGTAACAATGTTTTCCTTAACTCGTAATAAGGTATAACATGGAATAAAACATGATTTAACTAGCTAAAAAGTGTGATGTACAACTATGTAATATGTTTGTAAGTGACAAGTATATGTCAGATATTAGATTATTAATCGTTGTGTAAATAAGCATATTATTAGGGGTTTTTAAGTATCAACAATTTAAGGACAAGCATGGACATGTATCGTAAATAAGTATCGTATGCGTATGAATTGCGAATAAGGATTCGATGTACAATGAATTCGAACGTATGAGGATGTATGAATATGTAGAATGTGAATTTAAAGAAATACGAATTTTATTTATGAGCCAAGTCTCGGACTTTACAACGATTACAACGAAAAGACGATTACAAGAATACAAGATTTCCAAAAATAGCATTACAAGGCGAGCTTTCTAATTATGGAAAGTATGAAAAAGCAGGGCGTTACAAGATAGCTTTAAAAGCAAAAGTATTTTAGGTTTCTAACGTTTAAACCGATTGCTTGTAAATGAGGTTTGTATAAAAACCGAAGAATAACTGAGAACAATGGAGGTATAAGAGTGAACGAACGATCTAGTAGGTGAATGCGAGTACAAGAATGGTTTGAAGGTTGGATACAATGTGAATATGAGTCTTGAGAATAAGGTCTCGTCATGGATTATCGGATGTCACGCGTTTAGCAGTGCGTTTGTAAGTTATTAAAGTTTGTATATTAGGTCTAAATATAGTCTGCAAAACACCGAATTTCTCATGGCACGTTTTACGGAAGTTTGGTAACATGGTGAAAACACTTATATATAGGAATTACCAGCTGCGTATCCACCATGTTTTAGCCATGTTACATCCGTTTCGTTATTCGGTGTCATGTTACGTTCCGTGTTTTACCATACACAGTAGTACACCCTGTGATTCTCATGCGCCCATCATTATAATCCCGTGTGCACTCGCGATTATATTGATCGTCGCATGATCCGCATAGTTTATACTAGTTGTGTATGAATCAGGGTATACATTAACTTTGAAAATAAAAATATGTGCGTATGAGAATGCATGTTTACGTTTTAGTATGTATGAGACCAACGTAAGCGAACCCCTGGGGTTACATTCACGTATAGGTACGAATGTATAAATACGAGTATGAATAAGTATGTGTATGAGTATAAGTATGAGTATGAGTATGCATATAAGTATGAGTAGAAGTATAAGCATGTATGGTGATGATTATGTATATAGTATAATTTGAATACAACGAATTCAAGCATAAAAACAATCGAGGTGTTTTGAGTATGTAAAACGAATGATATGTGTGAGATTGTCGTGAATATCGACTAAAACGTGTACGATGATATGCATGTATAGTCGTTTGAATAAAACGTTGCGTTTATCGAATTAAAATAGTTTAAGATTGACTTGAAATGTAGGATTAAGTTTGTGAATGCCAAAAGGATATAAAGTATCGTTTGGTTGTGTGAGATGTATTTTGTAAAAGAAAAATGAAATGCTACTCTTGTTTCAAAAGAATTTACGTAAGTCGAAGATCGTCGGTTCTCATGAAGTCTTCTTGCGCACGTGTTTTGAATTTGAAATTGTGTATTGAGCGGTGTAGGAAAAAGGTTTTTTGAAAATTACAAGTTTGCTTTATTAAGGTATTTTGTATCACAATATGAAGAGTTGTATTTTAGAGGCGTTTGTGAAAGCTTTGGTCCTTGAAAAAATATTTTAGCAAACTTGAACTTAGTGAGTTTGGAAAGAGTTTTGGCAAAATGATTTATGGATTTTGAAAAGGGTTTTAGCAACATGGACTTATAACATCTACAAGGTCTTATAAGGATGTGAGAAAATTTGGTTAGGTTTTTTATTGAGAATAAATGTCTTTAGTATAGAATTGTAATGTGAGTGTGTTTCGCGATTACGTCGAGTATGAAATTTGTGGGCAAGAGATTCATTAGACCGACTAAGTTGAGGGGTAGCATTTCAAGAAGTTTTGAAATTCACGTAATAAAACGTTCAAGGTATGATTGAAACTTTTGCATATGGGATTTAGTAAAATAGGTTGTAGGGTAAGGAATACGTTTGCTAAAACAATGAATTTTGAAATTTGCATAAGTAAGGATTCGACAAAATGATAAACGATTTAGATATAAAACTTGATTGTGTGGTTTGCATAACAAATGGATTTTGTAACGATCACCGAGGTAAGGGAACCACCCCTAACCCGTTGGTGAGGTCATTTTAAGAAGGAAAGGAGCGTAGTTAATCGTCAAGGTAAGGAAGTCACTCCTATCTTGATGATATGTCTCCATTTTGAAATTACGAGAAATGTAAATCTAGTGGGTGACGTTTTTGAAATCATGTATGTGAATTACGTTTAAGTGTATGAAAAGGTTTAGTATGATGTGAGTGTAGCAACGAAAATCTTGAAAATAATTTGAATTTTGAAAAGAAGATGATTGCATTGTATAAGATTGATAATAGTAAAACGTCGGTTTGATTAAAACTTGGATTGTTCCAAAACGGAACTTTGACTAAACTAAAGTGGTCGAAAATTCTTTTGAATTTGAGAAACATGCTTTGGCCTAATAGGTGAAATACTCTCGCCGAAATTTCAGTTAACGGTATTCACCCTTCTAGTTACTACATGTTCCAAATCAATCGAAAATTCGAGACTTGGCGAGATTTTGAAAATCAAGGAGTGGGACTAATTGACAAGATGCGGGTTCCACCCTTAACTTGTCAATACCGTACCCTAAGTGTGGTTGGTACTCGTCGGGTCAAGAAAGTTAATTCCGACACGTTGACGAGGGTCCACTAGATTTAAAAACAAAAATTCTCCATCAAGGTGAGGATTTCACTCCTAACTTGATGGTGGATTTGTGTAAAAAGAATATGTGGATTGAGAGTCGTTCACCAAATTGTGGGTTTCACGCCTATTTTGGTGAAGTTGTCTCGTTTGTGTAATACGAGTGTTTTCGAGTTTAGTATAATCGAGTAGAGTGTCTTAGAAAAAGCGTATATTATTGAATAATAAAACAAGTATGAGCACATAAGAAAGACTTTCAAGAATAGTACATAAAGAAACATTTCAAGAAATTAACATACGAATCAAGTAGGGTCAAGTATGGTGCTTAACTATAGACTAGGTCAAAAGCATAGCAATTTTCCTAATTCCCTATAGTTATGCCTCTGATACCAATCTGTCACACCCCAACCGATGGCGGAAACATCGGAGTGAGATGAAATAGATTGCTCGAGAGTTCATAACACTAGTATTTGCGACAAGTATTTAAATATTGAATTTCATTTCATTTCTAAAGGGTCAATTACAAGATGGAAAACAATTACAACAACTTGAAATAAAAGAATTACATTACAATAAGAATATAAAATTTAAAATGAGTATCTAGGCATCCTACTATGTTCCATGCATCATCAACATCATCATTAAACCTGCAACATGTTTCAAAAAACATAGTTCAATACAACGTATTGGCGATTACACTAGTTTTAGATACATAGCATATGTATAAAAAGAATTTCTCAATCCAACATAGCAATTTGATATACAAGGTCAAACTATCATGCATAACTAAAAGTCAAACCCTAGTGTCCACAAGAATTATATGTGTCCCTCGCCACAAAAGTGACGAGACTAAGTATGAATAATATGTGTCTCTCGATACCGAAGTAATCGAGACAATAAAGAATATAACTTAACAAAACCCCGTCGGGTGGTGTGCTACTCCTATAGCGCTATAATTGTTAAGACGGGCTAACAAGTATTTCCATTTTTGGAAGCTATAAAGAATTGTCATTCAATTAACCTCTCACTTGTACCATGCAAATAGGACATGCAAGATGACCAGGTCACTGAGGTTGCAAATATTAAATGAGTCGAGCCCGAGCTCGTTTGGCTTATGAGAGTTAAAGCTCGAGCTCGGCTCGTGAGTAGTTTTTTAAGCTTGAGTTTGGCTTTGGCTCGACTTGTTTATTATTTATTAATTAATTCATATATATTTATTATTGTTTATAAAAATACATATAATTTTAATTTATTTATCATAATTATATAAATATTAATTATTGTGATATATATATATATATATTAAATAAAATTTGTATATATAAAGGCTTGCGAGCTTATTCTTATAAGGCTAGGGCTCGGCTCGAGCTCGTTTAAATTTGGCTTGCTTCAAGTTTTTTTCGAGCTAATCGAGTAGCTTGCAGAGTTTTTTTTCCCAAAAGAGTGGTGGTGGAAAAATATTTACCAAAACGAATAATTTGTAAAATATATACCAAAATGGATGTTTTGCAATGACTTTTTTCCTAAATTGGTGATGATGGAAATAATATTTATCCAAATGAGTGATTTGAAAAATATTTTAAAATAAGTGTTTTTCTTATTTCTTTATTATTAACTAATCTATTGTATTTTTTTCTTTTTTTTCAATTAATCTAAAATATGTTTTTAATTTATTTTTCTCCCATCCAAAAATTTAGTCTTTATATTTTATTTACTTTTTAACTAACCAAAATATAATTCTTTTTTTAATGCTTTTCCTTTTATCTCCTTTTACATTTATGTAAGCTACATCATTGTAAAGTTTACTCCCATAATTTTAGAGTTGTAATGATCACTAAAGGAATATGTCTATATTCATTCGTTTAACTTTAATCGAACAAAGAATCGTACACATACATGGTTTTCTTTTTCGTAAACAAGACACGTGTTCATGTTTACATTAACTGAATGAAATAAATGTTGATTATACCTAATAAAAAATAAGTTGACAATAAAAAATAATAATAAGTATCGAGTTGACCAATGAAATTACGAACCAATCAATCTAAGTAAATATTTTGCTCATTGGTTGTTAATAAAATTTATGTAACGTTAGGAAACACTATATTACGGGTTTACATTTGAATTGATTATCAACTTCATGGACAATAGTAAATTAAAATAGTAGATTAGCATTTAAAAATCAAATGAAGTCATTTATCTCAATTTGTTTTGAAATGAGTTTCATCATAAAAAATATAATAAATAATAAGTTAGTTAAAAAAAACCTATATAACTAGTATTAATCACCCCTGTGTTGCGGCGGGGGCGAACACCAATGTCAAACTACTGTCAGCGCACCAACACTGAAGTTGCAGTGTGTTAATGTGAAGAAACTAAAACGAAACGTAAAACATATAAAAATAACTAAGTCGGTCTAGGACCCGCGCGTTACGATGAACCTGTCAAACGAGAAAAAATAGATGACATAAAAACGTTTAATCACACACGCACGTTGCGCTGTATTAACTCGCAAAATTTAGATGGAACGTAAAACGAAAATTTTGCGAAAAATGAAAAGTATAGAGGACCAAAGTTGAAAGTAAAAAAGTTGTGCTGTTAATTGCAAAAGATGATAAGTTTTGGGGTTAAAGGTAAAGATGAAAAGTTTTGGGGTTAAAAGTAAAAAAATCAAGTAGTTTTGGTTAACAGTAAAGAATCAAATAGTTCTAGGTTAAAAGTAAAAATATTCAATTTTTTTTAAAACCCCCAAAGCTTAAGGTATAACACCTTAATGCCTAAATTCATTTAACTTTAATCGAACAAATAATCGAAGAGGAACATTGTTTTCTTTTTCGTAAACAAGACATGTGTTCATGTTTACATTAACTGAATGAAATAAACGTTGTTTATACCTATTACAAAAAGAGTAAATTGCCATTTTAGTCCATGAGGTTTGACCAAAATTGCCACTTTAGTCCAAATAGCTTTTTTTCTTACCATTTCACTCCAAATAGTTTTGTTTTCTGCCATTTTAGTCCCTGACTTTTGTCATTTTTTGCCATTTTCATCGACCACCACTACCACCTCCCACCACCCACCCCATCACAACCTTCTATAATTGCCACCACCTGCCTGCACCGTCACCATCCACCCACCCCGCCACCAATGTCATCAACCAACACTGCTGCCATCATCGTAAAACCAACAACCACCGCCATTATCTTAACTGTAAACCGGCACAACACCGTCCCCATACCATCGCACCTGCAAAAAAAGAAAGAAAAATGGGGTTTGGCCAAAATTCACCTAAGTTAACTAAATTTTTTTAATGGAGTTAGTGGGTTGGATGAAAATGGCAAAAAATGACAAAAGTCAGGGACTAAAATGGTAGAAAACAAAACTATTTAGACTAAAATGGCAATAAAAAACTAAAGTAAACTGCCATTTTGGTCCCTGTGGTTTGGGCACTTTTGCCATTTTAGTCCAAATCTCAAACTTTTTAAATCTGGGTCCCTGTGGTTTCACTTTTATTGCCATTTTAGTCCAAAATCCAAAAACCCCCTATTTTGAATGTTGAAAGCTGATTGTTTTGTCCTTTTGTTCAGGGGCATTTTGGTCATTTTAATTTTATAATAATAAATAAATCTATAATAAACCAACCCCACCCTCCCAATCCTTCTTCTTCGCAACAACCGGTCACCGCCTCGACAATCTCTAGCAGCCACCTACTACCTCCTGCAAATACCTCACCGCCGTCAACCTTTTTCAACACGGTTTAAGTGTTCTTGAATCTTGAATCTCTTCTTTATTTCAAATTCCTTGTTGTAGTTAAAAGTCCAATTCTCATTCCTTTTGCTTGTGATTTAGCCAATAGATTTCTTCTATTTTCGTTTTTCTTGTAATCCAATCCAACCAATAGATTTCTTTCACTTCATATATCTATCCCCTCACCGACCGTCTCAAGATCCACACCTCCCGGTCGGTCGTTATACCATTAACATTCACGTTTTACACTCAACTTTTCGACCCAGATCCTCAAATTTGATGGGTGGTCTGCCTTCAACGCCGCGGTGGGGCGGTGAGGGGCCGCCGGACACGGCGGAGTATCTGATCGGAACACCGCTTCCGTCGCCACTTCTCCGACGCCATATGATACGACCCGACTCTTGACCTGACCCGACCCATGAGACTTCAATTGTTGCACGTTTTATTTGCATGCATGTAGGAGTAGTTACTTACCCATGTTTCCACTTTCTTGTAACTTGCATTATTTCCGATTAGTTAGGATTGTATGATTGTTTTCATCCTTTAAATTGTAAGTTTCATTCCAAGAAAGAAAGGAGAAAAAATTGGCAAAAAGTTTGATTTAGTTTATGTTATATTTACAGTTTTGTTATTAATACGTTTTATTTGCATGCATGTAGGAGTAGTTACTTACCCATGTTTCCACTTTCTTGTAACTTGCATTATTTCCGATTAGTTAGGATTGTATGATTATTTTCATCCTTTAAATTGTAAGTTTCATTCCAAGAAAGAAAGGAGAAAAAATTGGCAAAAAGTTTGATTTAGTTTATGTTATATTTACAGTTTTGTTATTAATTTGTTTGGGAGACCGCCGATCTCGAATCCGGTTCTATCATTTGGTGCTTTCATTCTCGTTCTTATCCTTCCGTTATGCACGAAGAATCCTATCAATGGGATTTTCGGTCACGATTGTATTACCATGCCAGAAGTGGTTTTTATCACGACCCCGTTGTCGGTTGGTTTTATAGCACCCACGAAGGTCGGTATTACCGCTTTGAAAACGACACTTATGTCCCATGGGAATCACAACCGACACCGAGATCTGAAGAATCCATGCTAGCCATGGTTGAAAGTGGTTCTAAACAACTCTCTACCATGCACGAGCAACCGTCCAAACTCAACAACATTATATCTCAACTAGCCACTCACTTCATACAAACACAATTCCTAATGGCTACCATCACCAAAACTAATCCCAAACAAACACCTCCACCAACGACCCCAACACCCTCTCAAACCCAACTCACTGTCATTGCTTCCAAGAAACAATTTATTGTAGCAAAGCATCAGACTCTTGATCCGGTGCATTTTAAGACAGTTCCGTTGACGCGGTTGAAGAAACTTGTTGATGTTGGTAAATTATTGCAGGTTCAGGCTTCTTACAAACCTCCGGCAGTAAGAACTCAAGCAACTCATGCCCCGTTAAAAAAAGAAAATTGTTGCTAAGCCGACGATCATCGTTACCACGGAGATACAAGAGTGGCGACCACCATGGCATGCACCTTGTCGCTACGTCGAGACAGAGCCGAATTCCGCCGGAAGACATGAGTGGCGACCGCCATGGCAATCACCATGGCGCCTCATTGACACTGAACCAAATGCTACTGGAAGAATCGAGTGGCGACCACCTTGGCTAAATCATTCAGTCCTTGAGGACAAGGACAATTTGAAGGGGCGGGTATTGATACGGATCCACCCACGTGACCCGTATTCGCAAGTGGAGCATCTGCATGTTTGACCACGTTTACTTCTTGCATAACTAAATCATTTGCGCGTTTACTATTTTCCTGCACAATTCTAGTTCCACTTCATGCATTAGCATTCCCACGTTCACCACTTTGTTATGTGTTTTCCTATTTAAGTTGTATTACATTTGAGATGAAAGGAGAGAAGAAAATTGATCCAAATACTTGTCTTACGTTAAATTTACATTTTAGTTATTTATTTGTTTATTGGAGATTGCCGATCTCGAATCCGGCCCTATCATTTGGTGCTTTCATTCTCGTCCTCATCCTTCCGTCATGCTAGAAGATTCTTATCAATGGGATTTCCGTTCACGGTTGTATTACCATGCTAGAAGTGGGTTTTATCACGATTCCGTGGCCGGTTGGTCTTATAGTACCCGCGAAGGTCGGTATTACCGATTTGAAGACGGAATTTATGTGCCGTGGGAAACTCCCCACGTTGCACCACACCGACCGGAAACCGAACCATCTCCAACTGCCGCTAAACCAGCCCTCCAGCAAGTAGTTTCAGCTGCCGCTCCTAGCCTCCTTTCGCCCGCAACAATCACTCACCATACAACAACTACTCCATTGGTTGCAGTTGTTTCTCAAATTCCTTCCCTAGGGCCCAACCAAGCATCCTTTACCACACCCTTGGTACCAAACCCAGCCCTTGCAGCAACTACAACAACGAGAGTACCATTACCTGTTATCGTACCAATTCCAAAATATATACCAGCAGATGTTCAGAAACCGCTGCAGAAGGCTACAACACCGATGACAAAGGAACCCATGACTTCGATCAAATGGGCAGCCGGGTATCCTAAGTGGTGCTCATGGTGGCGCCCGACTAATACGTCTCCAAATGCCTTAGGAAGATTCGAATGGAGACCACCATGGCGACACGGTTCTGTCCTTGAGGACAAGGACGTTTTGAAGGGGCGAGGAATTGATACGACCCGACTCTTGACCTGACCCGACCCGACCCATGAGACTTCAATTGTTGCACGTTTTATTTGCATGCATGTAGGAGTAGTTACTTACCCATGTTCCACTTTCTTGTAACTTGCATTATTTCCGATTAGTTAGGATTGTATGATTATTTTCATCCTTTAAATTGTAAGTTTCATTCCAAGAAAGAAAGGAGAAAAAAATGGCAAAAAGTTTGATTTAGTTTATGTTATATTTACAGTTTTGTTATTAATTTGTTTGGGAGACCGCCGATCTCGAATCCGGCCCTATCACCATACCACCGGTCGTCTCCATGCTCCGGTATCCTTGAAGGAAATGGCTTTTATAGGGTTGGATTTTGGAAGATGGATCTGGGGAAGGAGATGGCTTTTATGGGGTTAGGTTTTATTAATTTTAATTGATAATCAGTTGAAATATAACGTAAATGACGAAATTACCCCTGTGCAAAAGGACAAAACTTGAGAGTTTGACTAGAGGAATCTGGTCTGATTTCACTTTTGGACTAAAATGGCAACAAAAACGAAACCACAGGGACCCAGATTTAAAAAGTTTGAGATTTGGACTAAAATGGCAAAAGTGGCCAAAACACAGGGACCAAAATGGCAGTTTACTCAAAAAACTATTTAGATTAAAGTGGCAATTTTAATCAAACCTCAGGGACTAAAATGGCAATATACTCTAAAAATAAGTTGACAATAAAAAATAATAATAAGTATCGAGTTGACCAATGAAATTACGAACCAATCAATCTAAGTAAATATTTTGCCCATTGATTGTTAATAAAATTTAGGAAAAATTACAAGTTTTGTCATTTATCTTTATACCACTTTTCAGGCGGTGTCCTTTTTAACGAATGTTGACAGGCGGTGTCCTTTACTAGGTATTTTGTTGCAAGTTTAGTCCTTTACACCCAACCCAGTTAAAAAACCCTGTTAATTGTTGACAGGCAGTGTCCTTTACTAGGTATTTTGTTGCAAGTTTAGTCCTTTACACCCAACAATTAACAGGGTTTTTTAACTGGGTTGGTTGTAAAGGACTAAACTTGCAACAAAATACCTAGTAAAGGACACCGCCTGTCAACATTTGTTAAAAAAGACAGCGCTTGAAAAGTGGTATAAAGATAAAGGACAAAACTTGTAATTTTTCCTAAAATTTATGTAACTTTTGAAAACACTATATTACTGGTTTACATTTTAATTGATTATCAACTACTTGGACAATAGTAAATTAAAAGAGTAGATTAGCATTTAAAAATCAAATGAAGTCAATTATCTCAATTTGTTTTAAAATGGGTTTCATTATAAAAAAATATAATAACTAATAAGTTAGTTAAAAAACCTATATAGCTAGTATTAATCACCCCCGCGTTGCGGCGGGGTCGAACACCAATGTCACACTACTGTCGGCACACCAACACTGAAGTTGCAGTACGTTAATGTGAAGAAGCTAAACCGAAACGTAAAAGATATAAAAAATAACTAAATCGATCTAGGACTCGCGCGTTACGATGAACCTGTCAAACGGAAAAAATAAATAACATAAAAACGTTTAACCACACACGCACGTTGCGTCAAGTTAACTCGCAAAATTTAGAACGGAACGTAAAACGAAAATTTTGCGAAAAATGAAAAATATAGAGAACCAAAGTTGAAAGTAAAAAAGTTGCGCGGTTAATTGAAAAAGATGAAAAGTTTTGTGGTTAAATGTAAAGATGAAAAGTTTTGGGGTAAAAAACTAAAAAAAAAATCAAATAGTTTTGGTTAAAAGTAAAGAATCAAATATTTGGGTTAAAAGAAAAAAAAAAAATCAATTTTTTTTTTGAAAACCCCCCAAAGCATAAGGTACAACACCTTAATGCCTAAATATTTTGAGAATTATAGTATTGGGTAATGAGTTAGGTCGAAAAAAAGAATATAAATGTAATAGGTTGATTAAATAAAATTAGAAGAATTATAATAGACTATTTAAAGATAAAGAAATTTAGAAAAACACTCATTTTGGTAATTATTTTTTAAATCATCCATTTTGAAAAATATCTTTTTCACCAACACCCTTTTGAGAAAAAACTCATAGCTTATAAGTAGGTTGGCTCGTTTACACTTCAATACAAATTAATAATTGATTACAAATCAATAATCCAATACAAATGCTAAAAAAGATTAATATACAATCTATATTAGTGTCTAAAGTCTCTTTTAGATGTATGATTATGGTCTTCCACATTGAAAGAGATTTGGGTTGCCCAAAAATATATATATTTACAGTTTAGTATATCAATCAAAGTTAACTTTTTGTCATCATTAATATTACTATATGATATTGGTAACTTCAGTTCTACTTTTCATGTACTTTCAGTTTCATCTTTTCCATTTTGAAAGCTATTTCTATTAAACATATATTGAAGCGAGTTTATTGAATAATCACTTTAACAATATCGGCTTTTTCAATATGGCTAACCCTCTTGAAATAGTGTTCTTATAATAAGATAAAAGTTAACGGAATATAGACATAAATATTATATATACTTAACTAGCATCGAAATAAAATAAAATGGCTAAAAATCATAAGAAAGGTTTAGTCATTGATTTTGAAATTGGATGGTTATACGGGTGCAACGTCAATGGCGAGAAATTTAAAAGGATGAAAAAGTATGAAAGGGTATAAAGAAATTTGTATTAACTATTGACCTTCTAACATCACATTCAAGTCACATGCATGGTCCCTTCATCCTTTTTGAACGTTCATAACCTTTTTATACGTTATTACTTGAAAACCAATTACACCATAATAAACGAGCATCTTTTATATTTAATATGAATATGATATTGCTATATATATATAAAAAAATATTTTAACTTGGTGAATTTATATATGGTATTATTGGTTCAATCCGTAGTGTTTTTAGTTTTTAGATATTGTTTTAAGTCTCTCCATGATGTTTTTAGTTTGTAGATGTAGTTTTAAGCCTATTATGGTGTTTTTAGTATGTACAAGTTGTTTTTAGGTCTGTACATAGTGTTTTTCGTATGTCAGTGTTTTTACCATGTACAAATTGTTTCTAACTCTGTACATAGTGTTTTTAGTCAACATAGGGGTTTTTTTAAGGGGAAATGGATTGTAACACCCTCAACTAATCAAAATTGGCCGTTGTCACCCTCAACTTTCACTTTGGCTCCCATCACCCCCAACTGGACAGTGTAATATATCTATATACATATATAATAAATATTTATATAAGGTTGGGCTCTATAGAAAACTCTATCTTTTTTTTAAAAAACTATGCAAACCCAATGTCATCCATTGATTAGCTTTCATCTAACTTGATCAATGGCTCTCATCATTTTGGTAAGAATTAGAATTAAAAGAAATCTTATAATACACATTAATGATGCTGGAAGGGCATTTTGGGTAGAAGAAAAACACTTTTTGGCATTGGAAATGACAAAACCCACTAGTATCATCATCTCTCTCCTCTTTCTTCTAGTCAAATCTTTCAATACACTATTATCTCTCTCCTCTTTCTTCATCATGTGAAAGAGAAAAGCTTCATGCTCTTCCATGGTGATCTTCATTTGAAGATAATTTCAGCATCATGTGGTCTGAAAAAATCACAAAGACACACGCACGAGTGTGTGTGTGAGAAGAATGATGACAAGATGAATGTTTTTAGAGAGAGAAAGTTTCGATCTTCAAGTTCAGATCTACATCGTGTGAAAGAGAAAATGTTTGAAGATTGTTGTTTTAGAGAGAGGACGACGGCAGGATGAAGGTTTTTAGAGAGAGAAACAACAATCTTCATCATGTTCATCTATAACACCAAGAACACACATACAAGTGTGTGAGAGAGAAGAAGTTTGAAGTATGTTGTTTTAGAGAGAGAACAAGACACACGCACGAGTGTGTGTGTGAGAAGAAGGTTTGAAGATCTTCTTCGTGTTCATCGGACGGTTATAGATCCGGTAAGTGTTCTTGAAATATCATTTCACACTTGATTTTGTGTTGAAATGGTTATTAATATGTTTTTGTGTGCTGAAAGTGTTTTAGTAATGGTTGTTAATATGATTTTGTATTTTAAATAAATCAAAAACTTTAGGATGATTTTGTTAATATGTTTTTGTTGGTTTGGTTGCTTGTTAGGGGCTTTTGATCTTAACAGTAGCTGTTTTTTGTTGGTTTGGGTTGCTTGTTTGGGTTTTTTATCTGAACAGTAAGTGTTTTTTTGTTTGGTTGCTTGATTCACAGACTCAGGCCCATAACGTGTGTTAAGCCCCCTGTTAGAATGTTATATAACGTGTGTTGATTTACAGAAACAAACCTATAAAGATATTCAATTGACAAGCTGGATGGATGTAGGCGAAGTTAATGCGTGTTCTAGTAATGGTTAATGTTCATGTATTTTAAATAAATCCAAAACTTTAGGATGAGATTTTGAACGGGTTTTTTTGTTGGTTTGGTTGCTTGTTTGGGGCTTTTGATCTTAACAATAATTGTTTTTTTGTTGGGTTGCTTGATTTACAGAGACAGACCCATAACATGTGTTAAGCACCTGTTAGAATGATATGTAACGTGTGTTGATTTACAGAAACAGATCCATAAAAAATATCCAATTGACCAGCTGGATGGATGTAGGCGACGTTAATGCGAGGAAATTGAATAAGTCACATCCTTTGGAAAAGAAGTCTTCGTTCATTTATAACAAATGTTGGTGGTTCATGCTGTAACAGAACACCATGATGTAACCCGACTTGTATTCATGTATATGAAAGTGGTTTGCAAAACACCACGATGTGCATATACTGATCGTAACACGTGTACAAGTTAATATGGAACATACAAGTAAATATTGTAACACCGTATACCTGGGATAACATTTTGGAATGTATAACATGTGTTAAGCCTCTGTTATAATATTTTTGTAACCTGACATGTATTCATGTATAAGCTAGTGGTTTACAAAACACCATGATGTGTATATACTGATCTAACATGTGTTACAATTTGTCTGTTCGGAACATGTAATTGCTTAACATGTGACAAGGTAAAAACAGTCGACGGGGGCGATGAGTTTAATGGTGAGCTTAGTTAATATCGTAATCTTGTTGTAACCCCACTTGTACAATATCCTAATCTTGTTGTAACCCCACTTGTATACATATGATAACATGTAAGCATCCATTATAACCCGACTTGTATTCATGTATATGAAAGTGGTTTGCAAAACACCATGATGTGCATATACTGATCGTAACACGTGTACAAGTTAATATGGAACATACAAGTAAATATTGTAACACCGTATACCTGGGATAACATGTGTTAAGCCTCTGTTATAATCTTGGTTTAACCCAACATGGTGTCATGTATAAGCTAGTGGTTTCCAAAACACCATGATTTGTATATACATACTGTAACATGTGTAACGTGTGTTAAGCCTCTATTTTAACGTGTGTTAAGACTTCCAGAATGGATGCATAAACTCCAATAGTAACTTAATAACAACATTGTATACCTGATATAACGTGTGTTAAGCCTCTTTTATAACGTGTGTTAAGACTTTCAGAATGTGTTAAGTCCATACCGTTTTAACATCGTGTACTAGACAAAACAATAAGAGTCTCACATTACATATTACTAGTAAACGAAAATACATAGCACTAAGAAAATGATGTACCGGTAATTTTGGAATATATAATATGAAACGGGTCATTTGTTTTGCACATTTTGGAATGTATAACATGTGTTAAGCCTCTGTTATAATCTTTTTGTAACCTGACATGTATTCATGTATAAGCTAGTGGTTTACAAAACACCATGATGTGTATATACTGATCTAACATGTGTTACAATTTGTCTGTTCGGAACATGTAATTGCTTAACATGTGACAAGGGTGAAAACAGTCGACGGGGGCGATGAGTTTAATGGTGAGCTTAGTTAATATCGTAATCTTGTTGTAACCCCACTTGTATACATATAATAACATGTAAGCATCCATTATAACCCGACTTGTATTCATGTATATGAAAGTGGTTTGTAAAACACCATGATGTGCATATACTGATCGTAACACGTGTACAAGTTAATATGGAATTATAATCTTGGTTTAACCCAACATGGTGTCATGTATAAACTAGTGGTTTCCAAAACACCATGATTTGTATATACATACTGTAACATGTGTGTTGGACCGTGTTCCGACCCTGAAAAGTCAGTCAAGGACGTTCATCTTCACGTATAAAGGCGGAATCAGTACACGCAAAGTAACAACAGCTTTTCTCTTTAATTTCTTCTTTATTTCTGCTTTCTGAATTGATTTTGACAGAGTTTTGTTACCACAAGCAAGACAAGGTTCCGTTCCAACGTACCTAACTAATGATCAGACATGAGGTATATATAGGATGGCTGGTTCGCTTATATGGACAGTCCATATAAGCGAAACCTCATGTTGACACATAAGCGAAACCTACCTAGTGACCACATAAGCGAAACCCTAAGACCCTATAAGCGAAACCTTATCTAAACCATGTACATACTAGTGGGAATACCCGCGCGTTGCAGGGGGTGTCCCGCCTGACATTCGATTCAATTATTATGTAACTTTAAGTTCCATTCGGCTCATTTTAAAAAGTCGCATTTTCCATTGTAAAATAAAAAATTGAATGACTAATAAAAAATTCAGTGACTATTGTAATAGTTTTATTAATATAACAGGTTGATTTCTTATTTCTTAAAACAATATGGTTATTAAGTGATAAGTGCTTGCATTTACTTAACATAACAGAAACCAGAGATGCTATAGGGCCAACATATATATGATAATTTAATTAAAAAATCAATGTTCAGTTGGTAGTCAACATGAACAATTCGAACCACCATGTACACTATATCCCCAACACTAAATCACCCCCTATAGATATCAAACCGGGAGATGGAACCGGGTCTGAGTCCACACAAAGATCCAGGGAATGGCTCGCAACGATTCTATTCCGCCACTTGGCTTTCGTTTTGACGGGCGGCTCCAGATGTGCATTCGTCCGTACTCGAGCTCCGGTGTGGCCTGCAAGTGTATTATACAAAGTCAAAACCAAAATACAGACGACACATTGTGTGTGAAATGAATATGATAATACTTACGAGGCGGAAATACTCAACAAAACGTTGTTCCTTGAAGACAATTTCACGATACTGCTCGGTTGCATGAACTGCCATCTCATCCATAAGTGCACGCCACTCGGGTCGCGGTGAGATTGGGGGGTTCATCCCGTGCTCGAGCGTAGCCGCACAAAACCTCTGAAGCGTTCTAAAACACAAATGTTCTTCACCAAATGATTGTTCTATAAACTAACCTTGAACCGAGACTCTAAGAGACCCGTGAATGGTCTCAGGTGGTTGAGACAGTATAGCCAAATGGCTAGGCTCACCACCTCGCCCGACGGTCCCACCGCGTCCGTGAAACACGGTGAGCTTAACCCCGAACTTCTTAGCAACGTTAATTAGCTCTTCTTGAGCCTTGTAGAGCTGCCACGCGGCAGATAGGCGTCCGGAATCGGAGTACCCGATCATCACTTCTTGTTTACCATAGATCCGGTTTCGGTACCACTCGATCGAGAAAAGACGGGCCACGGCAGCAGGAGCTGCATCAAGATCCGCGAGTTTTTCAAAAAGCGGGACCACTCGCAACGGTTGTTTTACGTGGCATTCCCGCTGAAGCAACTCAACCGCAAGCACATCGGAAGGTGACGTAGCCATGGAGATGATGTAAGCACCGAAGCAATCGGCTGGAACTTGGAAGTTCTGCGAGCACATGAAATCCGAACCCTCGCAAATGCCGCCTCCTAAAAGAGAGAATTCCTGAGTATATAGGGGGTGGGGACTGGAAGCGCAGGGGCGGATTCCATTGGCGTCTTCAATCATCGGTTTCAACTGCTTTCAATTGATCTGGCTCAAGTCTGGTTGGGTTGACCTGAACTCCAAATTTTTTAATTATCTATAAATATATTATCACAAAAATAATGTTATCTACTCTAAACTGTAAATGTGATAAGATTTAAGATACTTCAAACAAATTCAGCAAAAATGACAATTCAATCTTATCTGTCTTCTCTTTCCCCCGCAATCCTCCTCCTTCCAATCCTGTTTTAAAACCTGCAACGGCACTTGTAATTTCTTCTACTAAATCAAACCCTCTATACCCATAAGATACTGAACATGAACAGCTTCAGGGACATTACTGCATAAAATCACAAAATAAACCAAACTCATAACTCAAAACATCTCTACACTGAGTCAATCCAGTTCTGTAATGGATATCGACAACCTAACTGACACATACAATCAACTATGATCAATAAAAGTGTGGTTTGTAACATAATTGGATAACAATCAAATAACAAAATAAATATCTCAAGTTTGTGCTCACTCAGGCCACAATTTGTGTGTAATTTTTCACTTCATTGTGACATTTTCTTTACAAATACCATACCAAGAGAATATTTTCTTAGCGTTGACCCTGCATTTTGCCCAAGAATGATGTAGTTCTTACCTTGTACTATCAAGCCCTAGCTACATTTGATCTAACATGTGCATATGGTACTTGTACTCCTTGCTCCGACTATAATCTTTCTTTCCATCTTCTAGCTGATAAGAACATCCATAAAACAATAAATAAACAGATAAACCCTAGAAAAAACGGTATACTCAGATAATGTACTTCTGGTTGAATTTCAATTTTCGGTTAAAAAACAAACCGACCATTACCGGGATGTAATCAGATCGTTTAACGGATAATCAAAACAAAACCGATTTAATCAAATTATGCAAAACCTAAGCAGTAGTAATTAAAAAACATCGATCAACAACAACTATAATCGAAACCAAAAGGTGGAACCGTACTGACCAGCGGTCAGAGCACTCGCAATCCCTTCTGAAGAGCAGCACGGATCGACAAGTTATAAGGGAGATGGGAGTGAAACTGACTGCAGTGATTGCCTTGATGATTGAGTTGCCGTTTGTTGATGGCAAATTGAATCGGTGAACCATTCACTTGCCCATGATGAATAGTGCATTCAATTGCGGGTGATAAGGCCGAAGTGATTACAATTGAAATTAATGTACCCTGTAAGGATTAAATGTCTAAATTGCCCTTAAAGTGTCTTAAAACTTTAGACAATGTTCAAGTTTCCCCCCTCTAAAATGGCTTGCTTCATTTGTACATTGTGCTTCAAGATTTGTACCTATGTCAAAATTACGAAAAGGGTAGAAAACCCAGTTCTCTTAATAAGGTAGTATAGATAAGCGAAACTAACATATAAAACCCTATTTTGACTTTCAAGCTCCAATATTTACTATCTTGACCCAAGACTTAATGCAGACGAAGTCAACAGACATTCCGTGCACTAACAGACTCCCCCTTGGATGTTGACGAAGTCTTTAGCTCCGAGTCTTCAGTCTTGGTCATTATGTCTTCTCGTTCAGATTGTAACATTGTAAGCATCCATCACTCTCTTGATCAACTTCACACTTTGACTCTTACACCAGGATCTCATCACTGGTTCTATCATCAACAGCTTTATCATCAGCAGGCTCCCCCTTTCTTCAAGCTTCCGTGCTTTTAGGGATCGACACCTCTCTTTCCAGCTACAAGCTCCTCCTAACTTTCAGCTTGTCTTCAGACTCCCCCTTAGACTCTGCTCTCGGGATCGTAGTCTGGACTTTTCCTGCAATCACTCATACAACTATAAGTAACAACATTTTAATCTTCCAGATATCGTAATCTGACAATTTAAACTCCTCAAAATCACTTCTCATGAATTTGGCAGTTTCATCGAATCGTATCGGAAACTAACTCTTATAACAATATAAGCATCCAAATCCCCCACAGTTAATCATCCAAGTCCAACTTAATGACCTTGGAGATATCACAAACTGTTTTTGAATTTTTTATTTTAAAACTTCAAGTTTCAAATTAATGAACTTGTTTTATTTTCAGAAACACGATCAGCCTACTTAGATTTTGAAACTCAGCACTCAGACATCGGTTGTCGAAAATAAAACAGAAATCAAAATCTTTTTGTATTTTCTGAAAATATAAAGCAGTAAAGAAATATGTACAAACATATTTACAGACAATATTTTTGTTTGAGTATGCGTCAGAGGATCATATCAGTTTATAACCAGTCACAAGTACCGTTGAGCTTAATTACACATTAAGAATTAAACAATTCACTTAGATTGTCGATATACTGGTCCACTTAAATTTTCATACAAATTTCAACTGATTCAGGATACGAATTAGGTATTTTAAGAACTTAAACCCATTCATGTGTCCCACCTCTTGAATATACTCCCGTATCCAGATCCCAATATTCAGTCTTACAGGTAATTATAACCCAAATGATATCTGTAAGGGGTTAATAAATTATGAAGAATCATGAGAGCTCAGGTCAGAACTACCGTTCAGCAGAGAGATCATGACTCAACTTGTGTGTGTCCCCTTTAGAGGATCTTTTTTACAACAGCATTGCTAAGCAATTTTATTGTCTTATCATATATGCTGAGGGTGATGCTATGTTTCAAGCATTTGCAGAAAGTATTATTCGAGGACTAGGTCAGAACTTCCATTCAGCAGAAGTCCCGGAATAATACCCCAGACATCATTGAGTATAAAAACCTAGTATATCAGATTATGAGACCTTTCAAACGAGATTTCAGGGGTTACCTATATATCCAAGTAGTGTTCCCCACGAAATAAGCAAGTGTTTGAATTTAGGTTTATATCCCGAAAAAGTTTACTAAGTGTATAAAAACCTATCGATATATCATCAGTGAGACTGTTTAACGCTTTTTAATTCTTTACAAATCTTTAGCATACTGTAACTGTCTACTGATGTACTATCATTTCCTCTTTTTACGCAAAAACTCAATTTTTTTAAATTTTTATCATGTTTTTGGCTTTTTCAAATTTTCAAATGTTTTTGTATTTTCTAATGACAATTTTTCTCCCCCTAAAATACAAAATCATTAAAAAATTTGACAACACAACACTGATAGCTTTGTCTCGCCATCCATTTTCTGCTTCAAGTGCTCTGATTTGCAGAAAATATAACATACCCCCATGATTTACAACACATTGATCTTAACAGTTTGAAAACCGTTTTTTCAATCTGGTGAAAGTAATCATGTTTGTTCAGCCGTGAGGGTTTCGGCATATTCAATCAACATACATACAAAACAATATTAAAAACAACATATTTTTGGTTTTTCAAATTTTAACAAACTAAAAACATATTTTTGGTTTTTAATTTTTCAAATTTTTAGGGTTTTGAAAATATTGTTTATTTATGTACAGATAATGTGAAACTCCCTGTTCAACCAAACCAGGGTTCAGCAACCTCTTCCTGTGCCAGGCTGCTCCAACTAACATTCTCACAATCTTCAGCTTCGTTGAGCACCTGCACATTCAAACTTTATCAATCATTTGAACAATTTAGCCCGGGTCTGTTGAACCTTAGGCATTTCAACACAATAATGTTCATTTAATTTCGGAAACTCTTTGTCATTTAAAACTTTTTCAGCATTGACTTCAACTTTCTCATCTTTTTCCGATGTCACGTGTTTCTTAGCACTCCACATTTTACCTTCCGGAGTACCTCTTTTGTAAAAGTTTGTCTCTTTTTGAACCTTTTGATTTTGAATAACATTTTTAGGTTTCCAAAACTCTTGAGGTTTTGTCATATCAACAGATGTTCTCCAACTCTGTGTTGTTCTGAATCTGGGTGTGTGAGAATTCCAGGTCTGTCTTGAATCGAACCTGTTCGGGTTTGATTTCCAATTTTGATTTGAAGCAAACTTGTTTGTATTGTACCTCCAAGTTTGTTTCGAATCAAATCTGGTTGACCTCAGTTTCACATCCTCAGATTTCTGTTTTTCAACATCAACAGGCTTTGGATTTGGACACTTTCGTGCAACATGTCCAATCTGATCACATTTAAAACACACTTTCTTTGAAACATCCTTGGCCTGTTGTTGTTTCTTTTTCATAGCATCAAACTCCTCATTAGACTGTTGTCCAAATTTGAGTTTTTCCTCTTCTTTCAAGCTTTTCCCTTGAACAAAATTCATCTTTTGTTGCAAATTTGGTTTTTTACTTTGATTCCAATTTCGTTTCTTTTTATAACCCAAACCAGCCTTCATGTTTTTCTTCTTAAAACCAGGTTTGTTATAAAAAGATTTATAACCTTTACCAGCAAACTTTGGAATCTCAGACTTCTCAATCTCAACCATTTTGAAAACTTTATCGACCTTCTCTGAAATCACATTCTGAATCGGGAATACAACATCTAAGAATAATTTGTCCGATCCAATCATGGTATAAACCAATCCTTTTGAATCATCATTCAATTTTTTCTCGGATTTTGTGTTTTTCAGATAACCATCATAAAGATTTCCTTCATCTTCATCCTGTGATTCAGACTTACCTTTTGTAGACTCATCTTTCAAAACACTTTCAACAACCTTACTTACCACCTCTGAATCATTAGCATCATCAGATTTGGAGTAAGTCACATCGATACTTTCAGGTAACTGGTCAGCTATGTTCAAACCCTTTGCCACCTTTTCCTCATCGTAAAAAGTATAATTGTTTCTCAATGGTGGTGGTACCTGATGAAATTCTGAACCAATACCCTTTTTGCAATTTTCAATATCTTTGTCATCTGGTGTGATGTTGAAAATGCGTTCGAGAATGTACGAAGAGTTATGATAACTTTGAAGTTTTGTAACAATCTTTTCTTTTTCAGCCAAGACTTGTTTAAGATTAGCAATTTCATCAACACATTTGTTCAATTCAATTTGCTTTTCTTTAAACTTTCTTTCATACATTTCTTTAGTGACTAAAGTTTCAGACAGTCTTTGATCAAAACTTTTGACTTGGCTTTTCAAAGTATCATAAGCTTCTTGTACTCTCTGACTCGACCACTTTAAAGAATCATACTGTTTTTGTAAATCTTGAAATTTAGATTCTTTTTCAACACAATCAACACATTTTGTAGAACACAGTTGTCTATAAACATCATTATCCTTTTCAAGACCTTGACATTTCTGTGTCAATTTTTCAACTTTTATTTTCAAAATTTCTTCTTTTTCAATCATTTCTTTACATTTTGTTTTGAAAATATTTTCAAGTTTGCTTGTTTCAATATCTTTTGTTTTGATTGTTTCATCTTTTTCAGTACAGGCTTTGCACATTTCTATGCAATTCCTGCATTTGTTTTCTTTTTCATCAACCAATTCAACATTCGATAGATCAGAAGATTTTCTAACCTCAGTCTCATTCAGCACCGGTTCTTCTGACTCAGCTTTCTGATCTTTCTCCTTTTCTTCTTTCTGAGCTTCTTCATTCTTCTGCATTTCTTCAGCTCTCTGTTCCTCTCCAGCAAGCTTTGCAACAGTCTTCACTTCTTCAATCATCTTCTTCAATTCTTCTTCTTTTCTTTTCTTCAGTTCTACCACCTTCGGTAAACTTGCTTCAAAAACTTCTTTTAACTTGTTCATCAAATTTGGTAAATAGCTTTTATCAGAAAGCCTTCTTGTGTTGAAAGTGCCCTCACTTGGAAACACATTGGTTACAGCATCAAAATCCACTTTTGATGGATCAACTACTGGATTACCCTGTGGATCCATGTAACACTCTAGTTCTTCATTCCATCTCTTGGCTCTTTGTGCTTCCTTAAATGGTTCATACAATTTGCCAATCTCCCATCTCGCACTGTCTCTTCTCCACCAAGTATCATGATCATCATTTGCAACAAATGCATATCCAACTGCATCTTCTTCAGGGCAAACTTGACTCCAGTCGTAACCTTCATCATCATATATAACTGCAAGAGCCCTTGATCTTTCTTCTGGTTGCTTTAATCTTGGTGGTTCAGACTTATTCTGATGATAAATTGCTTTCTTGTAATAATCTTCGTTAAACGGGTTTGCAGAATCATCATCAGCATACGCATTTCTGCACTCGCGCTTAAAGTGACCTTTTTGTTTGCATTTGAAGCATGTCACCTTAGATTTATCGAATCCCAGTTTGGTAGATGGTCCACCAATTGACTTCCTCCCCGTGATCTCCATGAACCGCTGTGCCCGACGAACCGCACTGGCCATGCACCATCTTATATCCATTAGTTCCATCTCCTCGGGGTCTAATTGATCATAATCTTCTTTCATCAAGTTGGTTTTGCCAATCTTCCCTGCAACAAGGCTTTCATACGATTCAAGTACAGATGCCAAGAAAACCATCTGTTGTTTTGCCGATTCTTCGCTGAAATTCTGCCCATTCTTCAGATCCACTGCGATATTACACTGAAATAAATTCTTTGAAGCAGATTGATCAGAAGTTGTTGAAGAAGATCCACTGTGAAAACTTTCATTGTTCACTGAGCTTGAGCTTTCTGCAGAAAATGCTGTTCTTGGAGACCCAGCCTGCGGTACATTTCCTCTGTAGTAAAGCTCTACATTCTGCTGATAAGCTGGATTGTTGACTTTAGATCTTTTTATCTCCAACTCATGACTTTCAAGCCTTTCAATCAGCAAATCCACTTTTAAATCTTCAGGCTTAATTGTATTTTTCAACATTAGAGCGAAGTATTGCCACTCTTGATCATTTGGTAATGAATCAAACAATTTATCCACCAGCTCCTCTTCAGAAAGTAAGATTTGGTGTCTGGTCAGCTCCATTTTCAGATGTCCGAATCTCTCAATCATTTTACAAACAGACTCATTTTTCATACAGTTGAATAAATCAAACTCTTTACGCAACAATTTCTTTTTATTTTTAACAATTTCATTACTTCCTACACATTTTCTCTCTAACGCTTCCCACAAACTCTTTGAAGTCTTTTCTTGTTCGAGCAATGAAATAATATCCTCTCTTACTGACTGTTTGATCAATGTTATCATTCTATATTCAGCCACAACATTTTTTATATCTTTTTCTGTAAAATCGTTTGCATCTATTAACTCTCCTCCCTCTTTTACTGGTTCAACGTATTCATGTGTCAGTTTTAACCAGCTTTCAGGAGCGAAAGCTTTTACCCAACCCTCAAATCTGTTTTTCCACCAGTTATAATCTTCAACTTTCATTAGCTTCGGTGGTTTTTGTTGACTTCCATACATGTTCTCGAATTTCAAATTCTCCGAAATCTCCTTCGAATATTCTCTCATCTCGGATATTCTATCTGTCGATTCGGAAGTGAATGCGTTGTAGAATGTGTTGTAAAACTCTTCACCGTTGCTTGACATCTTCAAACACCTGAGATCAAACAAACAAACTCAATCAGCTTAAACACTTAGAAAAATTTTCGAAATCTTGAAAAATAGTAACAAATAAGCGAAATCAGCTTATATGTCCACAAAAGCGAAACCAGTTGAATGTCACAATGAGCGAAATCAACAGTATGACAAATAAGCGAAATCACTTTATATGTTCCTATGAGCGAAATAGCAAATGTCCGTATAAGCGAAATATGTAATGTCCGAATAAGCGAAAGTGGAATTGTCCGAATAAGCGAAAGTACTCAATGTCCGTATAAGCGAAAGTGGATTGTTCAAATAAGCGAACCGAAAAAGCGAAACCTTTAACGTCCGTAAAAGCGAAACCTTCGATTACCGAAAAAGCGAAACCTGGTTTTTACCCAATTTTTACCATTTTTAAGTCGAGTTTTAACCTGAAACTTTCTAGGGTTTGTTAAACATATGTTTTACACGTTATACTCGAATTTTAGGCCATTTCAACCGTAGGAACTATCTCAAATCGAAAAAGTATGAGAGAAAGTGAGTAGAAGTAAGAGAAAATTGTCGAATCAGCTGTAGTAGTATGAACTCCTCGTCCTGAAGCTCTGATACCACTTGTTGGACCGTGTTCCGACCCTGAAAAGTCAGTCAAGGACGTTCATCTTCACGTATAAAGGCGGAATCAGTACACGCAAAGTAACAACAGCTTTTCTCTTTAATTTCTTCTTTATTTCTGCTTTCTGAATTGATTTTGACAGAGTTTTGTTACCACAAGCAAGACAAGGTTCCGCTCCAACGTACCTAACTAATGATCAGACATGAGGTATATATAGGATGGCTGGTTCGCTTATATGGACAGTCCATATAAGCGAAACCTCATGTTGACACATAAGCGAAACCTACCTAGTGACCACATAAGCGAAACCCTAAGACCCTATAAGCGAAACCTTATCTAAACCATGTACATATAAGCGAAACTAACATATAAAACCCTATTTTGACTTTCAAGCTCCAATATTTACTATCTTGACCCAAGACTTAATGCAGACGAAGTCAACAGACATTCCGTGCACTAACAATGTGTTACGCGCCTGACATGTATAACGTGTGTTAAGCCTCTATTATAACGTGTGTTAAGACTTCCAGAATGGATGCATAAACTCCAATAGTAACTTAATAACAACATAGTATACCTGATATAACGTGTGTTAAGACTTCCAGAATGTGTTAAGTCCATACCGTTTTAACATCATGTACTAGACAATACAAAATAAGAGTCTCACATTACATATTACTAGTAAACGAAAATACATAGCACTAAGAAAATGGTGGAGCTTCCTTTTACAGTCTGCCTTAGCTTTTCAGCGGCTACCTTTGCTGCCTTAGCTTTTCAGCGGCTATAACACGTGTTAGTTGTGTTGTGCTGTAACATAAACATGGTCATGATCCTTAAGCATCTGATCCACGTTTGACGAAACCAACGGTCCCGAGAATTAGATCTTGTTTCCCTTGTATCCATCACCATCCTAATAACAAAAAGATAAGATAACCGTTAAGTCGTTAACCAAAGATAACTATTAACTATTATACTTGGTGTTCGTGTTTCAAAACCCATATTCTATAATCGTGGTAATGATGGTGGTGGTGCGGTGGTGCCGGAGGTGTTTACGGTGGTGCCGGAGGTACAATATTGATGGTGGTGCGGTGGTAATGATGGTAGTGGTGCGGTGGTGATGGTGAAAGACATTATAAGATTTGGAAGACTTTAAGGTTTGTATGACATCAATATCAAAGGCAAAACCAATAAATGACCTAGATTTGATTTCCATAGGAAGAGAAGTCTATCAAACCGAACTGTGCATTTCGCAAGCCAATCTAACTTATTTTGCAGCACGGCTATAACCCAACACAAACTAGGGGTGTACACAAACCCTTCAATATGGATCAACATAGTTTGTTTCAGACTTTCATTATATCATAACTCATCAAAATGCAAAAAAAAAAAATAATAAAATTAATTCCTAATACTTACAACGCAAAATATACACTTTTTTTTCAAAATGAATCACTTTTTTTAAGATACTGATTTATGCAACTAATTACGTTGCTAAATTTCAACATGAATATTATCAGGTCTTGTGAAAAAATATAAAAAAACTCTGTAATTACGTTAAATATCATTCATCGAAGAATCAGCTATAGTTTGACCACAAAAGTCAACAAGTTATGAAAAATCAGGTCACGAAATCAAGATCCAAATCTACATCGTTGCATAAAATATAGTCCAAAAAATTAACCACAACGGGAAAAAACAAACAATTGTGCCAATCATAACCGAGACAAATCGATGAAGAAACAGCTTTACGAAAACAAATTTCCATCAGAATTCACGAAATAGATCTATAATACTAGAATTACGATTGATAATCTAAAGAATCAGGTCATGAATAAATGAAAATTAATAAAATTGGGGTAAAAATGAAGGACCTGAACGAGCAAAACGGCGGTGGTGAAAGAAGCGACTCCCCAAGCGGCGGCAACCTGGATATCGGTGGCTTGTGGACGGTTTTTTGGCTTCACGAGCTTTAGTGCTGCAGCGCCTCCCGCCATCGTCTTCGATCTTTCTCAAAAGTGAACCCAATGAGAGAGAGATTTGATGAAGAGAGAGAGAGAGAGAAACTAATCAGATTAAGAAAGAGAGAGATGTGTACAGATCTGGATATGAATGTGAATAAGTGTGTGTGAGAGATATGTGTGAGAGAGAAATGTGTACTACATTGGGTATTGGTATAAAGAAGAAAGAGAAGCTGGTATAATATGCCAGGAAGGGAGAGAAAGAGCAATGTAAAAAGACCAAAATACCCTTCTTTTTGTCATCCCCAATCAATGACGTGGCCAATTGTAGGCCTTGTGATGGGTTTCCAAAGTTTTCTAAAAATAAAGGGTTTCTTGTGTAGCATTGCCCTATTTATATATGTATATAGATATATTACATACAAAAACCAATTTATAATTTTCAGTCTCTCTCTCTCTTAACACCACCACCATCCACCCACCATCCACCCCACAACCATCCTTCGCTGCCATCCACCCCACCCAGAAGCCAATCGCTGTTCAAAAAATTGAAATATCGTTGGGTTTACCTTGTCGCTGGAAATCATGTTTGAACCACCGGAATCACTTCGTCAATGTCATCGAAGTCCTAAGAACATCACCGTCGCTGTTGTTCCGTTCAACGCAACTTTCATCGTCGTCATCGGAACCACCTCCACACCATCGTGAGCACCACCGACTATCACAATCACCATCGCTCATCACCGAAAACCCCTACCAAATCATTGTTGCTACTAGTAGACACAATCTTTGAAGATTCATCTTCAGAATTAGCATCCATTTGTTTCCTACGACCACCACTCTGATCTGTCACAGAAGATCCCTCATTTTCCCCAAACCCACTAACAAAGTTGTTAACTTTGATCCGTAAACCCTCATTTGCACCGCCATGGATGGATGAAAAGGGCCAAATCTCAGGTTAACAGTAAAAAGAAGGATTGACAGCTGAGAACAACGTCTCGTTGATTATTGGTGGATCCATTAATACTCCAGCTATGTGATGATACAATGTATGTATATATTTTATATATAATTGAGGGAACAAGTAATAAATATGAGCTCCTAAGCGTCAGATTTACGATTGGTGTTTCTTGGAAGCAAAGGCCATCAGACACGGAGGTTTATTATATGGATTTATAACTGATTGTGTATGCAACCAGCTGAGTTTTGTGGGATCTAGGGTGTGGTGGATGAATTTGGGGAATGATAAGGGAGAATAGGATCAATGGTGGCCGGTGGCAGGGGTGGGTTTGGGTGGTGGTTGCAGGTGGGTGGTGGTGGAGGTGGAGGTGAAGGTTAGGATTTTGTGATTGAAGATGGATGAAGATGAAGCTGATGGTAGGGGGTATTTTATTTATATAGTCCTTTATTTTTTTGTTATTTATAAAATATGTTTCAGATCCACATCAACATGCAACATAGGATAAATTAGCCACGTCAGCAAAAAAACTAACCTAGTTAGTGTCTAGTTAACGACGGGGTGACATAGCAATCCAAGTGTCCAGTTGAGGGTGGTGGGAGCCAAAGTGAAAGTTGGGGGTGTCAACGACCAATTTTGATTACTTGGGGGTGATACAATCCATTTCCTTTTTTAAATATGTCCACGGTGTTTTTAGTTTATAAATTGTGTTTGAAGTTCTGCCCATAGTCCCTTTTTTGTCTATACATGTTATTTTAAGTTTGTACATGGTTTTTTTTTTTTTTTTTTTGATGTTTTTACACATTATATTTTACACACCGAGGTGTTCGACTTTTTTAAGTATAAAAATACCCCACGATAGGGAGCCATAGTTAGCTTGACAAACCTCAACAAACGAATCAACTCATGAAGCTCTACGATCCATAAGTCATTTAGTTTCAAACACCTCGGTGTGTAAAATATAATGTGTAAAACGACTTGCAGCACAGTTTGTGTTCGTTTTATGGTGTGCAATCCGAGACCGCGAAGCATATGTTTAATGCCTGTCATTTCTCCCAAACTGTTTGGCAGGTAGTGGTAGTGGTGGACCCATGATTTTTTTCCAATGGTGTCCATTTTTTTCGGTTTTCAAAATTTTCATAACAATACGTTAAAATTTTCGGTTGGGTCAAAGCAAGTTTTGAACTAGATTTAAAAAGAAAACAAGAAAAAAAGCTATAGAAGGATTGAAGCCATGACCTCTTGTTGGTAAAGAGAGACATTTATCACTATACCAATTTTCCTTTTATTAGACCATGTGTAGTGGTGAAGAAAAATAATGCCCCCACCATGGGGCATTATCCGACATGTGGCAGTCCGGTCAGCATGGGGCGTTATTGCAAAAGTGGCGTAGTGGGAATAATTCCTAATAATGCCCCTTCCAATTATTAAACAAAAAAAAAAAAAACAAACAAACTAGTTGGTTATTGGCTAGTCAAACTCTCCTCCACTCACATTGGCCACTTCAATAAACCATTTGACCACTTCCAGCGTTTTAATTAAAACGCCATGTTCATTTTTTTTCAAAAAAACGCCCCAAAACGCCTAGCGTAATGGGGGGGGGGGGGGGGGCGGCGTTTTCCGGCGGTATCAAGGGGGAACACGCCCCAGTACGGTTGGTCTTACTATGTTGTCCACCTAATTGTATTTATTGAGTCCTTATATAATTTAATATACCAAATCTACTAATTTTTTAAAAACATTGGGGTCTGGTGACCCCGACCCACTCTATATGGGTCCACCCCTGGGTAGTGGCGCAATGGTGTAAAGTGACTCCTATTTTTTGCTAGTTTCTTCCTAGCAGGTTAATAATATTGTTTTATTGGTCGTTCAAAAAATTATATATAAAAATCAATTTTAAGTAATAAACTATTGGAATCACATTAACAGTTTCTTAGGGGTGCAAACGAGCCGAGCTACTCGCGAGCTACTCGAGCTCGGCTCGAAAAAAAGCTCGAACGAGCCGAGCTTAAACGAGCTCGAGCTTGAGCCCGAGCCTAAAAACAAGTTCGTTTACTAAACGAGCCCGAGCCCGAGCCCGAGCCCGAGCCCGAGCTTCGCTTATCGAGCTCGAGCCGGCTCGCGAGCCTAATCGAGCTTTCTATTTATATATTTTTTATTAATATATTAAACATATATTTATATAATAATAATTATCATTTATCTAAATATAAATAAATAACTAAATTATATGTATAATAATAATTATAATTAATATAAATTAATTAATAAATACTAAACGAGTCGAGCCCGAGCCGAGCTTGAGCTTGAAAAATTACCTTCGAGCCGAGCTCGAGCTTCAGAAATAAAGCTCGAATCGAGCCGAGCTCGAGCTTGAGCTTTCATATGTTAAACGAGCTCGAGCTCGAGCTTGGTCGAGCTCGGGCTCGGCTCGGCTCGTTTGCACCCCTACAGTTTCTTCCTCGCCTTAAAACACTGATATGATATTATACTCTTATACAATTAGCAACTTGAGTTATGTCTTATTTGTTTAAAAAATTAAAAGTCAAACCCTATAGATTATTTTACTCACACCCTTTCATTATATATTATATATATACAAAATAGGGCACAATGTTTTATTTTTCAACCCCTATTCTTATCATCAAGTCATATAGAATCGGTACATCCGTTATTGAAATACTGAACAAAATAACGGAACAGTGTGTACGTTGGTAAATTGATGTGTCCGTTGCCAAGGGATACGTCATTTCTCCTTGGTAGATTGAAATTCTGAAATAAATAAAGGGGTGTAGATTCATTCATAAATTGATGCGTCAATTTAGATTTTTATAATAATTTATTATTCACTTAAACTGCATCGTGTATTCCTATTTTCCATTGCGTTGCCTTGCAAATTTGCATGTTGTTTTCCATGGATAATACCTTTATTCACTCAATTGTAATTTTTATCCAAAAGATGCCGGTTACAAATCGATATTAATTAAAACACTGAAATAAATAACGGGACGGTGTGTTGCCTCAGATCATTCGTTTGTTATTGTAATTTTGATTGTATTCTTGAACATAGTTGCATGGTTGCAAATTTGGTGATCATGCGTTTAGATAATTTGATTAATGGGTTCCTTTTACTTTTTAATTTGCCTCACAACATCATCGCATTGTTGATCAGTTCTGTTTAAACATAATGGAAAACATGAATAACATACCTGTTACAGCAGACAGGCCAGTAGAGAATCCAGTCAGAGATGCAGCCATTGAGTTTGACATACTTGTCAAGATGATCTGGTTCCTCCTTAGGGTGTAAGGTGATGATGGTGATGAACCGAAACTAGGGAGGGTTTCGGTTGAGAGAGAGAGAGAGAGTCTATTATGATGTTATGAGGGTTGTGAGATTATCTAACTTGTGTAACCCTTAAACTCTCTAATAAGCTTCTTATTTATACACCCAAGAGGAAACCTAATTAGTTAATAAGGGTAATATGGTCCATCAACAATTACCAACTAATTATTAATAGGTTATTAATATATTTTGATCTATATAATATAAATGATTATAAAGGCTACAAGATTAAATATTACATTAATAATATATTTAATCTCACATTCTCCCACTTAGCCGAGTAATCATTTATCATGAGTATTAGGTAAGCCTGGCCAGGAGTTAACACTCATTTTAGCTTTAAACCAAGAACTATAGCAGAGAAATACAGCCGTTGAATCATCATTCGACTCAGGACCCCCATTAGTCATACTATAGCCTCAATTTAAAACCTAACAGTTATGATCAAAATACGCATAAGCCCTATAGCGTCTGATTTGTATTTATATTTGTCTATATGTCATTACACCGGCAGAACATATGTTAGAGACATACAAAATCAAACTGAGGAAATTTTATTAATTAAAACATAAGCTAGTACAATATGCCATTAAATAAGGTCTTTAGTAAGTCCCATATTCGATACATGTTCTTCGAAAACTTTTGGTGGGAGACCTTTAGTCATCGGATCCGCAAGCATATCTTTAGTACTAATATACTCAATACAAAGATTATTTTCCTCAACTCGTTCACGTACGAACAAATATTTTGTATCGAGATATAAACCAGCTCCAGTCGAACTGTTACTGTTCGAGAAACTAACGGCAGCTGAGTTATCACAGTAAAGCTTCAATGGTCTAGAAATGGAATTAACGATTTTGAGTCCAGTGATCAGATTTCTAAGCAACATTCCATGACAGTTTGCGTTGTAAACAGCAATGTATTCTGCCATCATTGTGGAAGTTGTAGTTAACTGTTGCTTATGACTCTTCCATGAGATAGGTCCGCCTGCTAACATAAAGATGTAGCCCGAAGTGGATTTCTTGTCATCTTTGCATTTAGCAAAGTCAGAATCAGAATAACCTACCACTTCTAAATGATCACTTCTTCTATAAGTCAGTTTATAGTCTTTCGTCCCTTGCAGATATCTAAGGACCTTCTTAGCTGCTTTCCAGTGATCTAGGCCAGGATTAGTCTGATAACGACCTAGCATTCCAGCAATATAAGCGATATCTGGGCGAGTACAGACTTGAGCATACATCAGGCTCCCGACTACTGATGCGTAAGGTATCTGGCTCATTTGCTCCTTTTCAACCTCTGTTTTCGGACACTGGAATGAACCGAAAACATCTCCCTTAACTACTGGAGCGACTGAGGGTTTGCACTATTGCATGTTGTAACGTGTAAGGACACGATCTATGTAAGTCTTTTGAGACAATCCTAAGATCCCTTTGTGTCTATCTCGGTGAATTTCGATGCCAATGACGTAAGAAGCATCTCCGAGATCCTTCATGTCGAAGTTATGCGAGAGTAACCGCTTCGACTCATGCAACATGTCTAAACTATTACTTGCCAATAGAATATCATCTACATAAAGGACAAGTATAGTAAAGTTACTCCCACTCATCTTGAGGTAGGTGCATTGATCCACTTGATTCTTCATAAAACCTTGCCTCTTCATGACTTCATCAAACTTGAGGTACCATTGACGTGATGCTTGTTTTAACCCGTAAATGGATTTCTTCAACTTACAGACTAGATGCTCCTGACCTTCAGGTTTAAAGCCTTCAGGTTGTTTCATGTAAACATCTTCGTCTAAGTCTCCGTTAAGGAAAGCAGTTTTGACGTCCATCTGATGCAGCTCTAAATCAAAATGAGCTACTAGGGCCATAACGATCCTTAATGAATCTTTACGAGAGACAGGTGAAAACGTCTCTTGATAGTCAATTTCCTCTTTCTGAGTGTAGCCCTTTGCAACCAATCTCGCTTTGTAGCGTTCAACGTTCCCATTCGGATCCAGTTTTGTTTTGAACACCCATTTACAACCTACAGGTTTGGGACCATTGGGTAATTCGACTAAATCCCAAACGTCATTTTTCTTCATGGATTCAAGCTCATCAATCATTGCTTTATTCCATTCAAAAGACTGATCACTGCTAATGGCTTCATTATAAGAGATAGGATCATTGAGCTTTCTAGCATCCATTTCAGTCAGGTAGGTAACATAATCATCCCAATTAGTAGGCCTTCTTTGCCTAGATGACCTCCTGAGTTGATTATCGGGTTCAGCGTTGTCTTGGTTTTGAGCGTTTGATGTGCCTTCGTTATGAGGTATAATGGGTTCTGATTGTGGAGATGGAATTTGTGCAGTGGCTTCAGGTGCAGTTGCATGGGGTACAAGAGGAGTAAACGGAGTAATGGTAAGCGACGAGTCTCTCCCCCCCGCGTCTTGTACTTCTTGCAATTCTTCGTAAGGGTTGGTACTGCTCCCACTGACCTTGAAATCCTCCAGGAACGCAACACGCTTGGTTTCAACAATACGGGTGACATGGGAAGGACAATAGAAACGATAACCCTTTGAATGAACAGGATACCCGATAAAGAAACAGGTAACTGTTTTAGGGTCAAGTTTCCTTAGGAAAGGATTATAGAGTTTTGCTTCAGCAATGCAGCCCCATACTTTCATATATTTAAGACTCGGTTTCCTTCCTGTCCAAAGTTCATAAGGAGTTTTAGGGACAGACTTAGAAGGGACTCTATTGAGTATATGAACAGCTGCTTTTAATGCTTCAGTCCAGAGGAATAATGGTAAATTAGTGTTGGCTAACATACTGCGCACCATGTTCATAAGGGTACGATTTCTTCGTTCAGCGACACCATTCTGCTGAGGTGTACCAGGCATGGTGTATTGGTTCACAATCCCCTGGCCCTTACAAAACTCATAAAATGGACCAGGAGCTTGACCCACATCAGTATGTCTTCCATAATATTCACCGCCTCTATCTGATCTCACAACTTTAATCTGACGATCTAATTGCTTTTCAACTTCAGCTTTATAATCTTTAAAAGTTGTAAGAGATTCAGATTTTTCCTTAATAAGATACAAGTACATGTAACGAGAATAATCATCAATGAAAGTGATAAATGAAGTATGTCCTGTTATACCAGCGATTTGATAAGGACCACTAATGTCAGTGTGAATGAGTTCTAATAAATTAGAGCTCCTAGTGGCACCTTTCTTATTCGCTAATGTCATTTTGCCTTTAAGACATTTGACACATGTTCCAAAATCAGTAAAATCGAGAGGAGGTAAGACTTCATCCTTTACGAGACGATTTAATCGTTCTCTTGAGATGTGGCCTAAACGTTGATGCCACAACATAGATGACGTCTCTAAGTCTTGAACCTATTTCATCTTTGTGAGTGATTCATTAATATTATATGACAACAAAGACTTGGAAAAATTATCATCTAGTTCTAATCTATAGAGACCACCATCCAGAATGCCAGTACCATAAACAACGGAATCATAGAGAATAGAGAGTTTGCGATGACCATGAGAAACGACAAAACCGTCCATGTCTAACTTTGGTCCTGATACAAGGTTCCGAGTTACCTCAGGAACATATAAGGTATCATAAAGTTTAATACATAAACCAGTTTTCAAAAATAATTGTAATGTTCCTATGGCCTTCACTTCTAATTCCCGATCATCCCCAACTTTAAGTGTTCTTTGGTTTCTTCCCAGCTTCCGGATTGAAATGAATCCCTGAGTAGAGTTGGTTACATGAACCATAGAACCATAATCAAACCACCAAGAATTAGCAGGAACATTTAAATTAAAGGACTCAAGTATCATGAAAAAATCATTACCTTTCTTAGCTAGCCACTCCTTGAAGTCAGGGCATTCCTTTTGCTTATGTCCTGTTTTCTTACAGAACTTGCAGTAGGGTTTGCCTAAGGAGTTCTTAGAGCTGGAAGGTGCACTTGTATGAGGATTTGGATTTGGCTTTTGGACCTTAGAAGCATCCTTTCTTTGATAATTGTGCTTCCTCTTCTTAGAGTTGGAGGTGGTGAAGTGTAACAACCCTCGGTAAAACCAACACCCTTATAATAATTCCGACACTCCAGTATCTTATAGAATGTCTCATTATGTCTTTTATTACACCCCGTATATGAAAACCGAGCCCTAGTTAGGTTATAATTACAAAATAAATTAAAAATCTGAAAATGTAAGTTGAGGCGGGCCGCGTAAAACCTCACCTCAACCTTACGCGGGCCGCGACAGATCCTCACACGCGATTACACCAGAGGCTGACATGTGTCGACATCGTGGCGGACCTACTAGCTGACCCAGCTAAGCTACTGAGTTGACCGATGTTGACGCGGGCCGCGTAAAGGTCCCTTATCTTTTACGCGGGCCGCGACAGGACTAGAATCAGCAACTATATAAGAAGGCCATCAGACTTCGTTTTCCGTCGCTCATTCTAAAATCTCAATCTCGAATTCTGAAGTATTACGCATAATATTTGGGTATTATACCCCTAAATTAGCAAGGTTCTGCTCCGTTGTAAGTATTATAACCCTAGTTTCATAATAGTTACGCTGCCCGATTGATTTAGGGTTCCGTAACAACTGTCGTGGTTTTGTCCGACGTAGTTGTTGGAATGCCGTCTCGGGGAAGGTATCATTAATATTTTCAAAGGGTTATGATACTAACCAATGTACATTTGTATAAATTATAGATTATACCCAGGAAACCCTTACAAGAAGCCTAAGATAACAAAGTGAGTTTATCCTCTTTTTGTTAATGTTTTTGGTAATGTTTTACCAAACCTTAAATGTTTTACTATGAAATTAAACGGTGATTGAGTCTTTGTAGTTCTTCAATTACTGCCGGTATTATGGGGTTTTGTATACAAAATTTACTACGAGTAGTAGTAAGTCTGAATGGCAGTGCATTACCATTGGACGACGAGTTAGCCAATGGGTAATTTGACCATAGCCATAGATCCGGTCGGGTGGCAAATACTGAATGAGTAATTGTGTAGAAATAAACAATGTAAGCGCTCTCAATACTGTTTTAATTGATAAAATGTTTCTTGATTAAACTGGGATTCACTCACCAGTATTTCCGACTGACAAATGTTTTTAAAACACGTTACAGGTAACACAATGTGAACAGCCAATTAGTGAAAAGCCAGCTGGAGAGCACTGAAGGCTTGGGAAAAATGTGGCTATAAAAGTTACCTAATAAACGATGTTTTAAATTCAATAAAATAGGGTTTATCCCTATAATGTATTGTATTAAGAAACTTGGGTTTTGCCCATGTTATTATTAATATAAAAGAAGGTGGTTTTACTCTGATAAACATTTCCTAACTACGGTCCTGATGAAAATTCCGCTGCGAGATTAAACAACCTGATACCACCAAACTCTGAGCTCGCGTCCGCCCGTTCCCGGGAAACAGGGATCGGGGGTTGCGACAGAAGGTGGTATCAGAGCCTAGCAACTGGTCTGAGCCAAAGAAGTGTTCTGCTGACACTTAAAATTCTATATTTTGTGTTAGGAAATAAATTACGGAAATACATGCATAACTGTAATTATGTGTTATGTGTTATTTGACTATTTGTTAGTTTTCAGTATGAGTGTTCAAGGACCATCAGACGTAAATCGTCAGTTAGCTGATTCACCTAGGAGTGAAGGTACATCATCACAGCCTGCCCTTTCAGGGTATTCTGCTGATCAGGAAGACGGAATATTTGCTTTTAGAGCTAAATCTGAAGAACCATTTCCTAATAAGAAACGAGGATGGTTCAGTAAAGAAGCTTTTGCTCGTAGGAAGAGAATGCGAAAATTGCAACAGCAAAGAGCGTTAGCAGCTATTAAGCGAGAGACAGATGCCCATACTCAAGATATGCTAAATAGAAGCTTAGCTAATTTCCATATCTTAGCTACGACTGCTGCTGACCCAAGTCTGGAACAATTAGTAGCCCCACAACCACAAAATCCAGAACAACCCATGGAGATAGAAAACCCGGAAAACCAAGTAGAGATGCACGATTTTAACCCAGAAGAAATCCCAAGGGTACCTGCACCAAACCCTCTAGACCCGAATTACGACCCCTGGTGGGACGACAATAGGGATTTTGTGCAACGTTATCCTATCCAGGATTATCCACCCATACAGAATATAGAAGCTTACCCAGGTATGGACCCTTTAGATCCTTATTACCAAGATGATTATATTAGGGAAATATTAGAGGATTCTTACCAATTTCAGGCACATACACCCCCATATCAGGAACATGTACCCCAAATTCCAAACCCAGTCCGAGAACCTGCACCCCCAATGAGTGCAGAAAACGTCCAAGAACTTAGGACTTTTGGGGAGGAAATCTTAGAAAGCAGTGAGAGAATGCGTCAGGTGGGAGAGCGTCTCGTATGGAAATACGATGAGCGCAATATGGATTTTTGGATAAATCCATATCCGTGAATGTGAGAATGGAGGAGATGGTAGTAATATTAATAATAAAAATAAAATAAAATATGTGTGTACGGATGCATATTACTATTTTATTTCTGTTGGTATTGTAATCTTTATTTCTGTACTAGTGTGTAATAGACGCATAGTATATGAAAAAGAGTATAGTCGCAATGATCGACGGTTTTGGTAAAAATGCGTGTCATGTGATTAACTATATTAAGATATTAATTGTGATATTAATAAGGATACTTGTTTAAAATTCAGATGGCCGACCAAGGAAATCAAGTAAATCTGGATAATAACCCGGAAATCCAGAATGATAATATTCAGAATAATGATAATCTGAATAATGAGAATCTGAATAACAACAATGGAAATCAAGTGGACAATAGTGCTATCCAACACATAGTAGCACAGGGAATTATAGATGCAATGCCATTTATACTTCAAACTGTTAAAGATGCTGACAATAAAAGTAAGCATAGCAGTAAGCGACCAAGTGAACCAGAAAACAGCGTGAACAATGGACCTGTACTTCAAATGCCCATTCCCAAAAGAAGAAGAACTGTGCCTTACGGTTGTTCTTATAAGGAATTCTGGTCTTGTAAACCAATGGAATTCTCGGGCAATGAAGGGGCCATTGCAACCCTACGCTGGATAGAAAAGACTGAGGCAGTCTTAAGGATAAGCAAGTGTGCTGAAGAAGATAGAATATTGTTTGCTTCTAATCTGTTTAAGAATGCAGCACTAGAATGGTGGAACACTATCCTCCAAACAAAAGGAAGTGATAGAACCTATAATATGGAATGGGAAGAGTTTAAGGACAAGGTAGAAAGGAAATTCTGCCCACCCAATGAAAAAGAACAGATAGCAAACAAATTCCTGAACCTTAGGATGACTGGTGTGGATAGTAAGGGATACACTAAAATATTCTTTGAATATGCCAGAATAGTGCCAACTCTTGCTTCACCAGAACCAGTGTTAATTTCCCGTTATATTTGGGGATTAATTGGAGAGATTAGACATGTAGTCAAGGCAGCTAGACCTCAAACCATAGAAGAAGCTGTAGAACTAGCCAATACCTTGACAGATGAATTAGTTCGTACCCGAGAAGAGGATCAAAGAAGGAGCCTAACCCAGAAGTTGACTCAAGAATTTCGTTCTGGAAATTCTAACCGTGGGAAAAATATAGGTTCTACCTCTACACCCTACTGTAGGTATTGCAAAAGAAAGCATTCAGGAAGATGTTCCATATATTGTAACTTTTGCAAAATATCGGGACACAAAGAAGAAAATTGCAGGAAGAAAGTTAACAGGCGGGTATGTTACAATTGCGGAGAACAAGGTCATATCAAGCTAAACTGTCCAAAATTAGTCCCAGCTGCAGACAACAAGAATACTAAAAATGCTATAGCATTTGTTCTGACTGCAGAAGAAGCCAAGATGATTCCAGATGTCATAGCTGGTACGTTTTTAGTTAATGATGTTTTTGCTAAAGTATTATTTGACTCTGGTGCAAACCAAAGTTTTATTAATACATCGTTTTGCAAATTTCTAAATCAGTCATTAACTAAACTACCACATGAATGCGTAGTAGAGACAGCTAATGGAGAAACTGTTAGAATTTCTGAAATCTTGCAGGGAGCAAGAATAGAAATTTTAAATCAGAAGTTTATTGCAAATCTTTATCCTATGAATATGGTAGGATTTGATGTTGTTTTAGGAATGGATTGGTTAATAGCCAATAAAGCTAGTATTTTATGTGATCAAAAGTTAATTCAAGTAAATTCACCAAAAGGTAAAATGATCACAATTAAAGGAGATAAATCTTCTAGATCTACTAAATTCATTTATGTGATGAAAACTGCAAGTTGTATGAGAAAAGGTTCTATAGTGTATTTGATTTCTATAATCACTAACACTAAAGGAAAGGATTTAAAAGATATATCAGTAGTATCGCAGTTTTCAGATGTATTTCCAGAAGAATTACCAGGACTACCTCCGGATAGAGAAGTTGAGTTCAGAATCCATTTGATACCAGGAACAGCACCAATTGCCAAAGCACCTTACCGTTTGGCACCTGCAGAAATGCAAGAATTAAAGAAACAATTAGACGAATTGTTGGAGAAAGGATTTATACAGCCAAGTTCATCGCCATGGGGAGCGCCGATATTATTTGTTAAAAAGAAGGACGGATCAATGCGTATGTGCATTGACTACCATCAATTAAACAAAGTCACGATTAAGAATCGGTACCCATTACCGAGAATCGATGATTTGTTTGATCAGCTACAAGGAGCTCGATTTTTCTCTAAGATCGATTTAAGGTCAGGATATCATCAATTAAAGGTACAGGAAGAGGATATTCCTAAAACCGCATTTAGAACAAGGTATGGTCATTATGAATTTATTGTCATGCCATTTGGTTTAACCAATGCCCCAGCTGCATTTATGGACATGATGAACCGAATATGTAAGCCATATTTGGATAAATTCATAATTGTTTTTATAGATGATATTCTAATTTACTCTAAGAGTAAAGAGGATCATGCAAGACATTTGCATGCACTTTTAAGTTTGTTAAGAAAGGAAAAGCTTTATGCTAAGTTTTCAAAGTGCGAATTTTGGTTAGAACAGGTACAATTCGTTGGAAATTTAGTCAATCATGAAGGAATTCATGTAGATCCAACAAAGATTGAAGCAATTACGAAATGGAAAACCCCTGAGTCACCAACTGAGGTTAGAAGTTTCTTAGGATTGGCCGGTTATTATAGAAGGTTTATTCAAGATTTTTCTAGAATAGCCATTCCCTTAACTAAGCTAACCTGTAAATCTGTTAAGTTTGAATGGGGATTTAAACAAGAAGAAGCATTTAGAATCCTTAAGCAAAGATTAACCCATACACCCATACTAGCATTACCAGAAGGAACTGAAGATTTCGTAATCTATTGTGATGCTTCTAAATTAGGTTATGGATGTGTGTTGATGCAACGTCAAAAGGTTATAGCCTATGCATCTAGACAACTTAAGAATCATGAAGAAAATTATTCAACTCATGATTTAGAATTAGGAGCTATAATTTTTGCTCTTAAGATTTGGAGACATTACCTTTATGGTAGTAAGTTTACCATATTTACTGATCACAAAAGTTTAAGGTATGTTTTCGGGCAGAAAGAGTTAAATATGAGACAAAGACGTTGGATGGAATTTCTTAGTGATTATGATTGTGATATCCAGTATCATGAAGGAAAAGCAAATGTAGTGGCAGATGCTTTAAGCCGAAAGTATCATGAAAAGCCAAGAAGAGTACGTTCTCTTAAATTAAATCTGCAAGTAGATTTAAATGATCAGATAAGAGAAGCACAAGAATCAGTAATTAAGGATGATTCTGAAAAATTAAAAGGTATGTTAAAAGAATTAAAACAAGGAACAGATGGAATATGGAGATTCCATGAAAATAGAATGTGGATACCTAAATTAGGAAATCTACGCCATAGTATATTAGAAGAAGCTCATAAGTCTAAGTATACGATGCATCCAGGAAGTGACAAAATGTACCAGGATTTAAGGAAAAATTTCTGGTGGATAGGAATGAAAAAGGACATAGCAGTCTATGTTTCTAAATGTTTAACTTGTTCACAAGTTAAAGCTGAACATCAGAAACCCTCAGGTTTGTTACAGCAATTAGAAATGCCAGTTTGGAAATGGGAATTTATAACCATGGATTTTGTTACTAAATTACCCAAAACTAGGAAAGGAAATGATACAATCTGGGTGATTGTAGATAGACTAACTAAGTCAGCTCATTTCTTACCAATGAAGGAAATAATTAGTATGGAACAATTATCTAAATTGTATGTAAATGAAATTGTTTCTTTACATGGCATTCCTTTATCAATTGTTTCTGATAGAGATAGTCGCTTTACATCTCATTTTTGGTCAAAAGGCAATGGGAACCAAGTTAAGGTTAAGCACAGCTTATCATCCTCAAACAGATGGACAAAGTGAAAGAACAATTCAGACAATGGAGGACATGCTTAGAGCTTGTGTAATTGATTTTGGAGGTAATTGGGACGATCACTTACCTTTAATAGAATTTTCTTATAATAATAGTTATCACACAAGTATTAATGCTGCACCATTCGAAGCACTTTATGGACGAAAGTGTCGAACCCCAGTCTGTTGGGCAGAAATTGGGGAAAAGCAATTATCTGGACCTGAGATAGTGCAAGAAACAACTGATAAAATTTTTCAAGTCAAGAAACGACTGAAAGCAGCACGTGATAGACAGAAAAGTTATGCTAATAACAGGCGAAAACCATTGGAGTTTCAAGTAGGAGATAGAGTATTGTTAAAAGTCTCTCCTTGGAAAGGAGTAGTAAGATTCATCAAACGGGAAAAGCTAAGTCCCAGGTATGTTGGACCTTTCAAGATTATTAGAAAAATAGGACCTGTAGCCTATCAGCTACAACTGCCAGAGGAAATGGCAGGAATACATGATGTGTTTCATGTATCTAATCTTAAAAAGTGTTTAGCTGATGAATCATTGATAGTGCCTCTTAAGGATATAGAGGTAAATGAACAACTCAAGTTTGTAGAGAGGCCCCTACAGATTGAAGACAGGAAAGTCAAGAATCTCAAGCATAAGAGACTAGTTCTAGTCAAAGTGAAGTGGGACTCCAAAAGAGGACCGGAATACACATGGGAACTTGAGTCAGAAATGCAAAGGAAATACCCGCACTTGTTTCAGTAGATCTCGAGGACGAGCTCTAAAACAAGGTGGGGAGAATGTAACAACCCTCGGTAAAACCAACACCCTTATAATAATTCCGACACTCCAGTATATTATAGAATGTCTCATTATGTCTTTTATTACACCCCGTATATGAAAACCGAGCCCTAGTTAGGTTATAATTATAAAATAAATTAAAAATCTGAAAATGTAAGTTGAGGCGGGCGGCGTAAAACCTCACCTCAACCTTACGCGGGCCGCGACAGATCCTCACACGCGATTACACCAGAGGCTGACACGTGTCAACATCGTGGCGGACCTACTAGCTGACCCAGCTAAGCTACTGAGTTGACCGATGTTGACGCGGGCCGCGTAAAGGTCCCTTATCTTTTACGCGGGCCGCGACAGGACTAGAATCAGCAACTATATAAGAAGGCCATCAGACTTCGTTTTCCGTCGCTCATTCTAAAATCTCAATCTCGAATTCTGAAGTATTAAGCATAATATTTGGGTATTATACCCCTAAATTAGCGAGGTTCTGCTCCTTTGTAAGTATTATAACCCTAGTTTCATAATAGTTACGCTGCCCGATTGATTTAGGGTTCCGTAACAACTGTCGTGGTTTTGCCCGACGTAGTTGTTGGAATGCCGTCTCGGGGAAGGTATCATTAATATTTTCAAAGGGTTATGATACTAACCAGTGTACATTTGTATAAATTATAGATTATACCCAGGAAACCCTTACAAGAAGCCTAAGATAACAAAGTGAGTTTATCCTCTTTTTGTTAATGTTTTTGGTAATGTTTTACCAAACCTTAAATGTTTTACTATGAAATTAAGCGGTGATTGAGTCTTTGTAGTTCTTCAATTACTGCCGGTATTATGGGGTTTTGTATACAAAATTTACTACGAGTAGTAGTAAGTCTGAATGACAGTGCATTACCATTGGACGACGAGTTAGCCAATGGGTAATTTGACCATAGCCATAGATCCGGTCGGGTGGCAAATACTGAATGAGTAATTGTGTAGAAATAAACAATGTGATCGCTCTCAATACTGTTTTAATTGATAAAATGTTTCTTGATTAAACTGGGATTCACTCACCAGTATTTTCGACTGACAAATGTTTTTAAAACACGTTACAGGTAACACAATGTGAACAGCCAATTAGTGAAAAGCCAGCTGGAGAGCACTGAAGGCTTGGGAAAAATGTGGCTATAAAAGTTACCTAATAAACGATGTTTTAAATTCAATAAAATAGGGTTTATCCCTATAATGTATTGTAATAAGAAACTTGGGTTTTGCCCATGTTATTATTAATATAAAAGAAGGTGGTTTTACTCTGATAAACATTTCCTAACTACGGTCCTGATGAAAATTCCGCTGCGAGATTAAACAACCTGATACCACCAAACTCTGAGCTCGCATCCGCCCGTTCCCGGGAAACAGGGATCGGGGGTTGCGACATGAAGTTAGCAACATCAGTAGTTCGATCCATCTTCATACGCTCTTCCTCCTGCACGCACATAGCGATCAGCTCACTCATCGTCCATTTGTCCTTCTGAGTGTTGTAATTGATCTTGAATGCTTCATAGGGCGAAGGAAGCGAAGTGATGATGAAGTGAACAAGAAAACCATCACTGATTTCCATCTCTAGCCCTTTCAGCTTATTGGCCATGTCATGCATCATCATGATGTGTTCGCGAATGCCGCTCCTCCCATCATACTTAGTCGTCACCAGCTTGAGGATAAGAGTGCTAGCGTGTGCTTTTGATGTTCCTTTGAATTGATCCTCCACAGAAGCCAAATAGGTTTTAGCATCTTTAGAATCAGGAATGGCTCCTCTGATTGAGTTATGAATGGACTGCTTCATGAACATGAGAGACATGCGGTTACACCTAGTCCATTTTTCATGAACTATCTGCTCAGCAGCAGTACTTTGAGTAGTAAGGTCCGCTGGCTTATTCTCTCTTAGAGCATAATCAAAGTCCAGCAATCCAAGTGTAAGCATGAGGGCATCTTTCCATGCAGCAAAGTTATCACCAGTCAAAGGTGGAATCCCCTGATTTGGTGCTGATAGTGAAAATAGGATGAGCGAATTATGATACTAAGAAGAAAATCTTAACGTGATCTAAGGGCATATTATACTAAGGCAGGCATAAATAATGACCATTTTAATTATGAAGCTGTGATATTGTCTATTACTAACATCAAAATAATAGATTTAGTTAAAAAATTCTACTTAAACGAAGACAAATCAGCTTTGGCCAGAAGTGTAATCATTTTAAGTATGTGTGCAAAGTAATCGTGACAAATCAGCTTTGGCCAGAAATGAGACAATCACTTTAGTTATGCACTTATTAAGCATGCTAAACATAAATGAATTAAATCAGCTTTGGCCAGAATTAAGACATTTCACGTTTTTTAATGCATACTCAACATAGCTTTTTATAATACTTGAACAATAAATAGATGTATTAAATCAGCTTTGGCCAAAAATGATACATCAGAAGCTCATTCAAGTTAAGCTATTTTGGTTTTGTAAAAATTATATGATTCTGATTAGTTAATTAAGTGTTAACAAAACCAAGTATTTAATAGCAAACCACCTGTTAGCGCGGGGGACAGCGTGCCCCCGCACGGGGTTCAGCGCGGAGCCCCGAGCTGAAATTTAGTTCACATCAAACAACCTAAGGCAATGAGGTTTCGAGTGTGGTCTCGAGTCAGGTCTCGAGTTAGGTCTCGACTGAGTTATGAGATCTCGAGTCAGTTATGAGGTCTCGAGTCGCAACCTTTGTCTCGAGTCGGAACCATGATCTCGACTACTGTATTTTATGAGATCTTGAGTCAGTTATGAGGTCTCGAGTCGCAACCACGGTCTCGAGTTGTGAAGATTGAAGCCCTTATGATTTCGAGTCGAGACCTTATAGTCTCGAGTCGAGACCTGATGGTCTCGAGTCGTAATCTGATGGTCTCGAGTTGTAAAGATTTGAGGACCTTTATGATTTCAAGTCGAGACCTTGTGGTCTCGAGTCGAGATCTTGTGGTCTCGAGTCGAGATCTGATGGTCTCGAGTCGTAGTCTGATGGTCTCGAATCCACTGTTAACAGCTGTTTTGTGATAATAACTGAAAACTCAAACTTTTAGGGATTGTGGGATAATGTTTCCTGTTATATTGCTGATCTAAACTTATCAAATATTTCGAAGATAATAACTGATTATCTTTTAACAGTTTTTCGGAAATTTAATAGATAAAATTAAGATAAAAAACAGTAAAACACCCACTAATCCAAATTATATTCCAAAACTTAAGGAATTTTCGAGTTTTACTTAGAACAAACGATGAACCCTAAAAAATAAAACATAATTCTAGGATCCGAAACCTGAATTTTAAGACTTCAAATAACAGATTTTGGATATTAATTTACCCTTTATGGTTTTGGGTGACATGATTAAGCACCCGTTTCATTAAAACACTGTTTTCGGCACATTTAAAACCGAAAACAGCCGTGATATTATTAGACTTTCAAAATTCTGTTTTCCAGATTTTGATCCTAGAATAATGGATACGAAAACAGAACCGATTTATCAACATATGCTCTGATACCACATGTTGATCAGTTCTGTTTAAACATAATGGAAAACATGAATAACATACATGTTACAGCAGACATGCCAGTAGAGAATCCAGTCAGAGATGCAGCCATTGAGTTTGACATACTTGTCAAGATGATCTGGTTCCTCCTTAGGGTGTAAGGTGATGATGGTGATGAACCGAAACTAGGGAGGGTTTCGGTTGAGAGAGAGAGAGTCTATTATGATGTTATGAGGGTTGTGAGATTATCTAACTTGTGTAACCCTTAAACTCTCTAATAAGCTCCTTATTTATACACCCAAGAGGAAACCTAATTAGTTAATAAGGGTAATATGGTCCATCAACAATTACCAACTAATTATTAATAGGTTATTAATATATTTTGATCTATATAATATAAATGATTATAAAGGCTACAAGATTAAATATTACATTAATAATATATTTAATCTCACACGCATCACTTCAATTGAAGGCACGTCGCTTTCACTTCCTCCTGAACCAATCCGTTTAAAAAAACCACCTTCAAATTGACGGTTGTGCTAACGAGAATAAGTAACAAACCGCCATGATTTGTTTAATACATATACGATGTATCCGAATCAAAACGCCCCTTCTCCTAATTAACCGACGTGAAGGAACACTTATAACACCTTTTCAACGATTCCGTGAACAAAGCAATGCAATGCTTCGGCTATATAACATCATTAATTTGCATTGTAGATTACGGACGTGTTTCCAGATCTTCTACGTGTTTGACGGAGCGAGTGAAGTTTTACCACCGCGTTCTATATGAAACAAGATCTCCACATAGAAATCTCGCATAGGTGACGGGTGGTCCATAGGACAACCCTTAAGTGTGTTAAAAGACGAGTTAATCCCGCATTTGATCACGTAATTGTCTAGAATTAGATAACTACGGTTGTTTGTGTTTCAGGTACAAATGGAGCTTAAAATCGAAGGAATACGGAGAATAAATGAAAAAATCAATTATTGGAATTGAAGAATTAAGATGATGACATGATAGAGGATGAAATTACGAGAACGTAGGCGAAAACGGTGAAGAAAACGGAGTTGAAACGAAAAAGTTATGAAGAAAACAAAATTGTGTGCTGAAGGCTACCGTAATTTACGGTATCTACCGTAAATTACGGTAGTCCCCAGCATTTTTCTTCCACCGTAAGGCAGTAGAGACCTACCGTAAGCCATTCCAAGCCACCGTAAGCTACGGTGGCCACCGTAGCTTACGGTGGAGGCCAGCGTGAAACTTGTAACTCCCTCATTTAAGGTTGTTTATGGTGCCTTTTCATCATCCAATCATTGTGGACGGTTTTGGAGTAGTTTAGGGGCGATTTTTGGCTATCTTCTTGTGTTCTTGAGTGGTCTAAACATGAGGACTTTTTTTTGGATTCGAATGAACAAAGGTTTGATTGTGATGATGATTCACCACACTATGAGCATCTAGGTTTGCTTGGTGATCATCCCGAATGTAAGGTTTACTTGTGACAATTATGTTTTGTTCTTTAATTTCTGGAATAATAGACTTTGCATGTGTTGTTTAGTTTATTATGGTGTTTGAATGATTGTTTGTAAATTGTTAATGTGTGTTTGATCATAGTTCTAAACCATACGTTCTTGGTATCGTTGGCAATCGAGATATCATGGGAGGGATTAGGGTTGGATATATGTTGATTGGTCATCGGGTAACAACCTCGCGTTCTAGGAATCCGAGTACTTAGTTCCCTTTCATCACAAACAATTGATCTTACATGAACCATGTCTACGTGGTTCTTTCCAGTTGAACATGAACATTGGTTGTCACTTAAAACCTGAAACTTGGGATGATCGCTATCCTCTTATCCTGTTACAAAACTAAACCTTGATTTGTAATTTAATTTAGTTTAATCTAGTAATTAAAACCAATCTCCAAAATTCTGAATTTACATTTCTTGCAATTTAGTTTGCTTTAGTTAATTTAGACATACATCAAGATAGCACATATTCCACAAACTCCCTGTGTTCGATACCCACTTACCGCTAGCTAATTAGTTGTAATTGGATTAAATTTGCGTGTACCACGACAAACACGTCAAATTTTGGCGCCGTTGCCGGGGAGTAGTGCGCAACGTGTGTTATCTTGTGTATTAGTTTGAAAAAAAAAATTAAAAAAAAAACAAAAAGAGTTCTTTTATGTTCATGATTTACACTTGGTAGTTGAGTTGTGTTGTGCAGGATGACAGGGCATTACACAAATTTCAGCTTATTTACGTGTAGATTGTGCGGGGGTCCACGACATCCATGTATTGGTTGCCACGAGGCTCACTACAGGAGGGCACATGGAAAACCGGTGTCTTATGTTTCACAGCTTCCACCTCCATCATACGTTGACGATTATGAATCAGAAATGGAGGATGACTATTATTCATATGGATATGATCGGGACGAGGAAGTTTATTATGAGGCAAGGATGGATGGTCTATGTTTTTGTTGCGGTCGCGATCACACTTATGATTATGATGTGTGCACGGTGTATTCGGAAAACCCGAAGTATTGGGATAAAAAGATGATGGAAGCGCGCATCTATAGACCGTATCAGGGATATCGACAATATCATCCTGAAGAATATTCTGAGCCCGAGGGTGTTTATGTTTATGAGACCGAGGAGGAAAAAGAGCTTGCTGTATTGGAAGTAACTTTGTCCAAACTCGAGCAATATTTAGCAACACCCAACCTGTCCGATGAAGACCGAATCAGCTGCTTAGTTTCTAAGTGTCATACTTTAAAATTGAAGATAGAGATAGAAGAACGCCTCTCACCATTACCTGACGATATTAGAGATTATTCTCACATGAAGGAGGAGGTTGTGGAGGATAATACCACATCAATGAGTCCTTTATCTGATGAAGAGTCACTTGTAGATCAGATGATGTGTGCAGATTATGAGGTAGAGCAGGCTGATGGGATGGATATGTGTACCGAACCTCTTCCCATATCAATGATTCAAATTAACAAGTGTGGGGAAGAGGGTTCGAGGAACAAGATGAGAAGGGTGAAACTACCAGACATTAAGGTATATGTCATGAAGTGGACTAGCAAAGCCCGTAGGAGCAGCTTTAACATGCCAAATATACTGACAAATCTATGGAGATGGCATGTAAATTTCCGGGCATTTGTTGGAAATGCTGCGGGTAAGTGTGCATTAAGACCACCATAACGCATATCAGGTATGGTCTGGCTGAAGACCTTTAAACTTAGCGCTCTCGGGAGGCAGCCCGAGGATGTAGAGTATTGTATTTGTGTTTTGTTTTGTTTTGCTTTGTTTGGTTTTGTTTTGGTGTTGTGTTTGTGTTTTGGCAGGTTATTACGTTTCAACCCTCGCGGATGCAATGATTCAAGTGTGGGGATGTTTGGCAACATCCCCGTTGAGATATCAGCGAATCCAAGGGATGTTTATGTTCCTGTCCGATTACCGCAGTTGCATCACTACCAACACTGCTGATTTGCTGATCAGGTTGTGTCTTGTTCTCATTTTGTGCACCTTTGTATATATTCATGTTTATGATCATGGTTGGGCGGATGGGTGGTGTATTGGTTTTGATGTTATGTGTTGGGTTGTGCTAGTTTGGCGGTGTTAATGTGTTTTTATAAAAAAATAAAAAATATATAAAATGAAAAAGACCAAAAAGAAATTTGAGGTTTGAGTGTTTGAGCTAATGTTGATGTTGAATGGGTTTTTAGCGATCATTTCCTTCCAAAGCCTTACATTGGGGTCAATGTATCCCAAGTGTGGGGATGGGGGGAAATTTTGAGGTTTTAAAAATTTGTAAATCAAGCGAAACATTGTGAGAATTTGAACACCTTGGAATACACCTGAGTAACACACCGGCAACCCTTAATACCCTTTGTTCTTGGTGAGAGTTGAAGCCACACTTGTATATAAATAATGTTTGTCTTTAATGAGAGTGGCAACGGGTGGGGGTGCATTAGAACTTGTGCTTGAATACGGTTCGAGGCCTTAGTTGAGCATGAATGTAGAAAGGATAAGGGCATTTAGGAAAGCCTCGTCATAGTGTGTGCGAGTGTGGGATTTGGGGGGTTGGACCTCATTAATTATATATATGAGCTTGGTAGTGAGAGGGGCGGGGGTTTGGACATTTAGTTGCCCATTTTGTGCCTAAAGCCGATCATTTGTTACCCCTTATCTAGTTCCCCAAAAATTTACCCGATTTAACCCGGTCTTATAGTGTTAGTAGTTGTTATAGTGTGTTTAGATATGTTATGTCAATCGTTCTTTATGTTTGCTATGTTAAAAAAAAAGTGGAAAAGCAATGAAAAAGAAAAAAATAATATAAAAAAAAGAGAGAAAAAGAAGAAAAAAAAAAGAAAAAAAAAAGTAATGTTTGAGTTACCTTGTATATAGTAGTTTATGTCTTGTTTATTGTTTTTTTCATTGTGTAATAAAAGACCGGGTTAAGTCCTTCGCTACTACATATATATTCCATTTCCTACCCGTACACCTAGCCACGTTACAACCTTAAAGCCCCTTTGATTTGCATTCATATTTGGCACTTTTGAGGAGGAGGACCGATTTAGGTACAAGCATATAGTTGTGAAATCACCCGGTTGCCTTTTGTGTGTCTAGCTATCTTTGCTAGTGCTTACTTGTTGCCGAGAGGAGAGATATAGTGAGGGGTGTGTTGTTCGGGGTGGTAGGAAAGGGTTAGTAAAAGGATAACATGTTTACGCTTGATTTATGTTGATCGCTTGTGCACTTGAAAATGGTTTTTGATGGGTTGCTTGGGGCAAGCAACGGTTAAGTGTGGGGATGTGACGGGTGGTCCATAGGACAACCCTTAAGTGTGTTAAAATACGAGTTAATCCCGCATTTGATCACGTAATTGTCTAGAATTAGATAACTACGGTTGTTTGTGTTTCAGGTACAAATGGAGCTTAAAATCGAAGGAATACGGAGAATAAATGAAAAAATCAATTATTGGAATTGAAGAATTAAGATGATGACATGATAGAGGATGAAATTACGAGAACGTAGGCGAAAACGGTGAAGAAAACGGAGTTGAAACGAAAAAGTTATGAAGAAAACAAAATTGTGTGCTGAAGGCTACCGTAATTTACGGTAGCTACCGTAAATTACGGTAGTCCCCAGCATTTTTCTTCCACCGTAAGGCAGTAGAGACCTACCGTAAGCCATTCCAAGCCACCGTAAGCTACGGTGGCCACCGTAGCTTACGGTGGAGGCCAGCGTGAAACTTGTAACTCCCTCATTTAAGGTTGTTTATGGTGCCTTTTCATCATCCAATCATTGTGGACGGTTTTGGAGTAGTTTAGGGGCGATTTTTGGCTATCTTCTTGTGTTCTTGAGTGGTCTAAACATGAGGACTTTGTTTTGGATTCGAATGAACAAAGGTTTGATTGTGATGATGATTCACCACACTATGAGCATCTAGGTTTGCTTGGTGATCATCCCGAATGTAAGGTTTACTTGTGACAATTATGTTTTGTTCTTTAATTTCTGGAATAATAGACTTTGCATGTGTTGTTTAGTTTATTATGGTGTTTGAATGATTGTTTGTAAATTGTTAATGTGTGTTTGATCATAGTTCTAAACCATACGTTCTTGGTATCGTTGGCAATCGAGATATCATGGGAGGGATTAGGGTTGGATATATGTTGATTGGTCATCGGGTAACAACCTCGCGTTCTAGGAATCCGAGTACTTAGTTCCCTTTCATCACAAACAATTGATCTTACATGAACCATGTCTATGTGGTTCTTTCCAGTTGAACATGAACATTGGTTGTCACTTAAAACCTGAAACTTGGGATGATCGCTATCCTCTTATCCTGTTACAAAACTAAACCTTGATTTGTAATTTAATTTAGTTTAATCTAGTAATTAAAACCAATCTCCAAAATTCTGAATTTACATTTCTTGCAATTTAGTTTGCTTTAGTTAATTTAGACATACATCAAGATAGCACATATTCCACAAACTCCCTGTGTTCGATACCCACTTACCGCTAGCTAATTAGTTGTAATTGGATTAAATTTGCGTGAGACTACGACATCACGTCAATAGGCAGAGAACAACGAGAAATCGAGGAAGTCAACGACGACACTTCTTCGGCCAGGCGACACACCGCCTATTCTAACACGTCATTGGTAAAGTTTCACAACGAGATGTATAGTGGCGATTTGGTCAGAAAGTTTTACTTGAATTAACCAGTCTGATTCTGAGTTGATCGTCTTCGTATTGGCTAACCGTGGATGCGTATGAGTTATGGGATCAGATACTGCAGCAGCGTAGCGAACGTGACTGTGCCGGAAATCGACACGATAAACTTAGTTGTTTTCACAACGTTCTTTTAAACTGTTGATGTTTACCTGATTTTATTTATATTTTGTTGAGTTTAGAGATTATGTTTTATTAGACATTCTGATGTTGGCAAAAATGTTCTTTACCGGAGGAATGGCTACCGTCGAGATGGTGAATTCAAATCATGAAGTTACTGGTTTTTTTATGCGTTATGTTGGCTGTTGTGTGTGATGTGAAAATGAGATTTCTACAAGGGTTTTTCCCCTTTTTTTTTCTACTAGGTTAAAACCCTGTGTATTACATGGGTTGCATAAATATAATTTTATATAATAAATAATAAAAAGATATATTTTTAAAAATTTCGTATATTGCACGTGTTGAATAAAATATACTGTCATATGTTAATACAAACAGTCATCAAGATTTATCTTTTAAAAATGAATATTGATATACTATCTACTTATTATAACATTTTACTTTGTTTTTTTTTTATTTTGCATTAATGTAATTTTATATAATAAATAATAAAAAGATATATCTTTAATTTGTTAAATATGTATTCTTAACTAATTTTTTGTTTAAAATTATTATTATTTAATATGATCATAATAAAAATAAACGTTTATATTCTTATCTAATTTTTTGTTTAAAATTATTATTATTATTATTATTTAATATGATCAATAAAAATAAATGTTTATCCTTATCTAAATATTTATTCTTATCTAATATTTTTGTTTAAAATTATTATTATTATTATTATTATTATTATTATTTAACATGAGAGATGAATAGGAAAATAAGTTGAGAAAGCACTAGGAAGTGACACGTGTCCAAAAAAGTTTTTTATTTATTAGTATAGGAAGATTTGGTTGTTTTTTATTTATTATTATAAGTGTGTATTTTGAACGATATTCAATTACGTTGTTAATATATAAACTAACATAATAATAATAATATAGTTGTAATATTAATTATCTAATCACTAATCAAACCCTCAATCAAACACCTTTTATTAGAGCATTCACATCCTGGGAATCAAAATCTGTGTGTGGGGTTTTTAAAATATAAAAAGTAACAAAAGTGGTTGTGAGTGGAGCAGAGAGAAAATGTTACTGTTCATCTGTATATTTGGGGAGACACTGTTCACCCACTATAATTTTTTAATATATATTGAAAATGGTTGTGAGTGAATGAGAGAGAAAAATGTAATGATAAAGATATGAAAATATTATTTAATTGAAAAGAACAGAGAAAAATTATTTGTTTTTAATGAAAATATATTTATATAGGAGTTCTTTTTTAGTGGAATGTATGTATATTTTTAGAGAGCTGGATGTGAATGCTCTTACACTTCTTTTGGACGGTGAGAAAAAAGTGCGTCTATAATTCGCTGCATTACAATATTTTTTTCTAATCCATCACCCCATACCACAGCCTAAGGAATTGACTGCTTTATATTCATTCCTATGATTTTAGTCGATTTGATGTATCCATGCTATCTTTAATTTACACTTGAGTTAATTACTGTTTTCGTCCCTGTGGTTTGTCAAAAATCACTATTTCAGCCCATTAGTTTAAAAATTACGATTTCAGTCCCTGTGGTTTCACTTTCGTAACCATTTCAGTCCACCTCGTAACCATTTCAGTCCTTGTACTTAACAGAATAATGGATTGAAATGGTTACGAAAGTGAAACCACATGGACTGAAATGATTACGAAAGTGAAACCACAGGGACTGAAATCGTAATTTTTAAACTAATGGACTGAAATAGTGATTTTTGACAAACCACTGGGACGAAAACAGTAATTAACTCTTTACACTTCATTCCTATAGATCTTTTATTTACGATTTATTCCTATAGTTTTAATCAATTCATACATTTAAATATGATGTATACATACCAATTTAATTATTTGATATATTTTGTATAATTGTGTTTACGCACTGAATAGATTATTATCAATTGAGTGTTTACGTGCTAAACTGTGATTCGGTTTCTGCAACATACCAATTTCGTTCCTTGAACCTCTTATCTTTAGCATAGCTATTATTATATGATCATTATTTTACAAACTATGATGTTTTGTACGGTATTTGAGTTAATCAAAGGTGAGTCTCATAATAAGCATTTCAATTCCAACTTACCCTACATGCTAATTGGTTTCAGCAAATGAGAAATTATAATCAACATCCCGCCGCAACGCGCGGGTTGACGTCTACTCGTTTTTTCTAATTCTTATTATATCTACCAACCTTTAAAAGATGTACATCATATAACTATCCAAGTTATCTACTAAAAATTGCTACATATTAAATTAATTCGCTCTATTTAAAACTTAGTTAAAGGTGCTCTCGTTCTAAAAACATTGGTTAAAACATATATATCTAATAAATAACATGATTAAGTTTGTTATATTATAGATTTGTATAGTATATTTTTCCATATTATCATGCCCGTAATATAATAAGATATGTTGAATACATATAAAATGATTGAAAAAACATATCTTATAATTTATAAAGTGCATATGAGTAATCTTGAAAACAATATAAATTAATATTTTTGTTTCTATCTTTTTTCATTAAAAATATTAACGCCTCAATTTCTTGTTTGAATAATAATGTTTTACATTTAAATAGCACGTAATTTTACACTTGGACGTATTTAAACTCACATCATCATGCTACTAGACATATTAACAGGGCCGGTCCTAAGAATTTAAATGCCATGTACGAGTCAGAAAAAAAGGCCCTTAGGCCCTAACGAAATTATATAAATAATTTTTTTAAACGACGATTAATGTTATAGCAATAAATACAACAAAAATATAGTAATAGAATGACATATCAATTCAATGAAAAAAAATGCAAGGGACGATCTATGTAAAACTTATTAGACAATATGAAAAAATCATGGATGATTTGGATTTTGATATTGATACTTGAAACTAAAATAACATACTAAAATTTTATATTGATTTCATCGCAGGTTCAATCATCAAAATTTCAAAACCATTTGATAATTGAATAGATTATATCAAAAATTAATGTCAGTACTTAAAGAGTCATTAATGCTTGGATAAAATGAGACCAAAAGGCAAAAACTAAAACCAATATAACAGAGATTTAATGTGGCAAACCTAACAAAAAATATGAATAAAAACAAAAAATGGAGTGGAGAAGAACAAAGATAACTAAAACGGGCAAAATGATGGAAAACCAGACTCGAACTCGCAACGCACTAGTAGACACGCAACACCCTTAACCATTGGACTAAATGATATTTTCTTTCAAGTTTGTATTCTGTATATTTATATATAAAATGTATAAACCGAAAAAACATAAAAATAGGCCCATGTGAAAAACGGGCCTCGGCCGGGGGTGCGGCTCGCCCACCCCTAGGGCCGGCCTTGCATATTAATGCCTACTTACAACAATTAGAATCGTTTTACTTGCTTTAGATAGAAAATAGTACGCATACACAATCGATTTGATTTGACTGAGTACTTTTCAACCATCTTTATTTGGATTGTCAGTTGAATATCGAACTAAATTATTTGTTCAACTAAATTAAAATCTAAGGTCCTGTTTGTTTTTTCAGAGGTAAAATGTCTGCAGTATGCGGACCACATCTGCAGGAGAAGAGGTGGACCAAATGTCTGCAGTCTGCAAGGAGAAGAGGGTTTGTTTTTTTTCTACAAAAACCACTTTACACACACAACACACACAACAGTTCTCTCTCTCTCTGCCTTGAACTCTCTCTCTCTACAAACTCTCTCTCTCTACAATCTGTCACCACCACTGCCCATAGCACCACCACCACCGCACCACCTCCGCCATCATACCACCGCCATCACACCACCGCCTCTCTCTCTCTACGGTCTTTCTCTCTCTCTCTCACCGATTTCTCTATCTCTACGGTCTCTCTCTCACCGATCTCTCTACGGTCTCTCTCTCACCGATCTGGGTTTTGTTTTAATTGATGGCTTTGGTGGTGGTGGGTTTTGACGATGGTGGTGGTGGAGGTGGTGGCTGAGATGTGGTGGTGGAGGTGGTGGTGGAGATGTGGTGGCACAGGTGGAGGTGGTGTTGGAGGTGGAGGTGGTGTCGGCAGGTGGAGGTGGCGGAGGTGGAGGTGGTGTCGGAGGTGGAGGTGGAGCTAGGGTTTTAGAGCAGATGAATGTTTTGAAGAGGGAGAGATGGAGAAGAGGTTGGCAGAGGTTTGAAGACATGGGGAAGGATCTGCTTGGGGAAGAGGTGAGGCAGAGGTAAAAGCTCTGCAGATCTTCAAGAAAACAAACAAGCTGCATGACCCTTATGTCTGCGCGACGCAGACGTAAGTGCTCAGAAGAGCTTTTAGCCAAAAAACAAACACCACCTAAATCTTTATCAGGGTGATGTCAACCCTCATTGCTAACAGATGTTTGCACTTACTATAAATAGATCTCAGTAGTTGTTAGAGATTTATTTATCACTTTTCATCACTTTCTTTTGTACGAACATATATTAGTGATCAGGCTGATGGGGAATGATAGTCGTTACTTGTAACCGTAATCTTTTGATTATTAAATATCGTATAACAACTTTATATATTTGTGATTATGTTTAATTCTGTTGCATTCATCTTATTGCTATTTATAACAACACTTCACTGTTTAATTAAGAATACACGCAAATACACACTCAGATCCTAACACGTATCCTTGTTTATCAGTCAATTACGTTGACTGGTAAAAAAAACTATTATGTTATCGTGAAAATTCGAGGTACACAAAACTTTATGCTAAGGGTGGAGGGTATGGTTAATCATTCTAGGGTGATTGAGTGAAATCCTACCCAATAATATTATGACATGTCAACTCCCAATTCTACTCCTCATTTTCCACTCAATCAAGGGGTATGGTTAATCACTCTAGAGTGTTTTAGTAGGTTAAAAAATAAAAAAAATTGTGATTGGTTGAAAGGGGTTGGGACCCACCATTAAACCTCCCTCCCTCCTCCTTCCCGCATCTGTGAATATACACCGAAAACATTCAAAATTTCGGTGACTCAAACAAGTGGGGGTGGTCACCGATCGGTGACTCCCACTCAATCACCCACTTACCGAACATTATACCATCCACCCTTACACAAATCGCCAAAACACCATCATTATGGTTTTATTTTTTCTTATTGCTCCTAGTTTTCATGGATGTCTTCAACTTGAACCTCTCCCTTTTTTCCTTATTTTCAGTGATAAGTTAAGAACCACTTTCATCATTTCCTTTGTTAACTTAAACAAAAGGTATTCAAACAAAACATTGACTATAAATAATGATTAGATTTTTCTTGAACAACAACAACTTCTAAATAAATAATATGATATTAGTCTTAGATATGGCAAAACTAATATGTCCACTTTCGTATACGAATGTAATTAACAGATCGTGATATTAATACTGATACTGATACACAATTGTATATTAAATGTATAAGAATCGATGTATTTTAAGAAAAGAGAGGGCATATAAGCGAAAGTACAAGTACATTAGGAAATTACACACAAACTGTGTGCTTCCAACCAACAAATAGCTATATAGGAATCTTTCTTTAAGCTTTTAGTTGGCTCCACACCACAAAATTTATAAACTCATTAGCCCACCCCCATGTGTTCATTTGAGGCTAAGGTCCCCCCACCCCCCCATTCCCCCATTTTGTTTGATGCCTTGGCTGCTAGTCTTTGCTATATCTTTGTATTTTTAATTGTTGCAGAAGGTACAAATCTTGGAAATCTAATTATTCCCGATCTACCTCACAAGAAATGTTTTACCCAAAAAATTGTTTACTTTTAAAAATTTAACATCACATTAAATCCATCAAACCAACCCTAGACACGACAACTTGTAGGATAAAACTATGCTTTTAGTTATATCTTTAATCTGAAACAAGTGAATCATTCTTATTGTCACGACAACCATGAATAATGTTAATGCAACGCCAAATCGCGGCCTTTCGAGGCATCATGTGGTCGGCAAGTTAGTTGGCCACTACGTGAGAACGAAAACGAGGTTTCATGTGGGCCTAAAAATGGAGGTTCGTCTCAAGTATAACAAAAGATTTTTTGCAAGATTGCATGTTACCACCTCGTGGGTTTATCGTTTACGTCGTCCTATATATGCATTAATCGTGTACCTCATAAATCGACAATATATGACAATGACTACTACTAGATTAACCTTACATCATATATCCACCAATTTCAGCATTCTTTCTTATGATACACAAATCATTCTAAATCATATATCCACCAATTTCAGCATTCTTTCTTTCTTATGATACACAAATCATTCTAAAATTTATCTCGCTTTTATTTGGTAGAATAACTAAAAACTATAAATTCATTATTCAAACAAGACGTATTTATGACATAGGGTTAAGTTATTCTACAAATGCTCCTAATTGTAAGAAGTGTAAGAAGGTTTTATAGAGTGACAAGTGTCTAACAACCTAAAAACTAAACACACTACACCACCACCCAAAAACAGTGGCGGAGCTTGACCAAAAGTTTCGAGGGGGCGTAAAGTGATGGGACCCAAAAATTTTTTTCATATCGTTATGTTTTGGGTCAGGTCGGGTTGGCTATTCGATTCAAGTCCGGTCAAATAATAATAGTTCCAAATAAAACAAAGTGTATATTTACAAAACTACCCACCATTTATATACAAAGTTTATAAATATTTAGGATATACAATTTAGGAAATATAAATCCGGGGGTCAATCCTATATAATTTTAAAATTTTCGGACGAAAAATCGGAACTTATACACTTCTAACCGAAACATTGGGGTGGGCGCACCCCCGGGCACCCACAATACTTCGCCACTGCCCAAAAACCTAAACACCCACCCCACCCCACCACCACCAAAAACCTAACCTCCCCCCCCCCCCCCCCTCCCGGTCAAAATTTTTTTTTTTGAGGGGGGGTGGGTGGGTGATGGGGGTGGGGGGTTTAGGTTTTTGGGTGGTGGTGGGTGTTTAGTTTTTTTTTTTTTTTTTTTTTTTTTTTTTGTGTAATGGGTTTATTTTTAAGAGCCTTTGTAAACTTCTTATTTTAAGGAGCTTTTATATTTGATCCTAATCCTTATGACACAACAATCATTTTCTTTTTATCAAACTTCCTAGAAAACTCTAAAGAATAGCATGGACATCATGACCACCCGTAGCAAGGGTTTTTTTGGCCTTTTTTTCCCCAAAAAAAGCCCAACCACGCCCTTCCAATGCCCCCTAGGGGCGTTTTTCTTGATAAATTAGGTTGGGGCGTTACAAATCAAACGCCAGGTCAAGATATGTTGGGCCAATCAGATCGTTCCAAATCAAATATCATTAGTTTTAAATTAAAAAAATAAGAAAAAAATAATTGGGTAATCATTGAATGGAGCATCATTGGGCATTAGACCACTACACCCATTTTAGAAAAACGTCCCATAATACTCACATGCTGACTAGATCACCACATGACGCAAAACGCCCAATGATGGGAGCATTATCTTCCCCTCCTACTACACATGGTCTTATGTAACCTAATGAGCATGAACGTGGAGGAGGATTTAAAGTGTACATTAGATTAGGTTAATCAATGGATCTAACTCTAATAAATCTTGCTTAAAGACAAAGATTTGGTAAAAGTGAGGTTTGGGGATTATATTAAGGGTACTATATTATATTGTATTAAAAAATCATTTTATAATATTGTAGAATGACAATGATTTGGTAAAATACGAGTTGGACTTTTTGTAACAGACGATGATAGAATGTTCAGGTAAAGTATAGTTATTTATATTTTTCAAAAAATTATATGAATATGTGTATGAAAATAATGTAATATATTACATTAAATATGATTGTTTTATTAGTATAAATATATAAATAAGCCTAGAAAATGATAGCATGTGAGTAAATGAGATTGGATGCCATCTCACCTAATCTCACAAGAACCATAATCACATGCTCATCACTCTAAAGCAACCAAAATTCAAAATCTTGATTACTTTATCGATTGTAGCTTAATGACCTAATTAGGCTTCATTACTTTTGGCTAGAAAGGTAAACTCTTTTTGACTATTTTGCCAATCAATTTGACCAAAAGTGGTCAAAGATTTTGCTATTAGGATATGATGTTTGTTTGTTTTGGCCTTTTGACCGGTTAGATCGGAAGCGTGTTTTAATGAAGTTTACTTTGCCAATCAATTTGACCAAAAGTGGTCAAAGATTTTGCTATTAGGAATATAGTTAATAATTAAACCTTAATTAAAATAATTGTGTTCATACCATGTTATTCAAATTCATTAGGATGTTCACATAATGAATGTTCATGAGTTTGGATTTTGCTTAGGGTGAAATCAGCGCGTTACTCGCATGTCCCTGATAGAACGAGTAAGTCTGGGTAGAGAGGGTACACCACCGTAACCTACCTGGGTTGAGCCTATGAGCATGGTATCCAGGTTGGTGCACTCATGAACTAGTTGTTGTCCGACGGCAACGAAACCGTTTCCATTTAAAATAAATAAACAAATAAATCCTATTTATATGTATATATATCATGATTTTAACCCAATTTAAATCAAACTTTTTTCTATTCTTTATACTTTACTCTATAGATTTCTATACATTTTAAAAGATATTCAGATGGAGTACTCCTCATACTAAAAATGCATATCGTCAAAACCAAAATATCTAGGCCAAAGGTTCGATCCAACAAAAATGAACTGCGTTCCACAAAACCACTTCAAACTCCACCCCATGCCAAATCTATATCCAATGTTCTACCCCCAAGCTCCACCAGCTCAACATGCCAACTCAAGTTGCATCGGGCCATTTCATGTTTCTAAAATCAACATACGTGAGCATTCACAAATCAAACTCCGGACCACAACTTACCGGGGTTGTGACGGTGTACTCGCTTACCCCCGCCAACTCGCAAGTACTTGGAGGGGTGTTCAAATTCAATTCGAACTCGAAAAATTCAAAACTTGAGTCCAGTAAATCGAAGTTGAATTCAATTCGATTATCAAGAGTTTGATTCAACTTGAATTCAAGTCTAGTAAATCGAATACCAAATTTATAAGTTTAAGTTCGACTCGACTCAAAATTCAAATTCAAATTATACATTAACCTATGAATATAATCTAAGCCCTAAAATAGTCCAAATAGCCCATAATGAATTTACATATTTTAAGTGAATTTTAATCAAAATGTATTTATTCGAATTTATCCAAATTTGATTTGAATTCGAATTTTAATGGAATTCGAATTGACCTTTTAATTCGAATATAAATTCGAATCGGATTGACTAGTTTTTAATTAAACTCGAATTCAAGCAAAAAAATGTTTGAAAAATGTGATTTTGAGTAATTCGAAAATTCGTTATTTGATTCGATGAAGACATAAGTTTTTAGCCAAATAATTGTGAATGGAAAAAAGTATTTATCACATGTGTGTAATTTTAAAAATACATATGCATGAATAAGTGTCATTGATCTATTGAAGAGTAAGGATCAAGATCAAGGGAAAACCTCCTGAGTTATGAGAATTTAGAGAACTTGACCTTCTTGTGCGAGTTTTGCTCCCATTTTTTACACCCTTAAATTAAAATGTTTAGGACTGCCGTAAAAAAAGTAAAAAAAAATCGAAGTGGTGTTTTTTCGGTCCGTTACAGCAGCTATAAAAAAACTTTTGACATAAGCATGACATCACTTTTTACAGGATTTAAGGCAAAAAAACTAGTTTTTTTGGAAAGGTTGATTTTTTTTTTAAGATTTTTGGTAAAAAAAATTTTGAAAAACCTTTCATAAGGCTGAGTTTTCTAAGTTTTCACAACTCGTATAAGGTTTCATTTTACCCAAATATATATATATATATAGGATTCGGTTCAAATGAAAACCACCACGAGTTGATGAAAACATTATAAACACATCTGTAAAAAAAATAAAATAAAAAATTGTCGAGCCGTTAGTTTTGACTGATGCAAGTTTTTTTACGCGCTGTTGTAAAATTTTACAGTTGATAACTATTTTTTTTATCTGGGCGTAAAAAAAACTTGCATCAGTCAAAACTAATGACTCGACAATTTTATTTTTATCTTTTTACAGATGTGTTTATAATGCTTTCATCTATGTTTGTGCAATAAAATTTGGCCCAACTCGCGTCGAATCAAAAAGTTCTCTCGGTTCTCACAACTCGTAGTGTTTCTCATTTTATCCCATCCCTATATATATATAGGGGAAAGTTACTGTACAAATAAAGTTAACGTACTAAACGTACGAATAACATGAAAAACTAAAAAACACACGGTGACATTTTTGTAATTATCTGCTTGTAGGGTAATTCTCAAAATTACTCTACAAATGATATTGTAGAGTAATTTTGATCTTGTAAAGTAATTTTGTAAAATGTTATTGTAAAGTAATTTTGATCTTGTAGGGTAATTACCAAAATTACACTAACCCACCCCCCGAAAACCTAAAAAAAAAAAAAACAAAAAAACCTACCCCCCCCCCCCCCCCCTCAGGCTAAAAGCTAAAACCCATAACTAAATGCTAACAAAATTAATCTACAAGATCAAAATTACTCTACAGGATCATTTTACAAAATTACTCTACAAGATCAAAATTACTCTATAGGATCATTTGTAGAGTAATTTTGAATTGTATGGTGTTTGATAAACTTGCAGGGTAATTTTGATTCACTTGTAAAGTAATTTTGATGCAGAGTAATTTTGATACACTTGTAGAGTAATTTTGATAATTACCCTACAAGAACAAAATTACTCTACAAGAACATTTTACAAAATTACTCTACAAAAGATCAAAACTACTCTACAGGATCATTTGTAGAATAATTTTGATAGTTACTGATAATTACGAAAATGCCACCGCGCTTTTTTGTTTTTTTCTTTCAGTTCGTACGTTTTATACGTTAACTTTATTTGTATTTGATCTTTTACCTCTATATATAGAGAGACTCTATATATATAGAGAGACTCTATATATATAGAGAGAGAGAGAAGAATATTCATGGATATTTGGGCTTTATTAGAACTTTAGAAGTCAAATATCATTGAGAATAAAAAGCCCAGAAATATGGTCTAGAAATCAAGTTTTGTGCTTCACAATCCCTTTGCATCGTTGTCACACTACAAGTTATGCATAAACTGAATAAAAAAATCCACCAATACCATCAACAATTCAAGATGAATAAATTTATTAATGTAGCTTTTTAAAAAGTTTGTAGCAATCCTAAACAGGAGCATTTTAATTATTATCCGTTCATTTCTAGATTAAGTTACGATGTTTGATTTACGCTACAATTCATAAAATTTTGGTCAACTTTTCAAAGAATGGAAAGAACGCTACACTTGTGTGTATGCATAGGTATGTGAAGTGGTGTTTCATGATCTTTTTTGTGGGTGTTAAAAATGCTTTAATATTCGGAGGTATTAGATTTCTTATCGGGTCAAAAACATAAAATGGTTCTACTTTGTTGATTATATAATTTATTGAAAACGTTCTCACGGTTTACAAAATTTGTTTTGTTTGTTAATTGATTGATGTCATAGAATACTTTTATTATTGTTAATATATTGGGTACTTATTATTCTATATTATTCGTTTAAGTTAATAGCTTTTCAAAGTGTTAAAATGCCTAATTTATAACGTACTAATTAAATTTTAACTAAATAACTATAATTCATGAAAATTGTAAACTAAAGCAAACATGTTTCTGTTTATTATTACAAGATAAACTAGTTTAATGATTACACCAAAACAGCCGGTAAGCGGGCAACAAGCTGCGCCGCTACCCCTTTTTGAATAGCGAAACCTAACCTAGTAAAGACGAAACCCCGCCCCCTAGGAGACGCAATGTTGCTGTGAACAACCCGTTGGACCCGTTCAAGAAATCTGATGGCTTCTGGGGCTAGCGAGCCAAAGGTATCAAAGGCAAAAGGGATAAAGGAATGTTGATTATCCTCGCAGGCTTTTGCATGTTTGTCATTTTTCTTCGCTGCCGCCCTTGCAACCGCCTGACCAGGGACAAAACCTCTATCCCGAAAGCCTACAAGGGGGGAAACCCCGGTAAGATCAACACAAGCGTGTTTACCTGCATCCCACCCGAAAACTAAAACGTCCGCGGGGCGCAGTGTGGATCTTCCTTCCCTCGGGTCTGTCAAAAAGTTAACGGGGGCTTCTTTCTTCACCGAGATCCCCGCCCGTTTGAGGATGTCCCCCAAGACATCCCGCACCCAATCGTGCCTATACTTAAAACCTGGCAGTTCTTTACAGTGCAGAGCATGCTCCCCAAATTGGTCTAAGCAAGCTTTCCGGCAAACCGGGCATTGCTCATCATCAGGGAACATAGGAATCATGAGGCGATATTTTAAGATAGAGCAGTATTCAACGGCTGACATCTTTTGGCCTAAGCCATCGATGGGGATGACCGATAGAAAATCTTGAGCGTGGGGGCCCCGCAAGCATTCTAGGACGGCGTTCTGACGAGGAGTCATATGGAAATCTGATCCAATATTCTGAGCGATACGACAAAACAGGGCACTCGCCAAAGTCTTCTGGGTCTTCGGTGGGGCGGTGTCCCTGTTAGTGAAATCGCCAATATCCAAATCCGGGAGGTGTTTATGCAACTCCCCCAGGGCCATGTCATAATCCTCATCCATTCCAACAACCCCACTCTCACGCAATATGTGATCTTGCAGTTCCCACGATTGAGCACGCGAGGCAACAAAACCGTAAATGGAGACGTCCATGGCCGATAGAAGCCCCAGCCCCCCCATCTTACAGGGCATAGAAGCAACCCGCCACTGAAAATCCCCAAAAAACGCCCCCCCACATACCACGATATCCTCTATAGCCCCCCGTAGCCCTTTATCGAATAAGGTTACCGCTTCCTTTACAAACACAGGTTGACAAGTTCGCAGACCAAAAAGGAGCTTGGCGACACCCATGCAAGAGCGCAACAGGAGAAGCTCACTTTGCGGGTCCCGGAGTTGCGAAAGGCTACTCATAAGGTCCACTGCCCGGGAAGCTCGCCGCGCAGCCAAAGCACTAATGAAACTAGGGTCCCGGCTCACAGCCCCCCCAAGTAGTCTCACGCCCCCCGTTGGTCTACCAATCTCCTTCGGGAATAAACTAGCGTCTAATTTTACTAAATTAAATAAAAAGTTATAATTTTTTTTATAGTAGTACGTGTTAATAATTATAATCGCACAATATATCTACAGAGTTGCTAGATATTTTACTTCAAATTTAAATAAAAAGCATAATTTCACAGATATCCATTTTCACAAATAAAATATTTTATCTTGTAAAAACATTTTTTTAGTGATGATGTTTGGAAGGATGGAACCTGTGGGGGAGAGCTTTTGTGTTATCCTGTCATTCTGTGGGCATATTTTGGCATGCAATAAAAAATGACATTTGTAAAAGTGTAAAACACGTTTGTATTTATATTTATGTTTAAACTAGAACTATTAAATTACTAGAAAAGCATAGTTAGTTTTGTCTTTTGTTTCCGTATTGTATTTTTTTTTTTTTTTTTTTGAATTTTCATAGGCCTTATTCTATAATTATAGAATCTTATCGTAAAAAAAAAAAAATCTTATTTCAGTGGATTGTTGAGATATCTCTATTATGTATCTTCTTATTTAATCTTTCGTGATTGTTTGTTTTTTCTGCTCCATTCAACAATCAAGTTTAGAAAATGGTTCATTTATTTCAATTTATTTAGTGAATCTCATATTTGTATTTGTATTTTTGCTTATACTTGTGTTCTTTTTATTTATATATAAAATACTGGCCAAGTTACATCAATATCGCAGGTAAGCGAGCAACAAGCTGCGCCGCTACCCCTTTCTGAATAGCAAACCCTAGCCTATTAAAGACAAAACTCTGCCCCCCTGTTGATGAGCAACTGCTGTGGACAACCTTTTGGACCCTAGTCAACAAACGGATAGCTTCTGGAGCTAGGGAGCCAAAGGTGTCGAAGGCGAAGGGGACAAATGCATGTTGGTTATCAGCACATGCTTTAGCGTGTTTATCCACCTTTTTAGATTCCGCTTTCCCTATAGCCTGTCCTGCTACAAACCCGCTTTCCCTTAAACCAGCTAAGTGGGAGACTCCTGTGAGACTCTTGTGTTCTATATTTTATAATGGTAATAATTAATAATATTATACTAATAGAATAAAATATAATGTAATTTGTTAACATATGTCAAGATATGTATTTAGAAAATAAAAATTGACGCATAATTAAAATTTTTGTTAAGTTAAGTTTTAAAATATTATTTCTTTCTAATTGTGTAAATTAAATTTCTTTCTAATTGTGTATTAACTTTCATTTTCTAATACGGTTTATTTTTTATTATTTAACATGTTACATCATTTTTCCATTCTTACCATCTAACAATATTAAATAATTATTTTTTTTTAGAAATCACTCATAAAACAAATATCATAATTATTCATTATTTATTAATATTTTAACAAACATAATTTTCAATTTTATGAAGTTTTTAAGTGAAAAATATAAGTTTATATAAAAGCTAATAATTAATGTCATATATTTAGTGAAAATAATAAATATCCATAATTAAGTAGAAGAAAGAAGCGAGAAAAAAAAAAGATAACTCTCTTTTTGTGATCGTAGTTATATCTAATATAAACGAGGTGTTTAGTTTATATATAATATATAATTAGTGGGAATGCCCGCGCGTTGCGGCGGGTGTCCGACTGATATCTGATTAAATTATGATGTGTATTACGAATCATAGCCCATTCCAAGTTTCTAACATTTTCATTCCATAACCCGTGCGTTGCGGCGGGTGTCCGACTGATATCGTATTAAATTATGATGTGTATTACGAATCATAGCCCATTCCAAGTTTCTAACATTTTCATTCCATAACTCACACGATGTGAGGCGACACATTTTAAAACACAATGGAGTTGCCACGTAGCATGTTGTAGATAGTGAATACTGCGTTTGGATAAATATGAGTATTAAGAATTTGACCAGTACTACCACCTCCGCAGCAAACAATATGGACAAAAAAATTAAAAACGTGTTACAAGTTGCGTTAAGTATCTTGAAAAAGAAATCATATATTATAAAAAAAGAATGATGAATGAAATACTTCTTAGACATGGTCTTCTCATCAGATTCATAAGTCCATTATATCAAATTTTGGTACTACACATAGCATAAAAAATGACAATTATAATAATGTCACTTGGCCCGTTTAGGCCGCTCAATAGAAACTACTCATTTGACCCATTCAGTGAATAGTACCAATTTTTTACTATCACTTGCAGTGGCGGAACTAGAACTTCAACTCAGGGGTATCCCAAAATTTTTTAGGGTGTCCTCGTACTTGTTCAGGGGTGTCCTGTGTATAAAAATCGGAAAAATTTTTTTTTTTTTACACTGCGGGTAAAAACTTGAGCCGTAGCCCGGGCTACGCCCGATTGCACTTAAGGTCCGCCCCTGATCACTTGTAACCCATTTGACCCGTCCTATAGTAATTAACCATTTGACCCGTTTAAAAACAAATAATAGTTAATCTTATGCATACTATAAATCACAATCCAAAAGCGTAAACTCATTATGAGTTGCAAGATAAAAATGGTTTAGTGCTATTCTGTTAACTAACTTACAAGCTAGAACCCAACATTTGACATTTTTTTGTTGAAAACCGGAGGGATGTTCACAATTCGGTTTGGCCAGTTTTGACAAACCAAACCGGTCAGGTTGGGTGAGTTGGCTTGACCGGCTTGGGTTAGCGGTTTTTACTATGTTTAGTTTTTTCATTCAAAATCATGAATTTGAACTGAAACTTTTAAAATGATACACAGGGTTCCTGAATATAGTTCATATACATATAACATAATTGCATATTTCAAAAGTGATTAATAATGTTAAATCACCAGTTCAGTTTACATGGTTGGTTCCGAATTCTAAACCGACCAGACCATTAAACCTCCAAACCGAACCATATAAATCTTAGACAAGCTAAAAAAGTTGACTTACTTCCATTTGGGGGTTTAATTAGTTTATGAACACCCTTGTGAAATAGTGATATCGTAGTTCAAATAACATAATTTGGGATGTTTTATGGGCATTTTCGACCCGTTTGACATGTTGCCTTCTTAATATTGGTGGAATAAGGTCCAAAAAGAAAATAAATAAGTGGAACCTGTGAGCTGTATCGGGGTGGTCCAAACCATGTTAAGTTCTCTCTCAATTGATCTAATTATATTTTGTGAACGGGTAAAACGGGTTGAAAGCTGAACAAAGTCCACTTAATGCATACACCATCCTAGGTCATGTTAATCAAAGAGTTTAGAATATTATTGCAGTGATATGTGTGTATATGTTACATGAAAGAATAGACATTAAAAAATCATTACCGTAATCTTGGCAAGCCGGATTTTATGCACATCAACCAGTTCCATCATTATAATAAATAAGTTCGAGAAAGCACTATCACCATTCTAGCTATAGAAGATTCTTCGACATCGTAGAGTAAGCTGTGTGATATCAGAAAGAAAAAAGTTAGGTGAAATGAAACCAAGAAAGGCTCTAGTCCTAGATATTGTAAGCCAATAAGTTAGAGAAATCACAGTTTCACATATACTACTATTACACGTTAAAAAATTAAAGAAAATACCAAGTGACCGCATCCATAGAGCGTCCAGATAGACCAAGTGACTGAATATGTAAAGATATTATTGCCATCAGTTAACTAACCCTGAAACTGAAAAATCAAGAGTGAACACAGTAATGTTTAGTGGTAGAAGAATAACAGCAGCCCCATTTGCACCTGCACTACATCCGTTACACAGGTCCCTCATATAACAAATAATTCTCAATAATTCAATGCAAATCATGTCAAATTTCCAGAGATATACAGCAAGGATTCAATATATGCCAAAATCACAGACAAAATGGGACAAAAGAACCGTCATGAGCGTAGATCTAAGCCGTACACCATGAACAAATGTCTTCATCTGGTAGATAGAATTGATTTCCATTGATCTCAGATGAAGTATTTTCTTTATGGAAAAAGAATGAAGATATACGTGGCTTATTTGGAGATGGAAATGACTCGTAAAATTGCCACCATAAATCTAAACCAAAATAAGCAAAATTAGATAAACAAATCACACATAACCATCATCAACAAACAATAATCATATTTAAGATATCAAAAAAAAGTACCAGAATAATAAGATAAAAGGAGTACTCCGATCCACTTTGACAAAATCAACATCAAACAACTTATGATCTTCTTCACTCATGAGAGACCTTCTCATCGGCATTCAAAGTCTCATCGACATTCAAAGGATGTTGCTGGTGACGTTAGGAAGCAGGATAATGGTGTCAGCACATCGTCTGACTCCACCGCCACCACCTCGCCCTCGAATAGTTTCCGTCGAAACTTCTTAGAACAATTGTCTTCTTCCTCTTCATCAAGTTGAAGGTGAAAAGAACCCCTTTTGTTGAATCCATCAAGGGATCCATTGCACCACTTTCTGAACAAACTTAAGCTAATGATTCAGCAACTCCAAGTGCACTTAATCATTTCAAGACCTTTTGGGACATAAGGAACCTACATCGGTAATAAATATTAACCAATTATAATATATATGTAGAATGGATAGAAACTTATTATTAACGAAAATAAACAACATTATCCACATTGATCAAAACCGGCGAGCGAAGCTGGCGGCGGCTCCGGATGTTGGTTAGTTCGCGGCAGAGACAAGCAACGACTCGTAGGTTCGCGCCCTGTCTCTTGCGTCGCAACAGGGCCGCCACTACCAGCTTGATAGTTTTTTTTAAACCGACCCGTATGGACTCAAAACTGACCTCAGGGGAAGATGACGAGGCGTGTGTGCTTGCAATCACCCTACGTCACCAACAAGATATCAAATTAGCTGCAGTTAAGAGGATGTAGAAAATGTAATAATAAGAGCTTTACCTGATGACAGTAAAGATACCCTACCCCAAGTCCAAGACTCAAGTCACAAAAACACGTGGTTTGCATTGGATGGGCTCTAAGTTGCGGTAATTTCGGTCCGCTTCCAATGCCTATTAACTTTTTCTGTTTCTGCTGCAGTTCACCGGATAAAATACATTCCCACTTTTCAAGTGCGGTTTCTTTCGATTCTGTAGAGGATCACCAACCTATAAGATTGGCATCATTATATTATAAACCAGATGTCAACATTGAATATGTCAAGCTTAATCTATTTAAGACTTGATGATATTAATGTATTCTAGTTTTATTAAAACCAAAATGAAAATTATTTATCAAACAAGAATACAACAACAAAAATTGCATATCAGCTTGTTGTCCACGATAACCAGTGCATTTCAAGAAGCAAGAATTATCCAAAGTGACTTTAACATTTTTTTAGTATCTGTTTCTAAATCAAATTTTAGGACTACACATATCATAAAAATGACAATTATATTAGTGTCACTTGGCCCGTTTAAGCCGCTCAATAGAAACTACTCATTTGACCCGTTCAATGAATAGTACCAATTTTTTACTATCACTTGTAACCCATTTGACCCGTCCAATAATTTGAGACTAAACGGATGTTGAACTCATGTGTTCAGAAAGTTATATTTTAACTTCTTTGACGACATAATCGAGGAAAAAATGGTGCAAAAAGTGTCCATTACATTAATTGGGCCTAGAGATAAGTTGACATTTTTTATCTTTAACCGGTTCGGTTTTTTTTAAGAAGGATTAGACCCGGTTTTTCGCCAAAAATAATCTCAAAAACAGAAAATGTCATTGCATGTATTACAAATATGATATTAAATCTACTTTAGGTAGCAATATAAGTATAAAATTGAACACAATTTTTGGTATCATACCTTTTTCCCAGTTGCAAGTTCGATCAAGAAAGCTAAATGGGTCATCACACTCACCAGCGAGATATGTTTTCCGACTCCATTATGGTCGATTGGAAAGCCCTTAGGGTGGAGCTCCACCGTAGAAAGGACTTTATTCAGCCATGTTTGACCCTCTATGTCATTGATTTCATGGAAATTTAACCAATAAACCCTAATTTGAAGAGGATGACAAATCGTAAATTTAATATAAATATGGAGAGTTGTTACCTTGAATTGTGATTAACATACAATGGTACAGTCAAACGGTGTAGCAGAGATTAACATCACTGACTAAACACAATCATCGGGGATCAAACAGAATAATACAAAATTGGAAAAAGAAAACTAAAGGATCATGAAATTTACCTGTAGAGAATGCTGTGATCATGTAAATCGACGCCACACCAAATCCACAATCCTTCCACCTTCTTCATCATCTTCCATAAAAACAAAGCATCACCAAAGTTGCAAATCCCTTCCTCTCCTCGAAGATTCAAGTTTCCCCTGGTTCTGTGTAGGAGTTGTGAACGCGCCGGACGTCGCTATCTCCGCTGTGTGTCCGCTGTAGCTCTACCTGATTTCGATGACGACTTATTAAGACGGTGGATTGCTATAAACGGACAAGGCCATTGAAGCAGAAACGATTGAGTTGCATAGATTGTTGATCACATTTAATATTAGGGCTAAATAACTGAAGAAACTAAGCATTGAAGAGGACGATTGAGTTGAAGAAACTGATGGCTGATAAGGGCGATGCAGGGATAGCAGGGTAGAATAGGAAGAAAAATGTACAAATATAGGGTTTTGTTAGTGACTTTCGGTCTGCCGTCTTACAAATTCTGTTGTAAATTACTAATATGTACATAGGTAGCTTTATAAAGGTCTATAGATATAGATATAATAGGTCCATTTTAGATTAGAAACTGATCTAAATTTTTTAAGTGCATGTCCAAGTTGTCAGCCCAGCCCATATTCTTGCAAATGTTACAAATAGGCCCATTTTTACTACCTTTAAACTTAAACCCAAATGCTTATATCAACCATGTTGACTTTGAGTTCCATTTCGATCCAACCGTCCAAATAAAGAGTCCAAAGAATCATATCAAGCGAATTACAAAAAGAAAAAATAAAGACAATTTGACCAATATATCTATAGATACATGCAAATAGTGGCGGATCTTGCTCGTTGAACGTGCCAGGGCCGAAAGACACGGGCACTAAAAAAAGCCCTAGCAAGCCCGGGCCAAACATAGTATATATAAAAAAAATTCGATCGAAATGCGGAAAATTAGCACTACGGCCGAAAAACTTGCCCGGGCCGTGGCCCTGCCACAACCCTATTAAGATCCGCCCATGCATGCAAACGAAGCGATCTAAATGTTTTTTACCGTCAAAAAAGTATACTGTTGGAAAATTCACAAGACCTTGTCAATACTCTACTAACCAATGATCAAGATCATAAAATTCCCAGCTTGAGCTGGGAAGTTACCGTACAAGAGGTTGTGGTAGAGAATCAAGTACTTAATGCACCACCCCCTTAAGGTCACAACCTTCTTAATGGCACCGCCTCGTTAAAAGAGACCCTTAAAATAATTTAAGACGAAACAGCTAACAACATTCTTTATTCTTCATCAATGTTGCGAAATTCATGTTTTGGGCTAAATTAAGCCTAATAATATTTTTTCTATGCTTTTCTTTTGTTTGGTGCTCTATGTATTTTGGAGTTAGGGGTGCTAGGTTCCCCTTGGTTGGTTTCGATAATATTTTTGTTGGCTCTTAAAAAAAAATATTGTTTCTCATTGTTAGTGTTTAAACTTCCTTAAGTTTCACCTTTAGACTGAGAAATGTCTTGGGAAGCCTCGTTTCGTATAGATATGTACAAGATAATTATAGCTTTTGCACTCCTAATGGTTCCATAACATATTATCCATCGTATTAGTCATTGGGACGTTGAATCCGAACAGAGGAGTTTATAGCTTTTGCACTCTTGATAGTCCATGAAATATTAGTCATTGGGTTGAACCAAAAAAGAGGAGTTTAAAGGGAGTGACTTATTCTATATATAATCGTGGTAAAAGTTTATGAGCGAGTCTGATCATCTTATGTAAGTCGAGTAAATGTCTAGACTCACGGTGATTCAAGTACACCTACAGTCAACAATGGGTTAAGTGCATCAAGATCGAAGATCATCTGTTCCCCTCAGCTAGTTTGGTTTTTGCTGAGGTGATGTATGACATTTTAGATTTTTAGTGGCTTCATTCTTACAGTGGGATTTTCTTTGACTTTGAGTTATAAAATATGTATGATTTTCTTGTCTTGTACAATGAAAGTAGCCAACTTTATTGGTTCTTGACATATTTTGACCAGGCTTTAATCTTCAACTACTTTAGAATACTTTTAACATTTAGATTCGTACAAGTGAAACAAACAAGATTAGCAATATAGAGCATTAAATTAAAATACTTAAAAAAACATGAAACAAACACAAAAATCACTTCAAAGCAACCCCTTGTGGCCGCCTCCTCCGCGGTTGCAGTAAGTCGTCTTCGGGCATGGCCTTTTCTTATTTACTTTATACGCACCTGCACACTTTTTGCCGCAAACTGGATTAGGCTTTTGAGCATGATAAGTAAGTTTAGGTGCTGGTTTTCTATTGACGGCCAGAATCCGTCGATGTTCTTCGGTGTCCACAAGAAACTCTTCATCTTCTTCAACTAGCGTTGGGCACTCAGCCATAGTGCCATTGCACTCATCTGCATACTTCATTGATGAAGATAAAGACCCTTCACAATGATTGATTATCATGAGGATGACTGATAGTAATAAGATAACACAAGTCAAGAAATTGATCAAGATGGTGTTTCTTGATCCATGATCAGTTGTCATTTCTCCTTATAGTTAACTTTTTTTTGTGTGTAATTTTGGAGGAAATATTTGTGTACATTTGTTGATGGTTGTGGTGTATTCACTATGAATATATTGTGATTTTTGAACACTGAAACGTGTATTACCAAGTGGCAATCGCATTTACTTTTTGTACCTTACAAAACAATAATGTTAGAATAGACAAGTCAGTCAACAAGAAATTAAACAAACAGCGGTGGGGTCGGTGGCGTTAAAGAGACCCTTAGGTTTTAATTGTAAAATAGTAGAATTTTCTCGTTACGGTCGAAATTTGATACGATAAGTTGGATAACTATTGGTTTGTTTCATTACATTCCATGCAATCGTTATAGCAACTAAAACAGAAAACTCAAAAATCAAAGTTGTGATATGCCTAGGGCTGTAAACGAACCGAACGAACACGAACAAGGCATTGTTCGTGTTCATTCGTTAAGGAAATAAATGTGTTCACGAACGGTTCATGAACACTTACCGAACGAGATTTTATGTTCGTGTTCGTTCATTAAGGAAATGAGCGTGTTCGCGAACGGTTTACGAACACAAACGAACACAAATAAATTTGGCGAAAGCGACGAAGGATAAAGATAGATGGCCCAGAGAGTAGCACTCGAACTTGAATCCCTTATTGTGGAACGGAGATCGGTTGTATTAGCCGATGTAAATAATGAGAAATGAAAGGGAAATGATGCATAAACATGGTGAAAGTGGGTTTCCTAGTTTAATTGTTAGGGTAATAAAATAAATAAAAGTTTAATAAGATAAAAAGTACAAATAAAATATAAGAAAGTACAAAGATCTTCAATTAAAACACAAACATACGAACATAAACGAACGCAAATCAACGAATGTTCACGAACACGTTCACGAACACCTTACCGAACGTTCACGAACACAATCGAACGAACGAGACCTCTGTTCATGTTCGTTCATTTAACTAATCGAACGAAATTTCTTGTTCATGTTCGTTCGTTTATTAAACGAACGAACATAAACGAACTTCCCGCCGAACGGTTCACGAACTGTTCGCTGAACGTTCGGTTCGTTTACAGCCCTAGATATGTCTAAAAGGATGGTGACATGTATTTTACATTGATTAAAAACTATAAAAAACAATTACTAGTACCGGTTCCGATAATATTGATACCACTTCCAATAATATTGATATCAGTACCGATGTTTAGTCGGAATTGGTTTAGTTCATCATGGTACTAGTATGGTACCGGCACTCGTAGATGAATATCGGTATCAATTCCGATAATACCAATGTTATTTGATTAACATTGATTTGGTTTGTTTCGTCACGACACCGGTAATGTACTAACTATAGCTTACAATACCAAAAAATGCACTATTGTGTATGCAATCTGTTTTCAACATAAATTTTTACCGAGACTTCAAGAAATAAAAGGTTAAAGGTAGTTGCATTTTCAGCTGTTATAAAAAAAAGTTAACAATTGAATGTCATACAAAAAAAAAAAAAATGATATCAAATAAAAATTAAATGAGTTGAGTGCGTATATATTCATAGAATACATCCCTAAATCCCAATCTTCATCCGCATCGCATCCTCAAATTTGTTTCTCATTATATATCTCTCGTATCTTTTTTTACATTTTCTATCGGTAGACGTGAGGGAAAGAAATAGAAAAAATAATAAAAAGAAGAATAAAGAGGGTATAAATTTTAAATTTATGATGTTAGGATGTTTTTAAAAAGTGAGAACAAATATAGAAAAGAGTTATTGGATTTAATCACCCCCAACTATCGACCATTGGCCGCTGCCATCCCAAACTAACACCTTAACGCCCGACACCTCCAACTTGACTTTTAGTTTGTGCTGCCACCACGTCGTTAACCAAACACTAACTCAGTTAGTTTTTTTATCCTACGTGACTTTTTTTATCTGATATGGCAAGGTGACGTGACTTTTTTTTTAAATAATCAGATTTTATAAAAGCTCCATCTCTCTCTCTCTCTCTCTAAAATCACTCGTTCCCTCTCTCTCTCTCTCTCTCTCTCTCTCTTCTCTCTCTTACACCACCGCCACAATTAACTCCACCTCCTCATTCCCTCCACCTCTCTACAACCACCATAACAAACTAGAAAACCTGCAAAACCTAATCAAATCAATAGAGAAAACCTGTTTTCTGCCCCACCGCATTTCGAACCAAACGTAAATCCCTTCCTTTCAGCGTCTTTCCAGCACCTTCCAACGCCGCTGGAATGAGTTCAATCGGAGTTCGTTTGAGTCGGTTCTCCGCTGTTCCCCACTTTTTTAGTGTTCCCCAATGAACCTTCCCATATATATATATATATATATGGAGAGGATCATGAGAAAACTACATATAAATGAGAAAACTAGAAAACTAACTAAAAAAGCCTAAAAAACATACCAATTTTTTTTACAATTTTTATAAAAAAAATCGCTACTATTTATATATAGAAAAAATTTTCAAAAAAAAAACTTGTACTGCAAATGTGCATTATATGTGTACTATACATGTGCATTACATGCTTAAAATTAACTTTTGAGTTTAGTTTAGATTTTAGGGTTAGGTTTTTTGGAGGTTTAGGATTAGGTTTTTGGGTGTGGGGGGAGGGGGGTTTAGGTTTTTGGGAGGTGGGGTAGGGGGTTTAGGTTTTTTTCGGGTTTATGTTTAGGGTTTAGTTTTAGGTTTTCGGGAGGGGGTAGGGGTGGGGAGGGGGGGGTTAGGTTTTTAGGGGGTGGGGGGGGGGGGGTTTAGGCTTTTGGTGGGAGGGTGAATTTAGGTTTTTGGGGGGTGGGGTGGGAGTTTTAGGTTTTTGGGGGGGTGTCGGTGGGGGGTGGGTTAAGTGGTTTAGCCTTTCCGTATTAGTGCACATGTGCAATACAAATTTTATTTTTATTTTTTTGAAAAAAAAATTATATATAAAAACCTGCGATTTTTTACTAAAAGATTGTAAAAAAAATAAAAAAATTGGTATGTTTTTTAGGCTTGTTTAGTTAGTTTTTTAGTTTTCTCATTTAAACTAGTTTTCACATGATCCATCCCCTATATATATATATATACATATACATATACATATATATGTATATATATAAAGGGGACCGCTAAAATGAAAACCACCTTTAGTTGTAAAAACCGTGAGAACTACACCGTACGGGGCGAGGTGGACCAATTTTTTTTTCCATAAACGTAGATGCGTGTATTATAAACACATTTGTAAAAAAAATTCAAAAAAAAAATGTCGTGTGTGTAATTTAGTTTGTGTTTACGGGTACCGTAAATTTTAAACAAAATTTACGGTACCCGTAAACGCAAACTTGTGGTGCTCAAAACTACACACACGACATTTTTTTTACAAATGTGTTTATAATAAACGCATCTACGTTTATGAAAAAAAAAATTTGGTCCACCTCGCCCCGTACGGTGTATTTCTCACGGTTCTTACAACTAGAGGTGGTTTTCATTTTAGCGGCCCCCTATATATAAATATATATATTAATTATAGAAATTAAAATATACACACAAGCCCCCAAATGATCCACCTCATCTTGCCACATAGGAAATGGAGTGCCACGTATGATAAAAAAATTTTAACTAAGTTAGTGTTTGGTTAAAAACGTGGTGCCAGCACAAACTAAAAGTCCAGTTGGAGGTGTCGGGCGTCAATGTGTTAGTTGGGGGTAGCAACGGCCAATGGTCAATAGCTGGGGGTGATAAAATCCAATAATCCTATAGAAAATTGTGATTTATCTATATCTATAATTATATGTATCTCTTTGTTCTACATTGTAATTTCATAAAAAAAATTAAGATATTTAACACAAGCTTTAATGTGTAAGGTACAACTTACCAATGTATGAAAATGATTTCCTCACATTTAATCCTTATTAATAGCATGCAAACCTTATTAATTTCAATCATTTATAGCATTTAACGTGTTTAAAAGTTACAAACCATAGTAACGTGTTTAGGTCTACATAACCCAAATATACAAGTTTAAAAATAACAACAAAAGACATTGTTTAAAGGATTTATGTATAATGTCTGCGTCTTTTGTATTTGTCATTTTGTATTTACGGTAGAATGTTCGTATGTTAGGTTTGTGATTAAAGTTGTTTTTTATAAGAATCAATTATATGCGCGTAGGTGTCTTGTGCAGTGCATCATTGATGCGTCGCGTACGAGTGGTGCGTTGAGTCTGTCCGGCGCTTTGCCTATAATTAGGTGAGAGGCGTGCTAGGTTAAACATAACTCTCATTTGGAGCTTTTGGATAATAGGAAAGCAAGGTGTAACGAAGTGCTGTCGAAATCAATATAAAACATTTATTTACTGATATTTGTCATATACAACACATATGGATGGATTCCGCACCTGCATACGCGTAAAGTAGATCCTTTCACACCCCAACCGATGGTGGAATCATCGGGGCGCGGCACCAGGCGAATCAGATTGCTCAATAGAATCCATAACAACTAATTTAGCGACAATATTTAACAAGTTCATTATCCGATACTAATAAACAAATATTTCACATAAATTTGTATAGGTTTCATGTCTCTCGAACAATACAAAACCGACAACCTAGATTTTTAGGTGAGTTTCTAAAGTAGCCTATCTTGATTGAGATAACCTGCGTTTAACCTGCAACATACGTTAAAATAATGTCAATACAAAAATGTATTGGCGAGTATACAAGTTTAATATAGCATAAAGTAGATAAAAGCGCTGCGAATTTCCACATACATAAACATGATACACAACATATACGCTACAAGAAAAAAACTACCAGCTAAGTCCCGAGATGACTGCAAGTGCGAGTTTGTCTTAACTAGACCCCGTCGGGCGTGAGTCGAACTATAGTACTATTCTAGTTAAGTTGGAACGTCACGAGTAAAAGTCCTAGCACATATGTATCACGCATCACGTGTAAATATGTACGTCAGTCATTCGCATGTGATAATAGTTTAGATTGTGTACTGCGTTTTGATAAGTGTGTTTTCGATATAAACGTATGTTACACCCCAAAAGTGTGTTTAAAGCGTAAAAAGGGGGTCAAGTATACCCACAATGCGTGTCCAACAAATAAACACGATCTGGTTGGATGGTTGAGAGCGCCGGATCAGCCAGTGTATGGGAACCGATGCGTAAGTATTCCTCAGGGATGAACGGTCGGAATCAACGTGTCGAATGGGGTAAAAGTGGGTTAAGTGTTGTAACAGTGCATCCGGACGGAAGGTCAACCGGACGGATGGTCATCCTGACGGATGGTCATCCTATCGGATGGTCATCCTGTCGGATGGCCATTCGATCGGATGGCTATTCGAGTGAGTTGCAGATTGTAGTTTGAAGTTTTTGTAAAATTTTTCAAGTAAACATTTTTGAGTTAACGGAGATGGCGCGACGAGGTGTCAGACAACGAAAATCCACATCGAGTCTAGCCCAGTCGATCGGATAGGAACCACCCCATTCGACCAGACTTGCTGGGCATGATGGGACTTCATGTTCAACCCGTTTGTCGATCACCTCTCTGGTGGAAATCGGTTTTCGAGCCGGCCCTAGACTATAGAGTGAGTCTTAGGCCAGGTTGAGTCCAGATTCCATCGGTTTTGAGTAGAAGAGTGTAAAGGAGTTGAAAGAAAGCTTGAATTAGTTGAAATGTTGAAGTTTTGTTTAAGATTCGTGTTAAAATGTGTAGAAATCCTTTAGATCTGAGCTAAACTTGATGAGATGACATCACCAAGTGAACACCATCTTCAAGCAAACCAAATCTGGTGATTTCGTGATGAAAATCAGTGTTTTTGATGGAGAAGATGATGGAGTTGTGTGTAGTGAAGATGGAAGTACAAGATTTAGGGAGAATTACTTACGAAATACCCTTGAATCGAGTGAAATTGTGCTTGAGAACGAGCTGGGAGTGAGTTGGTCGGATAGGGCTGTCACATAAGTGAACAGTGACATGTGGGAGGTATTTACAGTGTGAGAGAGAAGTAAGGCGGTGCTGGTGAGGTGTCGGATGGCCATCCGATCGGATGGTCATCCTGTCGGATGGTCATCCTGACGGATGGGCCCCATCCTGACGGATGAGTTAGTTTCCCAACTTTCTATTCGTTTGATGCGTTTTGTTGCGTTAATTGCTGTAAGTACATTAAGCGTTTTAGCGAGATAAGTAGTATCGTGTTAGGTTGTGTTTCAGTGCGATAGTCGAATTGCGCATGCCCGCGAGTGCGTGTTTCACCAAGTTTTAAATACCCAGATGTTTTAATATAATGTACTTTAATAGGTCATAGCATAAGTAACTGCGTTTTGAGTTTTCGTTGCGTTGAGCGATAGCGAATAGCGAAATAGTGTATGTTAGTGTTATAAGCGTATGCATTGTGATATAGCGTGTGCGAAAATATGTGAAATAGCATTGTAAGCGTTATAGTTTACATTATGATTCGAATCTCGGGTGCTAGGCGTAACGAGAGTAACGAGAGCGATAAGCGGGTTGTTACAGTCTCCCCTGCTTTAGGAAATTTCGTCCCGAAATTAATTCGTAAGGAAGACTGTGAGAATTGACACAGAGGGATAGCGATAAAAGCGTTAGGGTAACTGGGGATGAACGAGCGATCGATCGAGGATTGACGAGTGAGAGTGTCTCGGATAGGGGAAAATCGATTGCGATAGCGAAAAGTGACTTGTTTGACTTAAAAAGTTTGTAACTCACGAGTTTACGTTCCAAAACGTTTTGAGCTTTGAAGAGTTTTGTTAAGTTATTGCAAAAGAGTTTATGAAAATTTTCTTATAACGTGGTGTTAAGCTGAGTCGATGTTACACCAACGTCGTAAGAAGGGTTTTGTTTAGACATTAAAAACATGTGGAAGGAAAACTTGGTTTAAGAACTTCTCTTATGACATGGTATTAAGCTGAGTTTGATGTTAAACCAATGTCTTAAGAAGAGTTTTGTTTAGACATTGCAAAAGTTTTAAAGAAAAAACTGGACTTATGAAAACTTCCCTTGGGAGTGGAGTTAAGTTGAGTCGATGTTACCTCCACGTTGTGAGGAAATTTCATTCGCCCAAAGGTTTTTATCAAAAATTTTAGAAAAAAATTTCAAGTTATTTTCAAAAACAGTAACAATTAAGTCTTACCAGTATCAAAAGTTTAAATTAATATCAAGCCCCCACATGGCATCTTTCCACGAAAGTTTGTTAATATGGCTAAAACACTTATATATAGGAAGTACGAGCGGCGTATCCACCATGTTTTGACCATATTACCTCCGTTTCGTGAAGCGATGTCATGTGTGCCGACATGACACGGATAGATTTTCGTATCCTCGGTCCAAGCGGTAAGGGGTCAGACCGAGTTTGGCGAAAAAGTGGATTGTAAACAAAGTCTGCACACTTCTTGGCTATCAAGGAAACGGATAAGTTCTCCACTCTAGCAGACATTTATCTTAAGGAAGTTGTTTCAAGGAACGGGGTGCCAACCTCCATCATATCTGATCGTGACGCACGTTTTACCTCTGAATTATGGCAAGCAATGCACAAGTCCTTTGGTTCTCGATTAGACATGAGCACAACTTATCACCTGCAAATGGATGGGCAGTCTGAACACACCATCCAAACTCTTGAAGACATGCTTTGAGCATGTGTTATCGATTTTGGGAACGGCTGGGAAAGACACCTCCCTTTAGTGAAGTTTTCGTATAACAACAGTTACCACACTAGCATCCAAGCTGCTCCGTTTGAGGCATTGTACGGGCGTAAATGCCGATCACCTCTTTGTTGGGCAGAGCTTGGCGACAACCAAATCACAGGTCCAGAACTCGTAGTAGATACAACAGAGAAGATTGCTCAGATATGACAACGAATGGCGTCAGGTCGTGACCGTCAGAAAAGCTACGCTGATAAGCGTAGGAAACCTCTAGAATTCCAGGTCGGGGACCGGGTTCTACTCAAAGTCTCACCCTGGAAGGGAGTGGTTCGTTTTGGAAAAAGGGGCAAGCTCAATCCGCGTTATGTCGGACCGTTCGAAATCATTGAGAAAATTGGCAAAGTGGCTTACAGACTGAATCTACCTGAAGAACTCAGCGGAGTTCACAACGTATTCCACGTGTCAAATCTGAAGAAGTGTCTGTCAGAGGAGACCCTCATAGTTCCTCTTAAGGAGCCCACTATAGACGATCAGTTACGATTCGTCGAAGAACCTGTAGAGATTACAGACCGAGACGTTAAGGTTCTCAAGCGCACCAGAATACCTCTTGTTCGAGTTCGTTGGAACTCCCGTCGTGGCCCAGAGTTTACCTTGGAACGAGAAGACCGAATGAAACTCAAGTATCCCCAGTTGTTCAAGAAAAGCACAACCACTACTGAGGCTGAAGCTACTGCGGAATTTCGGGACGAAATTCCAAACCAACGGGGGGATGATGTGACGCCCCAGGAAAACCAGGTAAACCACGCAACTTAACTAGCTTCCTCAGTGACTACGTGCTAAATTTCGGGACGAAATTTCTTTCAAGTTGGGGATGATGTGACAACTCGAGTTTTCAAGGTCTTTCCTCACAACAGTGTCTTCATAATTCGTTGCGTTGTATTATGTGCACTTTATTATTTGATTATAAATTGCTGTTTGGTGTTAATTGGTTAAATGTTAAACAGTGGACTTTGTGATATATGTGGTGTGTTATTATATGTTTTAATATGACGAAACTTGGAGGGTTTCGCCACTAGCCTGCTCGACGAGACCTTAGGGGTTTCGCCATTTCCTCACTTGACGAAACCTGGAGTTTCGCCATGTATGCCACGACGAAACATGGGGTTTCGTCGGCCCATCTTACCCCGAAGCCCAGTAAGGGCCCAACATCTTAAAACCTACATATATAACGATGAAGGGTTACGTAAGAGCGCATAGGTGGTCAGTTATCAAACCCTAGTGCTCTCCATCTTCACTCGACGGCAGCCCTTCTCTCATTCGAAGCCAGATCCCTTTGGTTCAATCATTCTTATTCAAATTCCATAGTTCGGTTAGTGATTTCCACGTGTAATTGGCTTTAATCCTAAATACATGATTATGATGTTTTGAACCTGTTGTTGATTGTTTGTGTTATATTTGTTATGTGTATGGAAACTGGAGATTTCTTATGTTATATGTCAATGAATCGTGGTTAGAAACATTAATTGATTCGAAGATCTGGATGGTATAATGCTTGAGAACTGTTGTGTTTGATAGATGAATTGTATTCAGTTATGATTTAGAGTGTTGATGATCCTGTTTTATGTGGATATTGTATGTTGTTATGTTTAGTTATTAAATTGGGAATACGGTTTTTGTGCATAATGATGATTAGTAATCTAGGGTTCATAGCTAGGGTTGTTTGTTTGATCAGTTTTGGGGAATATGGATGGGTGTTTGCCAGAATTACGGGAATAGTTATTAGGGTAACTGTTATGCATAAGACGAAACATGTATGTCGACGAAACTGGTGTTGGCGAAACACTGTTGACGGCGAAACACTCAGGTCGACGAAACATGGGGGTTTCGTCGACATGAATTGTGACGAATCTTGGGAGTTTCGCCAAAGGGAAACATGACGAAACCTGGGGGTTTCGTCAATGAGGATCACGACGAAACTGAGGAGTTTCGTCAAGTTGGTAAACTGCACAGTAACACAGTTAAGTCTGTTAATGGTTAACTACGTTAGTATAGACTGAGAAACAGTTATGTGTTGATTATGTGAAGTATGATCTGCATGGATATGAATAACTGCTATGTGCTATGATTGTACCTATACGTGAACTCCGTGAATGCAAACTGATTGTGTACATGCATATACTAGGCTTTGACTGATTTAATTGGAAACGAGTAATTAATCAATCCGAGCAAACCGAGGTGAGTTCACACTCTTTATAAGGCATGGGATTCCCGGTGGTTGGGAATGGGTTAAAGAACTAAAACGGAACCTACATATCCTCCTTGGGTAGGATATGTACCTCCATCCTCCATGGGTAGGATGCCAATATTAATTCTGCGTATTCTCCTTGGGTAGATTACGTACGTTCGTCTTCCTTGGGTAGGACAACAACCTTAAACTTACTAGACAAAACTCTATCATTAAGTCCCTTATTTTTATATCGACTTAATCGCCGGGCCAATGGCGAGCGGGTCATTAGTTAATAGCGCTATTAGGGTTGACAAGCCTCACACCGTGCCGGTAGGACGGGTTTGTACTAATGGATCTGGGCACTCAGTCAATGATGATAGACATTGACTTAGGGCACAACTTACTTTCGTCAGTTGTCGATATGGTAACGGTCTAGTGGTTCACATGGGGAAGCCCCCACTGATTATGGATACGGTTTGGGAAACAAAGATACTGGTTAACTCGTGGTTTATGAAACAACTTATGGTTTTCGAAACAAACATTAAAACTAAACAACCAACTGTGAACTCGCTCAACTTTGTTGTTGACTCGTTGTTACATGCCTTGCAGGTCGTTAGGTGCTTATGGAGCTTGCACAGGGAGGAGTGGTCGTTGTGGGACATGGACTGTTGAGTTCCATGTTAAACATTTACACTTTTTGAACTTATTACTTATGTTTGGGTTTTTACGTTTATGCTTCCGCTGTTAACTTAAAGTTGGTTATTTCTTTTGGACACCAATTATATTGTGGTTGGTTTTATTTACTTAATTATGTTGTTCAATATGATTGGTGGCTTGATCCTGGTCATGTCACGCCTCTAAGCGGTGATACTCCGCTTGTGGATTTTGGGGGTGTGACAGATTGGTATCAGAGCCATTGGTTATAGTGAACTCGGTTTTAAAAAGAGAAAAGCTTTTTGACAAAACCAGACTATAACCTGTACAGTGCTCAACGATCCACAACGACGCTTCGCCCCACGTGCAAGACTCAACACTATAGGTGATATGGTTTATACTTACATTGCCTGTCTATTAGTTTGCATAGTACATTGCATGCTTAGTTAATGTAGCAACTGTCATTCCACACTTACGCACTTTCACCACACATTTCTCACTTAAGTTCGCTTCATTGTGAAGATCATGAACGGACGCGGAGGACGTGGTGGTATCAACATGACTCAAGCCCAGCTGACGGCTCTCATCAATGCACGAGTTGCTGAGGCACTCGCAACAGCTCAGGCATGAGGTATAACCTGCCATGACAACTTACTCTGGGATGTTTAGATCCTACTCTCGTGAATCAACTCTCGTGCTTTAACTTGTCTGTTTTTCTCGCATAACAGGTTCTGTATGTACGTTCAAGACCTTCATGGATTGTCGTCCTACTACCTTCAGTGGTACTGAAGGAGCCGTAGGACTCCTCCACTGGTTCGAGAAGCTTGAATCGGTCTTTGAAATGTGTGAATGCCCTGTAGCTCGTAGGGTGAAGTATGCCACTGGTACTCTTGAAGGCGTGGTGCTCACGTGGTGGAATGGTCAGGTCCAAATGCTAGGGTTGGCGGCTGCTAATGCCACCCCATGGAACGACTTCAAGGATTTGATCAAGCAGGAGTATTGCAATCGTGACGACATCCACAAGCTAGAGGTGGAGTTCTATAACTTGAAGATGACAGGGTCGGAGATCGAGGCATATACGAAGAGGTCGAATGAATTGGCCGGGTTATATCCAACTATGGTGGATCCTCCCATCAAGCATATCGAGCTGTACCTTAAGGGTTTAGTGCCAGAGATTCAGAGTCATGTGACCGCAGCTAACCTCGCTACCATTCAAGAAGTTATTCGTTTGGCTCATCGTCTCACTAATCAGGCGGTTGAGCAGAACAAGCTGCCAAAGCGTATTGGTGCTACTACTACTTCTGACGCCCCCAGCAACAACAAGCGTAAATAGGATGGAGCCTCCAGCAAGGGTTCAACTTCAGCTCAGTCACAGTCTCAGCAGTGAAGGACTGATGATTACAAGAGCTCTGGTCAGCAATCTTCGGGTAGTCAGGGGCAGGGTTGTCACACCCCCAAAATCCACACGCGGAGTATCACCGCTTGGAGGCGTGACTGACCAGGATCAAGCCACCAATCATATTGGACATAATAGTAAATAATGTAAGTCATTCATCAATACGAAAGGTGTTTTCAAAACCAAACATCAACAAGTGTGTAGCGGAAGCATAAGTATGTAAACCCAATGTAAATCGTAAATTCAATTGTTTAGATAATTAACATGGCATCATCGATCCATGTTCCACAACGACCTGCTCCTCCCTGTGCAAGCTCCATATGTACCTAAGGTCCTGCAAGGCATGCAGCAGAGAGTCAACAACTAGTTGAGCGAGTTCACAGAAAGTAAGTTCGATGCAAATCATTACGTTATTAACTAGATCGTTTGTATGTTCGATAGGTGGGGGCTTCCCATGTTAATACGTACTAATGGTGGGGGTTTCCCATGGTCATATGTATTACTAGTGGGGGTTTCCCACGTTTATCTTTACTAATGGGGGCTTCCCATGTTTGCACTTACTAGACTATTTGCAACCATGTGTTCTTCTTAATCCGAGAACAGGAATACGTACAAGGTCACGTAGGATTTACGTGAGTGCCCTTCCCCGAGGACAGTGGTACGTGTGGGGTTTACGTAGGATTTACGTAAGTGTCCTTCCGACCCGGAAGACAATGGTAGTTATTAGTTTACGTAGGTTTTACGTAAGTGTCCTCCCGACCCGGGAGACAATGGTAGATACTAGGTTACGTAGGTTTTACGTAAGTGTCCTGACTATCCTGAGGACGATGGTCTATAGTCTAGCGATAGCGTAAGTACGAGTAGTTATCCATTTCAAATAATCCAACCCGATTCCCAACCCGAGAATCCCATGCCTTGGCTGTGTGAACTCACCTTGGTTTGCTCGGTATGCTAAGTATGTGCTCAAAGTAAATCAATCACGTCCTAAAGTACGCACGTATACATAATCAGTTTGTGTTCAAGTTGTTCACGTATAAACATGTAACACGTAATCACAATCATATCAGTCATGTTTAACATTTAACAGCAGTTAAATATTCCAGTTAACACTTAACAGAGTTAACTCAAGTTACTGCACAGATTACCTATTTGGCGAAACACAACTCGGCGAAACACATACATTGGCGAAACACAATTCGACGAAACACATATTCTGTTTCGTCGTTCATGGTCTCGGCGAAACACTCTTGATTCGTCAGGTTTGTTTCGTCAAAATGCTTTTCGGCGAATCATGTTTGTTTCGTCGAAGTCGGTGTTTCGTGGAAACATCTGTTTCATCGCATTACAGTTACGTAAATCATATAAGCCCTAGCTGCCGTCATCATCACCCAATGATCATACAAGACAAACCGAAATCACATGCTCATTATCATTATTATTATAATTTCCCACATCAATGGCCAACAATTGTTAAATATGAACATGTTGTGATTGGACCAAATATGTGGTCATGAGAATTATCAAATCATGAACAAACATCATCATTTAAACAAATAAATCATGGCTGACAAGTCCATGTTGAAGGTATTCTATTGGACCAAGATATCATGCAATCAAACCATATCCAACACATGTAATAGATTCGAAGTACAAGATTCCATGTATTCCATGCAGTTTAACATATGTTCATATAATCATACATATCATCAGTTCTGGTTGGGTTTGTTATCTATACTATCACAACCCTAAACATAATCCAATCATATTTTGACAACCAAATTGACAGTACAAGGATTCATATTCTATTCTTATTTGAAACCCTAGCCATATACAAGAGCCGATTACAATAGAGAGCAAATCAAACAGTGTTGCAGGGTATGATTTATAATAACATTGAAACACGCAATCATAACATATGCATGAACAGTTTAAAAATCATAAGATACTAACCGAGATGATGATTTGATCGCACAAGGGTTTTCGGTGGATTCTAGTTTGCCGTCACACAGCAGAGAGTCCTCTAGGGTTTTCTTGTTTTGTTAAACGTGTATAATTCTAACTGCTCGATCCTATAAATACACGTTTTAAGATTGTTGGGCCTACTGGGCTTTGGCGGAACAGACAGGCCGACGAAACTGAATCCCGTTTCGTCGATGATGGTTATGGCGAATCGGAATATGGCGAAACAAGTTATGTTTCGTCAATTCTATTTTGATTCGTCATTCAGGTTCTTGTTTCGTCTAAATATTATTAAATGTTCAAGTAGTAATCATGCAAACATGTCCCGCACATTCATCATATAATGTTTTACAGTTAGAAGGCAATTAGTCAGACAATCTACGTGCATTAAATGCGAAAATGAAATGTCGGAAACTCGAGTTGTCACATTATCCCCAACTTGAAAGAAATTTCGTCCCGAAATTTAGCATGCAGTTACTGAGGAAGCTAGTGGTGTGACGTTGTTTACCTGTATTGTATCGCGGCTCCCCGAGCAGGTTTGCGAAAATTACTGGTTTTCTTGGGGTGTCACAAGGGTGGATACAGAGGAAATCACCCCAAGTGCAATCGATGCAACATGCACCACAGTGGGCAGTGCAACAAGGGCCGTTGTCAGAGGTGTAACAAGCTTGGTCATGAAGCCAAAGATTGCAGGAGCTCACGACCTGCAAATTAGAATCGTCAGCAGCAGCCACCAGCTCCACAGAATCAGCAGCAGCAACAGCAGGGTAACAGGGGATGCTTTCAGTGTGGTGCTGAGGGCCACTTCAAGAGAAACTGCCCCCAGTTGAATCAGAATCAGAACAACAACAACAATCAGGGGAACGGGAACAATAACGGGGGAAACAATGATGGCAATGGTGCCAGGGGACGTGCTTTTGTGCTGGGTCAGGGTGACGCGAGGAACGATCCCAATGTTGTGACGGGTAAGTTCCTACTAGATGACTTCTATGTTACTGTCTTATTTGATTCGGGTGCCGATACTAGTTATGTGTCCTTAAAAGTTAGTCAAATGCTTAAGCGCACACCAACACTTTTGAACACCAAGCATATTGTAGAACTAGCAAATGGTAAAAATCTGGAGGCCACACACGTAGTTAAGGGTTGTAATCTCGTCTTAGCTGGTCAGACCTTCTCGATCGACCTTATTCCCATCGTTCTTGGTAGTTTCGACGTCGTCATTGGGATGGATTGGTTATCTCAACATCAAGCGGAAATTCTTTGCAAGGAGAAAATCGTCCGTATTCCTCGTTCTGGTGAAGAACCTCTCATGATTCATGGCGACAAGAGTGGTGCTGTGGTAGGCATCATCTCTTTCCTTAAGGCCCAGAAGTGTTTGCGAAAGGGTCACATTGTTATTCTAGCCCTCGTTTCTGATACATCCTCGAAAGAAAAGAAGATAGAAGATATCCCAGTTGTACGTGACTATCCTCAAGTGTTCCCTGAGGAATTACCTGGTCTACCGCCTCATCGCCAGGTCGAGTTTCAAATCGAACTAGCTCCTGGAGCAGCACCCATAGCTCGTGCACCTTATCGTTTAGCTCCATCAGAACTAGAAGAATTGTCCACGCAACTACAAGAACTCTTGGACAAGGGTTTCATTCGTCCTAGCTCTTCGCCATGGGGAGCTCCAGTCTTGTTTGTAAAGAAGAAAGACGGTACCTTCAGAATGTGTATTGACTACCGTGAACTCAACAAGGTGACCGTGAAGAATCGTTATCCTCTCCCGCGTATTGATGACCTGTTCGACCAGTTGCAAGGGTCGAGTTACTAGTCAAAGATTGATCTGAGGTCGGGCTACCATCAGCTGAGAGTCCGAGACGAAGACATCTCCAAGACAGCATTCAGAACTCGTTACGGGCACCACGAGTTTCTGGTCATGCCTTTTGGGTTAACAAACGCACCTGCAGTCTTCATGGATCTTATGAACAGAGTATGCAAACCTTACCTGGATAAGTTTGTTATTGTATTTATTGACGACATCCTGATCTATTCTAAGAGTCAGGAGGAACACGAGTAACACCTGCGACTTATCTTGGAACTTCTTCGAACTGAACAGCTCTATGCTAAGTTTTTTAAATGCGACTTTTGGCTTCGAGAAGTCCATTTCCTAGGCCACGTGGTAAACGGGGATGGGATTCACGTTGATCCATCCAAGGTTGACTCAATCAAGAACTGGCCTGCACCTCGTACACCAACGGAGATCCGCCAATTCTTGGGTTTGGCGGGCTACTACAGAAAGTTCATCAAGGATTTCTCAAATATTGCACAACCTCTCACTTCGTTAACTCAGAAGGGTGTCACCTATCGTTGGGGTGATGCACAAGAGTCAGCATTTCAACACTTGAAGGAGAGACTTTGCAGCGCACCTATTCTCTCGCTGCCAGAAGGCACAAATGATTTTGTGGTTTATTGCGACGCGTCAATACAAGGATTAGGTTGTGTGTTGATGCAACGTGAGAAAGTTATTGCTTACGCATCATGCCAACTGAAAATTCACGAAAGGAACTATACTACTCACGACTTGGAGTTGGGAGCAGTGATTTTCGCACTCAAGATATGGAGACACTACCTGTACGGTACCAAGTGCACCATTTACACCGATCACAGGAGTCTCCAGCATATCTTCGAACAGAAGGAGTTGAACATGCGACAACGTCGATGGGTCGAACTCCTGAATGATTACAAATGCGCGATCAAGTATCATCCAGGCAAAGCCAATGTTATGGCCGACACCCTCAGCCGAAAGGAGTCAAAACCTAAGCGCGTGCGAGCGTTACAACTTACCATCCAATCTAGTCTTCCTACTCAGATACAAGATGCTCAGGTTGAAGCATTGAAAGCAGAAAACATCAGGGCTGAGTCCCTGCGAGGGTCGAGGAAACGGTTAGAACAGAAGGAAGACGTCGCTTACTACGTGACAGAGCGCATCTGGGTCCCACTTTATGGAAATTTACGCGAACTTGTGATGGATGAAGCACACAAGTCTCGTTACTCAGTACATCCTGGTTCGGATAAGATGTACCACGATCTTAAGGCTACGTATTGGTGGCCTAGTATGAAAGCTCGCATAGCAACCTACGTTAGTAAATGTTTGACTTGTGCGAGAGTCAAGATTTAATACCAGAAACCATCCGGCCTACTTCAACAACCAGAGATCCCGACATGGAAATGGGAGCAAATTTCCATGGATTTCGTTACTGGTTTACCTAGATCTCAGGGAGGAAACGATACTATTTGGGTGATCGTGGATCGACTCACAAAGTCTGCACATTTCTTGGCAATCAAGGAAACGGATAAGTTCTCCACTCTAGCAGACATTTATCTTAAGGAAGTTGTTTCAAGGCACGGGGTGCCAACCTCCATCATATCTGATCGTGACGCACGATTAACCTCTGAATTATGGCAAGCAATGCACAAGTCCTTTGGTTCTCGATTTGACATGAGCACAACTTATCACCTGCAAATGGATGGGCAGTCTGAACGCACCATCCAAACTCTTGAAGACATGCTTTGAGCATGTGTTATCGATTTTGGGAACGGCTGGGAAAGACACCTCCCTTTAGTGAAGTTTTCGTATAACAACAGTTACCACACTAGTATCCAAGCTGCTCCGTTTGAGGCATTGTACGGGCGTAAATGCCGATCACCTCTTTGTTGGGCAGAGGTTGGCGACAGCCAAATCACAGGTCCAGAACTCGTAGTAGATACAACAGAGAAGATTGCTCAGATACGACAACGAATGGCGTCAGGTCGTGACCGTCAGAAAAGCTACGCTGATAAGCGTAGGAAACCTCTAGAATTCCAGGTCGGGGACCGGGTTCTACTCAAAGTCTCACCCTGGAAGGGTGTGGTTCGTTTTGGAAAAAGGGGCAAGCTCAATCCGCGTTATGTCGGACCGTTCGAAATCATTTAGAAAATTGGCAAAGTGGCTTACAGACTGAATCTACCTGAAGAACTCAGCGGAGTTCACAACGTATTCCACGTGTCAAATCTGAAGAAGTGTCTGTCAGAGGAGACCCTCATAGTTCCTCTTAAGGAGCCCACTATAGACGATCAGTTACGATTCGTCGAAGAACCTGTAGAGATTACAGACCGAGACGTTAAGGTTCTCAAGCACACCAGAATACCTCTTATTCGAGTTCGTTGGAACTCCCGTCGTGGCCCAGAGTTTACCTGGGAACGAGAAGACCGAATGAAACTCAAGTATCCCCAGTTGTTCGAGAAAAGCACAACCACTACTGAGGCTGAAGCTACTGCGGAATTTCGGGACGAAATTCCAAACCAACGGGGGGATGATGTGACACCCCAGGAAAACCAGGTAAACCACGTAACTTAACTAGCTTCCTCAGTGACTACGTGCTAAATTTCGGGACGAAATTTCTTTCAAGTTGGGGATGATGTGACAACTAGAGTTTTCAAGGTCTTTCCTCACAACTGTGTCTTCATAATTCGTTGAGTTGTATTATGTGCACTTTATTATTTGATTATAAATTGTTGTTTGGTGTTAATTGGTTAAATGTTAAACTGTGGACTTTGTAATATATGTGGTGTGTTATTATATGTTTTAATATGACGAAACTTGGAGGGTTTCGCCACTAGCCTGCTCGACGAGACCTTAGGGGTTTCGCCATTTCCTCACTTGACGATACCTGGAGTTTCGCCATGCATGCCACGACGAAACATGGGGTTTCGTCGGCCCATCTTACCCCGAAGACCAGTAAGGGCCCAACATCTTAAAACCTACATATATTACGATGAAGGGTTACGTAAGAGCGCATAGGTGGTCAGTTATCAAACCCTAGTGCTCTCCATCTTCACTCGACGGCAGCCCTTCTCTCATTCGAAGCCAGATCCCTTTGGTTCAATCATTCTTATTCAAATTCCATAGTTCGGTTAGTGATTTCCACGTGTAATTGGCTTTAATCCTAAATACATGATTATGATGTTTTGAACCTGTTGTTGATTGTTTGTGTTATATTTGTTATGTGTATGGAAACTGGAGATTTCTTATGTTATATGTCAATGAATCAGTGGTTAGAAACATTAATTGATTCGATGATCTGGATGGTATAATGCTTGAGAACTGTTGTGTTTGATAGATGAATTGTATTCAGTTATGATTTAGAGTGTTGATGTTCCTGTTTTATGTGGATATTGTATGTTGTTATGTTTAGTTATTAAATTGGGAATACGGTTTTTGTGCATAATGATGATTAGTAATCTAGGGTTCATAGCTAGGGTTGTTTGTTTGATCAGTTTTGGGGAATATGGATGGGTGTTTGCCAGAATTACGGGAATAGTTATTAGGGTAACTGTTATGCATACGACGAAACATGTATGTCGACGAAACTGGTGTTGGTGAAACACTGTTGACGGCGAAACACTCAGGTTGACGAAACATGGGGGTTTCGTCGACATGAATTGTGACGAATCTTGGGAATTTCGCCAAAGGGAAACATGACGAAACCTGGGGGTTTCGTCAATGAGGATCACGACGAAACTGAGGAGTTTCGTCAAGTTGGTAAACTGCACAGTAACACAGTTAAGTCTGTTAAGTCTGTTAATGGTTAACTACGTTAGTATAGACTGAGAAACAGTTATGTGTTGATTATGTGAAGTATGATCTGCATGGATATGAATAACTGCTATGTGCTATGAGTGTACCTATACGTGAACTTCGTGAATGCAAACTGATTGTGTACATGCATATACTAGGCTTTGACTGATTTAATTGGAAACGAGTAATTAATCAATCCGAGCAAACCGAGGTGAGTTCAGACTCTTTATAAGGCATGGGATTCCTGGTGGTTGGGAATGGGTTAAAGAACTAAAACGGAACCTACATATCCTCCTTGGGTAGGATATGTACCTCCATCCTCCATGGGTAGGATGCCAATATTAATTCTGCGTATTCTCCTTGGGTAGATTACGTACGTTCGTCCTCCTTGGGTAGGACAACAACCTTAAACTTACTAGACAAAACTCTATCATTAAGTCCCTCATTTTTATATCGACTTAATCGCCGGGCCAATGGCGAGCGGGTCATTAGTTAATAGCGCTATTAGGGTTGACAAGCCTCACACTATGCCGGTAGGACGGGCGTGTACTAATGGATCTGGGCACTCAGTCAATGATGATAGACATTGACTTAGGGCACAACTTACTTTCGTCAGTTGTCGATATGGTAACGGTCTAGTGGTTCACATAGGGAAGCCCCCACTGATTATGGATACGGTTTGGGAAACAAAGATACTGGTTAACTCGTGGTTTACGAAACAACTTATGGTTTTCGCAACAAACATTAAAACTAAATAACCAACTGTGAACTCGCTCAACTTTGTTGTTGACTCGTTGTTACATGCCTTACAGGTCGTTAGGTGCTTATGGAGCTTGCACAGGGAGGAGTGGTCGTTGTGGGACATGGACTGTTGAGTTCCATGTTAAACATTTACACTTTTTGAACTTATTACTTATGTTTGGGTTTTTACGTTTATGCTTCCGCTGTTAACTTAAAGTTGGTTATTTCTTTTGGACACCAATTATATTGTGGTTGGTTTTATTTACTTAATTATGTTGTTCAATATGATTGGTGGCTTGATCCTGGTCATGTCACGCCTCTAAGCGGTGATACTCCGCTTGTGGATTTTGGGGGTGTGACAGAAAGTGAGAGCGAAGTGTAATAGTGTAGGATCGGTTTGTGACCCAAACGAGTCGTCCAGAAGAGATTTTATCAGTTTCAGATGCGGAAAATGAGAAACTGATTGCGAAACAGCTTGAATATCACTTTAAACGTCTTGTGTATTGAAATAACAACGATTACAAACACAAGGAATACCGGCAGCACCTCGGTATCAATCCCTAGTCTCTGGTCTGTCACCTTCAAATGACTACACAACATGCCTATTTATAACCTATGCTAGAGAGCTTGAAATGACACATACACGGTTCAAGCTATCAGACATCTCAAGCTAACCGACATCTCAAGCTATCAGACATCTCAAGCTAACAGACATCTCAAGCTATCAGACAACTCAAGCTAACATACAAATTACAAAACTGAGACTCGACATAAGACGAAGACGACAGATGTATGCACCAACAGACTCCCCCTCAGATGTTGACGAGTCTTAAGTGTCGAGTCTTCAACGTCTTCAGTCCTTATTAGTCTCTGGGCTTTCTTAGCATATACCAGGATCTTCTCTTTAGCTCTAACCTCGTCAGACTCCCCCTCTCATCATGATGGGATCGCCATCTGGAATTAGCTATCACCTTGAGATCAATCCCTGGCTTTATCTCTGTTTAAGCTAATTTCCTGCACAAATTTTCTCACCACCACATAAGTTTTCACTTAAATCAATAAGAAAAACTTACTAGTAATAGTTACATCAAGTTCAAATTAATGATCTCAATTAACTAATCAAACTTTTCTTTTTCAAAACAAATTTCTTCTGTTAAACTCACTCTCCCAAACCTGTTCATCATGTTCAGCACTTGAAATTTTGAATATCAGCTTTCCAACATCAGTTGTCGAAAATCTTTTTGTATTTTTCAAAATTTATGCTAAAACACACAGATTTTTTTTTTTTATAACAGAAATGAAATGCAATAACGAAATATATACAGACAATATTTTTGTGAGGTTGTGCAAGAGGATCATATCAGTTTTTGAGACACATCACCAACACCGTTAAGCTTTATACATTTTAAGTTCTAAACGATTCACGTTGATTGACGATATTGTTGTCCACTTAAACTCAATCTAAAAACTTTCGAAATGCTTACCGATACGTTAAGGTATATTAATTTTGCACTAAGTTCTTATGGACCCCACGATCTCAGCATATCCCCTCATCATGCAATACACTGACCCAAGTAATGCCTTTAAACTTTTATCAACTGTGATTTGTGCGAAAACAAAGCAGAATGTTTAAACATTAACAATCAGGTCGATACTTCCGTATACGCAGAGAAAGTCCAATGTTTAAACAAAATAAGAAAAATAAAACAAGTTGAAATTGTTTAGGCTTTAACCACCAGGTCGATACTTCCGTATACGCAGAGGTGATCCAAAGCTTAAACAAAACACCAAAGAAAATAAAGCAGAACGTTTAGGCAACAACATCCAGGTCGATACTCACGTATACGCAGAGGATGTCCGATGCTTAAACAAAATAAAGAAATAAAACAAGTTTAAATCTTTGCAAAATGAAATACACAATCACAGTGACTTTTCAGCAAAGTTGTGAAAGTTCACAAACTTAACCAGTTTTATGTCTTTCGACAATCAGCGATTACTGAGTAGGCACACAATCAAGAAGGACAAAACTAAGTACTATGCTTTCGACCATGTTTCCCACTAGAACTAGGCTTTTTCATTTAAGTTTGTATCGTTATCGCAAATCTACTAGTCTAGCTGAGCCTATCGTCACATCTTTAGTAAGATCGTTTATCACATTTTATCTCTCCATTTCTTTAGCGTGTTGTGACAGTCCACTGATGTACTATCATTTCCTCTTTTATGCAACAAAAACTCATTTTTCGTTTTATCATGTTTTTGGCTTTTTCAAATTTTCTAATGTTTTTGGATTTTCTGAAATTATACTCCCCCTAAAATGCAAACACATTTTAGGAAATTTGAAAATAAACTGTACAATAAAGTGACAACTGATATCGAATTGCTTCAATTTGCCATCCACTTGGCATAAACAATCAGAACTCCCCCTCACAACAAACTATTTTCCCATTGATTTCAAAACACTTAAGTTTGTTTTAATCAAATGGTTTTTCCGGAAAATTAGTTTTGTTGATTTTACCATTTGTAGGTTAGGGATTTTGTTCATCAAATTGTTTTTTAACCACATGTAGAAAATCAAATACAACTTAATGTCCCTGATTTACCACTTATAAGATCAATCCAATCAAGCATTTTCAACCAAACATCATCTGTTGGTTGAATTCTCAAGGTGTCGATTCCTACTCCACACTTACCAACCTGGGAGTTCCGGCAAGTCAGGTTTTTCATTTAAACAGATTCACCCAAGCCTGACGGTCCTTGGGTGATTTTGAATTCTTGTTCAACAATGGTGGAAAATTTGCATCATCCATTGTTAGACCAGAATTCTCAACTTCTACCTCAACACACGGCTCTTCTGGCTTTACCACACCAGATTCATTGCCTGATCGTGGCTTGTCTGACTTTGAAAAGTCAGATTCATCGCCAACAACTGGCTCCTTTGTATCCGGAGAAACAAATTCATCACCAGGAAGTGAATTCTCCACTTTCTTTTTCTTCTTTCCCTCTTTCGTCCTCAGATTTGTATCTGATGAATCCGTTTTGCTTAATTTGTCATTCTTTGGTGAGCAAGACGATTTATCAGAACTTTTATCTGTTTTACCAGTTGTATCTGAGGACAAAATCTTCTCCAGATACTCTCTGGCCTTCTTCCTCTTCTTCCTCTGTCTGTCTTTTTGCCCCTGAGAAAGCTTCACTTTCTTTTCTTGAACTTTAGGTTCTTGAACCTTCTGTTCTTTGGGCTTTGCTTTGACATTGACTGGTTTCTTTGCTATTTTCTGAGATTCAACCCTCGATCTTCCGTTTGATCTCATTGGGCAATTTCTGGCAATGTGACCTTTGATTTGGCAATTATAGCATCTCCTCGTCTCCAACCACTGATTTTGGCAGTTAACAGCAATGTGTCCTTGAACACCACAAGTGTAACACACTCTGTTATCATACCAATCACCACTTTCACACCAAACATTCAAATCATAGCATTGTCTGGCTTTGTGGTAATCATCACTCTTCCTGAAAACTGAATTTGGCTTTGAAGCACTGTGGTCAAACCTGCACCACTCATTACCAACTATTTTTGAGTTTTCATTTTTCAATTTTTGTGGATTTTTGTTGCGATTGGATGATTGAACTGATGAGCTTTTATTTTCTTTTTGAACAATTTTTGGCTTTTTATCTTTTTGTTTTTGTTCCACATTCTTCTTTACAGGTTTTTGCGTTGAGCATTCACCTTTTTCAGTAGAATGTAGAACAGTTTCTTGAAACATTTCATTCAATTTCAAAAATATTTTTCTTTTTTCATTTTCATCATCAGTTTTCTCATCACAATCTTCAACTTTGACTTTGTCAAAGTTTGTGACATTGTCACTTATTGGAACTGAATTAATAGATTTTGGACAGGGAATAGCTGAAGTATTCACAAATACTTTCAATTTTTCTTCCCACTCCTTGATTTTATTTTGAGCATTTACAGCTTCATGCTCAAGTCGAATGATTTTCTGAAGATGAGAATTTATTTCAATTTGTTTTTCAGTGTTGTTTTTACCAAAAATAGTTTTCTCATCTTCCAAAATCTTTATTTGATTTTGAAATTCTTTTTCAGTTTTTACTTTTTCATTTTCAAAATCTTTTTCTTTTTCTTTCAAAAATTTGTTTTCCAATGTCAAACTGTCCAAATCACTTAACAGTTTGACATTTTCAGATTTCAATATCTCAAAATGTTTCTGTAGTTCAAGAATCTGTTTATCATCAGCTTTCTTCTCATCCTTGAAAGCTGAAATTTCTTTAACCTGTTCCTTCAAATCTTTGATTTCCAATGTCAAACTTTCCACATCCTTTAAAAGTTTGTCATTGTCAGCTTCAAATTGAACACATTTAGAGCACACATATTCAGAATTTGAAGATCCAAGTTTTTCTGATTCTTCATTCTTTGATATTTCCTCTTCCTCTTTCTTGTATGTTCCTGCACAAAAGATTTTTACAAAATCAAGAGGATTCATATTTTCATCAATATAACAACCCCTCTTCATATCGTATTTCATAACATCTTTTGCTCTAAGACACACACAGACTCTTTTGTTCATTTCAACAACCACATCCAAACGTATTTTCTCCAAATTATTTTCTAACCTATTCATCAACTCTTTTTTCTTACTTTTATTATCATACCAATGTGTTTTAAGTTTGCTAATGAACTCATATAGATGTAACTTTGAAAAATTAAAATTTCTTTTTAGATTTTCTAAAAAATCATCCCATTCTACTGGTAATGCATCAGCAAACTTTGATACTTTTTCAGCTTCCGACATTCTTATTTTATGATCTTTCAAATGATCAATTAAACAATCAAATCTCTTCTCCAAATCATCCAACTTTTCATCCTTCTTACACAAAAAACAATCGAACCGGTTAACCCAAACATTCTCAGGCAAACCTTGATAATAACTACTGAAATACCCTCGATACCAATCATTTATTTTTTCAAGATCATGATTCTCCTTTTCTTCAAACATTTTTTCCATATTTCAAACACAACCTGTTCAAACACTTAACTTTGATTGGGCCTTCACTGATTTGGTCAATGATAATGAAACTTGGGCCGAGGATACTCACTTTAACAAAAAACACCGATAACAAACTTTGAATGCAGCCGACAACAAACTTTGAAGTTTCACACAAACCGAAGATAAAAGACAATACCACTTCGGGAATGATTATCACGTGAATGGGCTGATAAGTCTTGAAATAACAACATTCACATGCAATCTGATTTAACCGACAACTAAATAAATGTTCAGCACAAATCGATGCACTTTCAAGTGGATTGTAGTATTTCAAGCGGTCGACGTTTTCAAGCGGTGTGTCGTTTCAAGCTGTCAGACGGTTTCAAGCTGTCAGATGATTTCAAGCGGACACGGTGTATTTTCAAGCGAGATACCAGTTTCAAGCTGACACACGACGTTATGTTAGCTTGAACAGTTGATGATGTCAGCAATCACGAACCAATTTCAAGCGAGCAAACGACTTTTTACCAGTTTTAATTCGATTTTAATGCTGAAACTTTCCAGGATTCATTAATACATGATTACGCACAAGATATGTGAATTTGAGCCGTTTTTAACCGTGAAAAATTTTTAATTTTGAAAAGAATGGTGTAGAAATCAGAAAAAGTGACAAAAACAAGCTGTTTTTGCAAAATCTCTTCCTCCTGAGCTCTGATACCACTTGTAGGATCGGTTTGTGACCCAAACGAGTCGTTCAGAAGAGATTTTATCAGTTTCAGATGCGGAAAATAAGAAACTGATTGCGAAACAGCTTGCAAATCACTTTAAACGTCTTGTGTATTGAAATAACAACGATTACAAACACAAGGAATACCGGCAGCACCTCGGTATCAATCACTAGTCTCTGGTCTGTCACCTTCAAATGACTACACAACATGCCTATTTATAACCTATGCTAGACAGCTTGAAATGACACATACACGGTTCAAGCTATCAGACATCTCAAGCTAACAGACATCTCAAGCTATTAGACATCTCAAGCTAACAGACATCTCAAGCTATCAGACAACTCAAGATAACATACAAATTACAAAACTGAGACTCGACATAAGATGAAGACGACAGATGTATGCACCAACAAATAGATTTCCAGCGAATGTGCGATTGCGTTGCGTTGCGTTGCGTTGTGGTCTTACGAAAAGTCTAGCGATGATGCAATTGCACTGCGTTGTAGACTTACTAAAAGTCTAGCGATGATGCGATTACATGCGTTGTAGACTCACGAAAAGTCTAGCGATGATGCGATTGAGATGTTACGCCTTGCGAAGGAGTTTAGCGTGTTGAAAATAATCATAATACTATAAGAGGTCTAATAACGTTCAACTCCACATGGCATTTTCTTCATGAAACTTCGTTAGCATGGCAAAGCACTTATATATAGGAAGTACCAGCGGCGTATCCACCATGCTTACCACACCACTTACGTCCCGTGAATAGATGTCACACTTTGTCGACATGGTTAAGACGCTTATAAATAGGAAGTACCAGCGGCGTATCCACCACGCTTAACCATGCTTTTAACGTTACGGCACCTTTAGAACTTACTACGATCTCCGTGCACTGACCCAAAATAAGCCCGTGTGCACCCGTGATTAGTTTGTTTCTTGCACGTTTATCGTACCTTATTCTAAGAGCGCATAGTTAGGGTAAAACATAGTATATCGTGATATATTGTACATAGTGCAAGTAATAGAATTTGTGTGTGAGCTTAGACTAAATGCGAGTATGATAGGGAGAGAGAGAGTGAGCGAGAGAGAGAGGGAGAGAGAGCGAGCGAGTGTCGGCATCGCGTATCGTGGCGACATCGTTCGATAGAACAATCATGAAATACAAGTAACAGTGTCGGAAATTGTACCGTTAACTACGTCATTCTTCGCTTGGTCGGTGTTGATGTTGAAGACTCCTGCTTGGGCTGCGATTGCTGTTGGAGCTTCTGCTGCTGGTGCCGCGACTGTTGGCGCTACTGGTGCAGCGGCGGCTGGTTCTGCAAATTGCGTCGGCGGTGCTGGGAGTGCTAGCATGCCTTGGTTTCATGGTCCTGTGCGGCAGTGGCGGGTGAAGTGACCATAACAGTTGCAATTGATGCAATAGCGACAGTCAGCTCCAGCCTGGTGGTGATAGGTGCACCGCTGACACAGGGGAAGAGTTCCCGTGTAGTTACGCCTTGGGTGAAGCGGAACTGCTCGGAGAGGCTCTGGTTGTGGCATTGCAGTTGATGAATAATTTAGGCTCGAGCTCTTTCTCTTGCGGCTAAGCTGAGCGTCTTGCGGTGGCGCGTTGTCATCGGAGGATTCTTCTGAGGATTCATTGGAGGATTCGTCGGAGGATTCGATGACGATTGCTTGATTAGCCTTCCTGGTGGACTCTTTGGAGAAGAATCCATCCAAGATTCGCTTGTCATTGATTTCTGCAGCCAAGCGATAGGCTTCTACGATGGTAGCAGGCCTAGCAGCTTCGACAAAATCGCCCACACACTCAAGCAAAGCGCGTAAGTACTTCTTGATGGCCTTATCGGGAGTGTCAACTTGGCTTGGGCAGATAATGCTAAGCTGTTTGAACCTTGCTGTGAGGCCGTTGTTGTCACCTCCAACTTGCTTGATATCCCAAAATTCGTTTTCTAGCTTCTAAACTTCGTGAGGAGGGCAGTACTCTTCCTTCATGAGCTCCTTCAGCTCATCCCAGGAGAGCGCGTAGGCTGCATCGTTCCCAAGTTTGTTTCGCTCGGCTGTCCACCAGTCGAGGGCTCTTGATTGAAATACTCCGGTAGTGCATGTGGTACGGAAATGCTCGGGGCACCCACTATGACTAAGGGTAACCTCGATGGCATCGAACCATTGAAATAGCTGGGATACACCTTCTTCGCCTGTGAAGTCCATTGGACCACAAGCTTTGAAGTGCTTGAAGGAGAAAGTAGAACTTGGTGCGATGGTCTTAGGGTCTCCTGAAGTTTGAGAGTTGCTGAGAGATTGAACTTGCGCAACGATTTGAGGAATAACCTTAGCCACCTCCTTGGCCACGAGTGAGGCGATCCTCTTATTGGCATTTCGTCTAGCTCTTCTTCTGGCTGTACGTCGCGAGGTAGAAGCGTTCGAAGGCATCTAGACAAAGAGATTTGGAATGAGATTCGATCATAATGATTTTGTGTTACGTTAGCGATTTAGCGCATAAAACTTGTTGCAGTTGATATGGTAATACGTATTCACATAGGTGCCACATAGGAGACACGAAATTCCTAGATTTCCACGTATTCACATAAGCGTATGTGATCGTACATCGTATATTAGACATGTATATACTTATATGCCTGTATAGATAGCGCGAGGATGCGTTTAAGAGGGAGAGTTGTTAGAATTTAGTTTTGTTGCGAGTATTAGCTCTTCTTTTAGCTTGCGATGGCTGTGCGAGTTGTGCATTCGTAAAGCGGGGAGGCGAAAATCGGTAAGTCGAGAAAGCGTAAAATTTTCATTTGAAAACATATAAACGTAATAAAATTCGATGTCGCGTAAAATCGGTGATTGCAGGCTAGAAAATAGATAGAGTGCCCAGGTTTTTGAGGCGTCGACTATCCAAAGTGATTCAACTATCCACAGAGAGTTCGAGCGCACGCTTTGGCCTAATAGACTATGCCCTCACCGGGATGCGGCTACGGCATTCATCCTTCCAGTTACTACGTGGCTAGATTCGTTGGTACAGTCGAGACATTGGTGAGATCTTTTGAAAATCATTTTAGGGAGTGGAACGGGTTATTAAGATGCGGGTTTCACCCCTGACTTAACAACTTCGCTCCTAACAGCGATGGTTCTCACTGAATAAATTCAGGAGTTCCATGAGATAAAAATGGAGAATTCCGTCGAGATATGGATATCACTCCTGACTCGACGAAAGATTCTCGTGCTAAGAGTAATGCGCTGAGTAAGTGATCTCGTCGAGAGTTCTTGGTTTTCACACCTAATCTCGACGTAATCGCTCATTTGTATCATACGAGTGTTTCCAATCGTGTATATTGTGTTAGCCTTAGGAAAGGCAAGGTGAGTTTCCGGCCTTAGGAAAGGCTTGTAAGCGTTTTAGAATGAGCTGGCATACTTCGTACGAAGTGCACAACTTAGGCGAGGTGACTTACTTCATACGAGGTGTTTCACTCGTGCGAAGTAACTCACTTTGTGCGAGTTGTCCCAATTCGTACGGGTATTACTTGCTTGCATAAGAGAGATAGTTCACACATAAAGGGTCTGATGTGGTACTTAGACTATAGAGTAGGTCAGATCAGGCAATCTTACCTACTTCCCTATAGTTATGGCTCTGATACCAATCTGTCACACCCCAACCGATGGCGGAATCATCGGGGCGCGACACTAGGCGAATCAGATTGCTCTTGAGAATCCATAACAACTAATTTAGCGACAATATTTAACAAGTTCATTATCCCATACTGATAAACAAATATTTCACATAAAGTTGTACAGATTTCATGTCTCTCGAACAATACAAATCCGACAACCTAGATTTTTAGGTGAGTTTCTAAAGTAGCCTATCTTGATTGAGATAACCTGCGTTTAACCTGCAACATACGTTAAAATAATGTCAATACAAAAATGTATTGGCGAGTATACAGGTTTAATATAGCATAAAGTAGATAAAAGCGCTGCGAATTTCCACATACATAAACATGATACACAAAATATACGCTACAAGACAAAAACTACCAGCTAAGTCCCGAGATAACTGCGATGTGCGTTTGCGAGTGCGAGTGCGAGTTTGTCTTAACTAGACCCCGTCGGGCGTGAGTCAAACTATAGTACTATTCTAATTAAGTTGGAACGACACGAGTAAAAGTCCTAGCACATATGTATCAAGTATCACGTGTAAATATGTACGTCAGTCATTCGCATGTATAGTTTAGATTGTGTACTGCGGTTTGATAAGTGTGTTTTCGATATAAACGTATGTTACACCCCAAAAGTGTGTTTAATGCGTAAAAAGGGGGTAAGTATACTCACAGTGCGTGTCCAATAAATAAACACGATCTGGTTGGATGGGTGAGAGCGCCAGATCAGCCTGTTTATGGGAACCGATGCGTAAGTATTCCTCAGGGCTGAACAGTCAGAATCAGCATGTTGAATGGGGTAAAAGTGGGTTAAGTGTTGTAAGAGTGCATCCGGACGGATGGCCATTCGATCGGATGGCTATTCGAGTGAGTTACAGACTGTAGTTTGAAGTTTTTGTAAAATTTTTCAAGTAAACATTTTCTAGTTAACAGAGACGGCGTGACGACGTGTCAGACAACCGAAATCCACACCGAGTCTAGCCTAGTCGATCGGATGGGAACCACCCCATTCGACCAGACTTGCTGAGCTTGATGGGACTTCATGTTCAACCGTTTTTCGATCACCTCTCCGGTGGAAATCCGTTTTCGAGCCGGCCCTAGACTATAGGGTGAGTCTTAGGTCAGGTTGAGTCCATATTCCATCAGTTTTAAGTAGAAGAGTGTAAAAGAGTTGAAGGAAAACTTGAATCAGTTGAAATGTTGAAGTTTTGTTTAAGATTCGTGTTAAAATGTATAGAAATCCTTTAGATCTGAGCTAAACTTGATGAGATGATGTCACCAAGTGAACACCATCTTCAAGCAACCCAAATCTGGTGATTTCGTGATGAAAATCAGTGTTTTTTATGGAGAAGATGATGGAGATGTGTGTAGTGAAGATGGAAGTACAAGATTTAGGGAGAATTACTTACAAAATAACCTTGAATCGAGTGAAATAGTGCTTGAGAACGAGCTGGGAGTGAGTTGGTCGGATAGGGCTGTCACATCAGTGAACAGTGACATGTGGGAGGTATTTATAGTGTAAGAGAGAAGTAAGGCGGTGCTGGTGAGGTGTCGGATGGCCAGTCGATCGAATGGCCATCCGATCGGATGGTCCAGGTCATCCGGTCGGATGGTCATCCTGTCGGATGGTCATCCTGTCGGATGGCCATCCTGTCGGATGGTCATCCTGACGGATGAGCTCCATCCTGACGGATAGGCCCCATCCTGACGGATGAGTTAGTTTCCCAACTTTCTATTCGTTTGATGCGTTTTGTTGCGTTAATTGTTGTAAGTACATTAAGCGTTTTAGCGAGATAAGTAGTATCGTGTTACGTTGTGTTTCAGTGCGATAGTCGAATTGCGCGTGCTCGCGAGTGCGCGTTTCAACAAGTTTTAAATACCCAGATGTTTTAATATAATGTACTTTAATAGGTCATAGCATAAGTAACTGCGTTCTGAGTTTGCGTTGCGTTGAGCGATAGCGAATAGCGAAATAGTGTATGTGTTAGCATTATAAGCGTATGCGTTGTGATATAGCGTGTGCGAAAATATGCGAAATAGAGTTGTAAGCGTTATAGTTTACATTATGATTCGAATCTCGGGTGCTAGGCGTAACGAGAGTAACAAGAGCGATAAGCGGGTTGTTACAGATCCGCTTATGTCATTCTTAACATCTAACAGCTTCATACGTACACGTTCCTGGCTCATATTTACTTTTGTTATGGCTTCGTAGTGAAGACTTTGGCTTAAAATTTCATTTATTTATTTTTTAGAGCATTCTCATGGTTGAAATTTGTTAAATTTCTTCTCAGAAGCATTCTTTTTCATCTTTGTTCATACTCAGAAGAATACACTCAAAATCATCCTAAAACAAGTCAAAATTGTGAAAAAATGTCAAAAATTAGCGTTGTGCGCTCCAAGGGTTTTCTGGCGTAGGAGTGAGACGCAAGCAATAGTCAAAACGCAGGAGTGATACATTTGTGTAGGACCGGTACGCTCGTCGTGATACGCTACAAAGGGGTTAAACGCTCAAGGGTGGTATGCTGGAAGTGCTACGTTGACCGAAGTGTGATACGCGTTGACTTTGTGGTACGCTTGAGTGGTACGCGCGCAGGAGTGAACCGTTGAAGTTTGTGACACGCTCTAAGTGTTGAAAATTTTGAAATTTGTCTAAGTGTTGGAAAGTTCATCAAAATGGAACATCAAGATGATTGGAGAGCATTCATGACAGGAACTATAGGGCAATCTACCAACATAGTTCAAACCTTAAATCTTGACAATATCATGGGAACAAATTATAAGGTTCTGAAGCTTAGTTTTGCGTTTTTTCGCATTTTATTCAATTCATTCTCTCTAGCATTCATGTAAAGCTTTAGTAAATCTCCAAAATGCACCTTAAACCCGTCAATGCTTGCAAAACACAAACCATATTAAAGTAGTGTATTCTAGAAATTAACTTCGTGTAATTAACCGAAATTAAAACCATTAAGCTATGGAATATTACCAACTGTCACACCCTGATTTCCCGGTGGGCCCGGACTTGGGGTTTATGCGTGACGATTGATATAGATATTCACATTTAACACAGTGGAAGTCTTGGGAGTATAACATAATTATTACAACTTACAAATGTTCAAAGTTGAAAATAATATACAGACCGAGAGTGTATTAAAAGATCTACATGCGGATCGAATAACAAATGATTACATAAAAGACTACTAGTCTTTTTGCTTGGAGTCACAAATTCCAAAAGCAATTACCGGGAAGCTTCCAGCCTATTCCGTACTTTGCAAACCTACGTTTAGTCTTTTGAAAATACGTCAGTTTTCACTTGTAAATACAATTAACCGACACATTTTGAAAATATTTCAAAAATCATTTTATATACCATTTGGTATATCAATTTTCATAAATAACTTGGGACAAACTATATCTCTTGTTACCAGTATTACATGCCTGTCAATACATATGGGGCCGAGAACTAAACTCCGATACATGATTAACCGACACACCACTTTATCCCCATATTGGGTAAGAAAAATATTTTATCATAGCATTAGCATCCGTCAGGTGTATGCCTACACCCGGTGCTTAGGTCATGGCCACTTGCAATTAAGTGAGCCGTGGATATCTAGGACACGGTCGCATTAACCCCCAATGTTTAAGTTATCAAGCATAACGGATTAAAACGGGTTATTTAGATTTTGGACACATTGGTCATTGATCCCATACCCGACCAAGCAGTAATAATTTACCGTATCCCAAGCCCGTATAGGGAAGATAGGTTAAGAGTATTTACCTGAGCTTTATCTTTACAATCCAAAGATATATAAAAGCACAGTCGTTTAAATCAAAATAACTAACAAGGTTGCAATTTACTGGATGCCCTTAGTCTGGAATGAATGGAACTATGATCCGTTAGAATATTAACGGGTCTTATTCAAGTCATATGACTTGAACCGTTTAATTATAAATAAAATCGATACGGCTCGCTAGATTAAGCGGAGACCAGATAGAATGTGATCTGTACCCCCATGAGTATTATGACTCGTATAATATGGGTCAAACAATAATACATTCTGATTAGAACTAATTTGTAATGATTTTGACCCGATTCGGCGAACTTATATAAACTAGGCTATATAAGTCAACCGTACGCGCATAGGCGACATCAGGTGATCGGATGGGTCATTGTCAAATCCATTATGCCAAAGTATGTTTATTATGTTACCACATCAGTATATAATTCAAATTACATGTTCATTATGATTCAAAATAAATTTATGCACAAAAGGGCATAATTGGTATTTTTAAGGCATAATACATGAACTTGCATATAACCCGACAAACAACACGATCAAAAGGTATAACCTTTATAGGGTTATTCCATACATTAATATGATCATAATATAACTTCAAATCAGTAGCTAACTTAGCTTAAACGGGTCAGGATCGAAAGTCAAAGAAGAAGTCAAACTGTTTGACTTTCAGTTGTGAATCGAGCTAAAAGCAGGAAATGACGGGTTGGACATGATCTAACATATCCTAATATGTTATACCAACTGATATAATGTCAAAAATTGAGGTTTAGATACTTATAAGTTCATTTAACATAATTTACAAAAATCTGCGTTTTGACTTTTATTTTATTAGAACTTTGACCCGTCATTTAACCAACTTAACCTGATCTTCAGAAGGTGCCCTCATAGGGGATTATCACCTACCTTATTACGATCACGTAGCCATGTTCGATTCGAACATTGGCTTGACCGAAATGGTCATAACCGACAGTTAAAGCAAAAGTCAATTTGCTTGACTTTTGGCTAAATACAAGCCTTAAAACTGAAAAAGAACTAAGAAAGAACACTTACAAGTGTTCTAGGAAGCTTATAACTTCAGTAGGAGGCCTCTATAGATCAGAAGCAACTCCAAAAGTGAATTTAGAATGAGAAGCAGAGGAATGGTTCCAATTCGCGAGCTAGGTGTCACAAGCAGTAGGCTGCCATGGCAGTCTACACAAACTGCCAGCGCACCCCTTACGGACCGTAAGGGGTAATGGCTTACGGTCCGTAAGGACCTTAGCGCGCCCATGGTTTCAAATACCTTACGGTCCGTAAGGCATAAGCCTTGCGGTCCGTAAGGGACTTATCAAAATAAAATAATAATAACTGCCTTACGGTCCGTAAGGGTCCTTCAGAAGCTAAACTTTGGCATTTTGTCACACATGACCATTCCACATCCAATCTTCCACTTTATTACATATTTAGTCCCTCTCGTCCAAATAATTTGCCATATTTGAGAGTTGATTGGACACGTGTTGCCATATTATTCGTTACAAATTTCCGAGGTGTTACATCCTCACCGCCTTAAAAGAAATCTCGTCCTCGAGATTCTATTCAAATAGATAGGGATACGTTTGTCTCATATTCTCTTCAACCTCCCATGTATATTCCGGGCCACGACGAGAATCCCATTTGACTTTCACGATGGGGATTAGTGTGGCAACCTGCAATTTCAAGTTAATACTTTAATGTAATGTAATGCCCTGCTTCTTCATACTTTCCATAAATAGAAAGTCTTGCTTGTATTTCTATTTTTGGAAGCCTTGTGTTCTTGTAATCGTTCTTTCCTTGTAACCGTTGTAAAATCCGAGACATGGATCATAAATAAAACTCGTATTTTGTTAAATTCATGTTATACATACTTTATACATGCTCATACATTCAATTTCGTGAAACAATTGATGCTTATTCGTAATTCTTGGAAACTATGTGCTAAACTTGCAAATATGTGAAACTTATGCATAAAACATGTTTTGATCGTAAACGATACTTAAATACGACCTTCATACACTTAATCACACTTGGTTTATGTTCCTCATACCTTATTTGTCCTTAAACTATGCTTATATGTTGAAAATAGTCCCTAAAAGGCCTTAAAACCCTAACTTACAAACTTCAGAGGCCAATTTGCAAATAAACAAAACTTGGTCTTCAGCTCCCCCCTTGTCACGGCCCGCGAACCTCCCCCCTATCCACCTTCGTGCCCCACGAGAACTATGAATCCGAGACCAGCTCATTCAGCTTACGGGATTGGGCCATTTTAGTGTGTTTGTTGCTTCCAATGTGTGTTTCTTGCATTAAAGACTCACAACCACTAACCCCAACCCTTCCCCTATAAATACCACACCACTCCAAGCCCTAATCACTTTACAAACTCCTCTAAACCTCTCTCAAATCACCAAAAACGTAGCTGAAACTTCAAGTTCGGACAAAAGCACTAACCTTCACTAAAGTGAGCATAACTCACTCATTTCTTATCCGTTTTAGCTCATTATTTTTCCAGAACACTTGGATCGACCTTAGCTTCGATTCGATGGGTATTTCACAGTGAATAAGTCCCTGGAACTCTGGAAAATAGGCTCCAAAGTTCACTGTTTGAATCTGATTTCATTAATCTTTACTAATACTTGTTTAACTTGAGTCTAACTCAACTCAAACCCACGTCCTTATGCGCATAACCACTTGTATGGTTAGTTGGGCTTAAAAACGGGGCTGAGACATACAAAATCAGAGGTTAAACCTCATATACATTCTGTTTTGATTAGGGTTTTTAACCCAAAAGTGATGTTCAAGCTTCAAGCTTGATGAAGATGTGATTATGGATTTACTTGGGTTATCCTACATAAAATCCCCACATTACTTGATGATTTCTCTTAGATTAGTGTTTAATATTCTTGTATTATTCATAGTTCATGACCCTCCTTGTATGTTTTTACATCAAGTGTAGTGGTGAACACATAAGAGGTGCCTAAATGGAAGCTTGTTCTTCCTACCTCCTACATGATTTCCATGATACTTAGAGGTACCTAAATGAAGATCTTAATCTTCTACCTCATGCTTGAAATATTGGACATAATAATATGTATACAATATATGTAATATATAAACACTTAATCCAAATAATCGAATCTTGGATGATGAACAAAGTGTTCATATGTCCAAGTACTAGATTATATCATCCTATAGTATGATAACTTGTCACGATTCTAATGGAACCTTGTTCCATGAAAACATATAAACTCCTTGGAGTTTCATAGTGTCAAGAACAAGTATTATATGTTCTAGGTGATTATTTTCACGTGTTATTTTCATATGTTTAAGATTATGATGTTTAAAGTCCGAATCCTTAAATCTTCCAATTTTCCCCAAACTCATACACTTCGTTTCTTCGTGTAGAAGGACTTGGTGTTCCTACCTCCAACAACAACTAACTCGCGGATTCACAAGTGAAGACTTGCAAAACCGTGAGTATACTCGCAACCCCCTTTTTATGTTTACCACTTTTGGGGTGTAACATGTTAAATCATAAAACCACACTTAAACTTATTCTTTATGCAAATGCATGAAAACAATCCTTATACATGAATGCTATGTTGTTATATTTTGATGCAAATACTTGGGTGATTCTTATGTGATACAATAGTCATTAGCATATTACTAGCCTCCATTTGACATGTATAGCGCTATAGGAGTAACGCACCACCCGTGAATTAGAGGTCATGTTGAATTATATTATTTTGCGTAAATAGAGGGTTGACTAGAAATATTGCATGCCTTGTATAATGCTCTTGTATAAACTAAGTTGCCATGTGGATTCGTTTTTAACTTTTAAACTTATACTTATACTTATTCTTAAACTTGTATACTCGCCTTTGCTTTTGCATTGAATTGTATTTTAAACATGTTACAGGTTGAGGATTGATGATGCTATGATAATGGACTAGCAATGATGCCTAGATACTCACTTAGACATTTAGGTTTAAAGTGTTGTATCAATTTTGTTATGTTTACGTTTTGAACAATGTTGTTATTTGAATTTCTTGTAATATTTGACAATTTTGGTTATGAATGAAATTGGTTGAATTAAATATTGTCACAAATAGTGACAGATTGGTATCAGAGCCATAACTATAGGGAATTAGGTAGAATTGCCATGTTCGACCTAGTCTATAGTAGGAACCATATTTTTGACCATTCTTGATACTTGCTTAAAATGTTATTCTTCCTACTTTGCCTCTTTCTCTTCTTTTTGGTCTTAATATTTACATAATGTCTTTCCTAAGACATTTTACATAATACACTTGAAGACACTCTTTATACAAAAGAGACGAGTTTACCAAAATAGGTGTGAAACCCACAATTTGATAAATGACTCACATTCCGCTTATTCTTATTTTGCACGAAATTTCGCCATTAAGCTAGGAGTGAAATCCATATCTTAATGGTAAATTTCCAATTCAAACTCTAGTGGACCCTCGTCAAAGTGTTGAAATTATATTTTGACCCGACGAGTACAAACCACATTAGGGTACGAAATCGTCAAGTTAGGGGTGAAACCCACACCTTGTCGATTAAGTCCCATTCCTCGATTTTCGATCTCGCCAAAGTTTCGATTGTTTCAATCGATTAGAGACGTGTAGTAACTGGAAGGGTAAGATACCGTTAATCGCTTCTCGACGAGAGTATCTTACCTATAGGCCAAAGCACGTTTCTCTAATTTGAAAGGACTTTCGATTCACTTTGGAATAATCGACGTTTCTAAACCCGAAACAATCCTATGTTTTATGAGCCTCTCTTTTATGTGATTCAATTTATATGTGATTTTATACTTGCTACCTCGTTCATTTCAAAACCGTTACACAATTCGCACGTCTTGCGCAATAAAAAACAATAATAATTCTCGTGAACAAACTAAATTTATACTCTTTTTACGTATTCCTACGTGTTTATACTTGTTGAATACTTGCTAAATTCATGCCAATTGTGTGAATCATACGTGATACACCATACTTACATGCTTAAACATGCAAACTTATTTTGAATTTATGATCAAGTCTCATCCTTTCTTCTCTTTCGATCCTTTAGATGTCGTCCAACGCGTTCAAGAAGCTCCAATCAAAGAAGGGTTCTAGCTCCAAAACGATGTCGAAAAAGGATTTTATTAAGTTTATGGCTGCGCAAATGGCTAAAGTCATCCCTGATATCGTTAGCAAGATCAATCCCGACTCACCACATGGCTCTGTCTATTCAAAGGCAGAAAAACCCAAATCGACCTTCCAATTCAAGCAATTTATGGCTTGTAGACCCTTGGAGTTTACTGGCAAAGATGGCGCTACCGCCATGATGAATTGGTTTGACGCGATTGAGCTTACTTTCCTGCAAAGTGGCTGTCCTGATAAACTAAGAACCTTGAACGCAACTGGGGTTTTCTGTGAAAAGGCACTCGAATGGTGGACAACCGAACGCAACAAGAGGGGAAACGATGTTGCACATGCCATGCCTTGGGACGAACTCAAGTAGCTTATGAAGGACCACTCCTGTCCTCCTCACGAACTCCAAAAATTGGAGAACGAATTTTGGAACCTTACTCTGTGACAACCTGAGTTTTCAAGGTCCATACTTGACACGTTACTCGTTTCACAGAATGTTTTCAAAACCCGTTTGCGTTATAACTTGTTCATGTTTGACATATGTTGGTGTATTGTATTATAGTTTGGTAATTAATAAACTTGTGAAGTTATTGAACTGTTTGAGTTATAAACTTAACACATGCATCCTTACCATTATGTCCACGAAACATAGAAGTTTCGCCACAACCCTCACTCGACGAAACCTATGGGTTTCGTCATGCTCATTACGACGAAACTTAGATGTTTCGCCGGAACGGGCTTGTGGCCCAGGTAAGGCCCAAGTATGAGTCAGCTACATATACCCTATTCGCTTAACATTACGTATTATCACAAACAGCGAAACCCTAGACTATGTTTCCCCTCCCTAGCAATCGGCGGCAATCCTTGTTCCCGTTTGAAGTGCCCCCAAGTGTCATCTTATAACCGGTTAGTAAGTAATTACTTGGCTTGATCTGCTTGTTACATGGTTAATGATTATTATGTGATGATTGTTTTGTGTTGATTGGAATCTGTTGGGAACATAGAGTTCTGTTCAAAACTATGCTCTTATATGTTATTGACTAGGGTTTGATGTGTTATTGTTAATCAAGGAAACTAGTATATGCATGACAAGAATTTGATGGTTTGTGTTATTCACGATCACTATGCGGCTCGACAATCATGGTTGTTGTAATGGTATAAGGTTAATGTTTAGGGTTTCTTATGATTAATCCGTGAGAATTAAGGACAACTATTGCTATGAACTACGTATGATCATGATTTGTAACTGACTGAATAACATGGTTTGATCTGTTTCAAAATATGAAACGTGTTTACGGGATTATCATGTGAACAGTTAAGGATGAAACTGTAAGGTCTCGACGAAACCTTTATGTCGACGAAACTCACTGTCGACGAAACACTAGATCTTCCGTCACTTACATTGTCGACGAAACTCATGGTATTTCGTCACTCGTCATGCCGACGAAACACCTTAGTGTTTCGTCACTTGGAGTTTCGCCACCCAGAGGATAGTTCACAAACTGTTTGATTGTTGAATGATTGTGGACGAAACTCTGTTACTGTTTGATAATGATATAAACATTGACTGAGGAAACATGATTGTATGAGTAGCACACTTAACCATTGAGTACTGTTGTAAATCATACATGTGAACTGTGGGATTGTACAGATTTGAACAACTGTTATGTGCTATTTGGTGATTGTTGCTTGAACGCACACTCTGATTATAATATACACGTGAACCATGCGTATGAAACTGAATTCGTAAACATGAATACCATAGGCTGTGACTGTTTAAGTGTGAACAAGTAACTTTACAAACCGAGCAAACCAAGGTGAGTTCACTGCTTTTTCTCCAAGCATGCGTCCCGGGGAGGGACATCTGGTAATCGTTCCGGGGAGGAACATCGGGTTATTGGGATGTTGGTTATTACACTCATTTCTATCGATAAGTCCCCTTACATCTACGGATTAGTTGTCGGGGAGGCAACGGGGTTATTAGTTGATAGCGCTATTAGGTTTGGCACCCTCACACCGTACCGGGGAGGACGGTCGTGAACTAATACCTTAACCACTTGACCAATGTTTTGATAGAGGCATTGGGGTTTGGGCAAATAAATCTAGAGCCATCTACGGTAATCGAGTTAATAACAACATCAAATCAATCATTGAATCTTCTTATACTCGTATCTGGTAACTAAAACGTGTTAACAAAGTCTGACACACTTGTCTGCATGCTTGCAGGTCGTTAGATTCTTGATATGGACTTGCTATCTGGGAGTGCTGGAGTGGTCGTGGGTCGAGACTCTTGGATACTTGCTTCGTTGATTATGAACACATGTTTTGAAACAATTGAATTACAGTTTACATTATGCTTCCGTTGAACAATTGCTTTGGTTTAACTTATGACGTGGATTTATGTTTTGAAATGAATGAATGTTTTATTTAAATATTTATCATTGGTTCAACATGATTGGTGGCTTGGATCCTGGTACGTCACACGTCCTGCGGTGTTCCCACTAGTGGTATTTTGGGGGTGTGACAATTTGGTATCAGAGCCACTGGTTATAGTGAACTTGGTTTTTAAAACGTTTTTATAAAACCAGACTATAACCGAACGACTTCGAAATCGACCATGACACTCAGCTCCAGATTTCAAGGTTCGTCTTCTGTTTACTTTATGCATTACTTGCTTAGTAGTTACCCACGTACACGACTTACATGAAACAACATATTTGACACCTTGATGCGATTACATGTGCTGCATGTCTTAGTGAAGCTAGATGTGTAGCACTACCCTTCGACTCTTGTGACTGTTAATCCTGAAATGCCTTTCGTTGTGCTATTTGAATGTGGGGGAAACTTCTAGCGCAAGTTAAGAGGCACTGAGATAAGAATGCAAATTGCCTTATTATTGTGGGTGCACACATAATAATAACGTGAGGTGCATGTGAGTCCCAGTGAGGCTTAATGAGTGTGAGAAGGGTTCTGCCCTATTGTTTGGTGTTAACTTAGTAGTCTGTAGATCTCAACGTGAGATTTGACTCCTACCCTATCTCGACTCTTAACCTGTCCTCTCTTCTTATATAGAATCATGAGTGGACGTGGTGGACGTGGCAACATTGCGATGACTCAGGCTGAGTTGACAAATCTGATCAACACCCGCGTGGCTGAGGCATTAGCAGCCTATCAAGCTGGTACGATATGTGCCAAATCTTCTTTATTCTTGTGTCGCGTACATAACTCTTACCCTTGTGTTGTATTTCCTTTCGTCCATTAGGTCAGCATCCGCCTGCTTGCACTTTCAAGACGTTTATGGATTATAAGCCACAGACATTCAGTGGGACTGAAGGGGCTGTGGGGTTACTACGTTGGTTTGAGAAAGCTGAGTCAGTGTTTGCTATGTGTAACTGTCCCGAGGGGGACCGTGTGAAGTATGCTACAGGCACTTTGGAGGATGGTGCCTTAACTTGGTGGAATGCCCAGGTGCAAGTGTTGGGCATCGAGATGGCTAACGCTACTACTTGGAATGATTTCCAGGAGTTGATGCGGGAAGAGTACTGTCCTCGCGACGAAATTCAGAAACTTGAAAACGAGTACTACAATCTGAAGATGGAGGGGTCTGAAATTGAAGCGTACACAAAGAGGTCACATGAGCTAGCAAACATGTGCCCTAACCTGTCTCGACCCCCACCTCAAAGAATCGAGTTGTATATCAAGGGCTTAGCACCAGTACTAAAGAGCTTGGTCACTGCTGCAAATCTCCACAATCTAGCTCAGATCATCCGTTTAGCATACAAGATTACTGACCAAGAGGTCGAGCGTGGTGCGTTGCCGCCACGAGTTTCTGTTACTACTTCTGCTGCTACAGCTACCACGCCTGCTAGTGATAACAAGCGCAAATGGAATGATGCTGATAAAGCAACCAGTGCAAGCCAATCGCAGAAAAGGCCAGACAACAGTAATAATCGTAGTTTCAGCCAGTTGTCCTCAGTTAACCAAGGGCAGGGCAGCAATCAGAGTCAAGGCACCTACGTTGGTAAGAAGCCAAAGTGCAACACGTGTGGTTTTCATCATTATGGACCGTGTGTCCGGGCTTGCTGTAGGTGTGAAAAGGTGGGCCATGAGGCCAAAGACTGTAGAGCCCCGCACCCAAAGCAGCAGCAAAATCAGTAGCATCAGCGACAGCAAAAGAAACAACCCCATCAGAATCAGGACTTTAAGAAGGGGTGTTTTCAGTGTGGGGATGAGGGCCACATTAAGCGGGATTGCCCTCAGTACAATCAAAATGTTAACGACAAGAACAACTGCCAGAACAACAACAACAATGCTGGGAACAACAATAACGACAACAATGGGGGAAATGGTGCTCGTGGAAGAGTGTTCACGATTGGTGCTGGTGATGCTAGGAATGACGGAAATGTCGTGACTGGTACGTTTTCTGTGAACGATCTTTTTGCTTCTGTATTATTTGATTCCGGTGCCGATTGGAGTTATGTGTCCCTAGAGTTTAGTCAGCGATTAGGGTTAACTCCAACACCTTTAGAAGTTAAACATGTGGTAGAATTAGCCGATGGTAAAAAGATTGAAGCTTCACATGTCCTTTCTGGGTGTAAACTAGATCTTGTGGGTCAAGTGTTTGATATTGACCTTCTTCCTGTTACCCTCGGTAGTTTTGATATAGTGGTTGGTATGGATTGGTTGTCTAAACACCAAGCTGAGATTCTATGTAAGGAGAAGATTATGCGTATTCCTCTCCCTAGTGGAGAATCGTTATCGGTTCAAGGGCATCGCAGTGGTGCGATGGTTGGTATCATCTCAGCCATGCAAGCGCAGAAGTGTCTACTAAAAGGGTATCCTGCTATTCTAACACTTGTTACTGATACCCCATCCGAAGGAAGAAAGATTGAAGATCTGCCAATTGTTCGTGAGTTTACTGATGTATTTCCTGAGGAACTACCTGGTTTACCTCCTCACCGCCAAGTAGAATTTCAGATTGATCTTGCGCCAGGAGCGGCCCCAATTGCTCGTGCTCCTTATCGTCTTGCGCCTGGAGAGTTGCAAGAGCTATCCAATCAACTTCAAGAACTGTTGGATAGGGGTTTTATCCGACCCAGTTCTTCACCTTGGGGAGCCCCAGTTTTGTTTGTAAAGAAGAAAGACGGGTCCTTTCGTATGTGCATAGATTATCGGGAACTTAACAAGGTGACTGTCAAGAACCGCTACCCATTGCCACACATCGACGACTTATTTGACCAGTTGCAGGGATCAAGTTTCTACTCGAAGATCAACTTAAGATCGGGCTATCATCAGATGAGAGTCCGAGAGGAGGATGTTCCTAAAACGGCGTTTCGAACGCGGTATAGGTACTATGAGCTCTTAGTTATGCCGTTTGGGTTGACGAACGTGCCAGCGGTTTTCATGGACCTCATGAACCGTGTATGCAAACCGTATCTTGACGACTTCGTGATCGTGTTTATCGACGATATTCTGATTTATTCAAAGAGCAAGGAAGATTACGAGCGGCACCTGCGTCTTATTTTGGAGCTTCTGAGGAAGGAGCAGCTTTACGCAAATTCTCTAAGTGTGATTTCTGGATTCGGGAGGTACACTTCCTTGGCCACATTGTGAACAAATCAGGGATACACGTGGATCCTGCTAAATTTGATGCAATCAGAAATTGGGCGGCACCAAGGACACCTTCAGAGGTGCAACAATTTCTTGGACTCGCTGGGTACTATCGCCGATTTATTAAAGACTTTTCGAAGATCGCCCAACCTCTTACCTCATTGACACAGAAAGGCGTTGTATACTCGTGGGGAACGAAGCAAGAAGATGCTTTCCAGTTGTTAAAACAGAAACTCTGCAGTGCACCGATCCTGTCTTTACCTGAAGGTATAGAAGATTTTGTGGTATATTGTTATGCTTCGATTCAGGGTCTCGGTTACGTGCTGATGCAACGCGAGAAGGTGATAGCATATGCTTCTCGACAGTTGAAGGTACACGAGAAGAATTACACAACTCACGACTTAGAGTTGGGAGCCGTGGTTTTCGCGTTGAAAATCTGGAGGCATTACCTGTACGGTACCAAATGTACGATCTACACCGATCACAGGAGCCTTCAGCAAATTTTCGACCAGAAGGAACTGAATATGCGACAGCGTCGCTGGGTAGAACTGTTAAACGACTATGATTGCGCCATCAAGTATCATCCAGGCAAAGCTAATGTTGTAGCTAATGCCCTCAGTCGAAAGGAATCGAAACCTACACGTGTGCGAGCCTTGCAGCTCACTATTCACTCGAATCTTCCTGATCAGATCCGTTCGGCTCAGACAGAAGCATTGAAGGAAGAAAACTATGAAGCTGAATATTTGCGGGGCATGGAAAAACGACTTATAAAGAGATCCGATGGTATTCTCTACTGCAGGGAACGGATATGGATCCCCTTATTCGGTAACCTTAGAAAGCTTGTGATGGACGAAGCGCACAAGTCTCGATACTCTATTCACCCGGGTTCGGACAAGATGTACCAGGATCTTAAAGTCTTGTACTGGTGGCCGAAGATGAAAGCTCACATCGCGACGTATGTGAGTAAGTGTTTGACGTGTGCGAAAGTTAAGGTAGAGTACGAGAAACCATCTGGGTTGCTGCAACAACCAGAAATACCCATGTGGAAATGGGAGCAGATTGCTATGGATTTCGTTACTGGTTTACCAAGAACTCAAAACGGGAATGATATCATTTGGGTGATCGTCGATCGTCTCACGAAATCTGCGCATTTCCTTGCGATCAAGGAAACTGATAAGTTCTCTCAACTCGCTGCTGTTTATCTGAAGGAGGTGGTTTCTAGGCACGGGGTGCCAACCTCTATTATCTCTGATCGTGACCCGCGTTTCATCTCTGATTTGTGGTAGTCTATGCATAAATCGTTCAGCTCACGTCTCGACATGAGTACTGCATATCACCCACAGACGGATGGTCAAAGCGAATGAACCATCCAAACGATTGAAGACATGCTGAGAGCATGTGTCATCAATTTTGGTAAGGGTTGGGAGAAACACTTGCCGCTGATCGAGTTCTCCTACAACAACAGTTACCACACTAGCATCCAGGCAACTCCGTTTGAAGCATTATATTGCCGGAAATGGCGTTCTCCTCTTTGTTGGGCTGAGGTGGGTGACAGCCAGGTCACAGGTCCGGAACTTGTCCTCGAGACTTCTGAAAAGATTGTCCAGATCAGGAATCGTATGGCGGCAGCGCGTGATCGTCAGAAAAGCTACGCCGATAAGCGTAGAAAACCATTGGAGTTCGCAGTTAATGATCGTGTCATGTTGAAGATCTCACCTTGGAAAGGTGTGGTGCGTTTTGGAAAACACGGTAAGCTTAACCCTCGTTATGTTGGGCCATTCAAAATTTTGGAGCGAATTGGAAAAGTGGCCTACAAGCTGGAGTTACCTGCTGAGTTGGGTAACGTTCATGATGTTTTCCACGTGTCACAGCTGAAGAAGTGTTTGTCTGACGAGACACTTGTGGTACCGTTTCAGGAGCTAAAAATCGACGACAAGTTACAGTTTGTCGAGGAACCTATCGAAATCATGGAACGGGAAGTCAAAGTCCGCAAGCATAGCCGAATTCCGATTGTGAGAGTTCGTTGGAACTCAAGACGTGGACCGGAGTTCACATGGGAACGCGAGGATCAGATGAAGCTCAAGTACCCACATTTATTCCCAAATGACAAGTCCAAATGTGACAAATCTAAACCTGATGCAACTAGTGAATTTTGGGATGAAATTCCCATTCAAGTTGGGGATGAAGTGGCACCCGCGGAAAATCACAGTCATCCTGATCCGACACTCCACCGCTTTCGTCTTACTTATCAAATTTCAGGACGAAATTTCTTTCAAGTTGGGGATGATGTGACAACCTGAGTTTTCAAGGTCCATACTTGACACGTTACTCGTTTCACAGAATGTTTTCAAAACCCGTTTGCGTTATAACTTGTTCATGTTTGACATATGTTGGTGTATTGTATTATAGTTTGGTAATTAATAAACTTGTGAAGTTATTGAACTGTTTGAGTTATAAACTTAACACATGCATCCTTACCATTATGTCTACGAAACATAGAAGTTTTGCCACAACCCTCACTCGACGAAACCTAGGGGTTTCGTCATGCTCATTACGACGAAACTTAGATGTTTCACCGGAACGGGCTTGTGGCCCAAGTAAGGCCCAAGTATGAGTCAGTTACATATACCCTATTCGCTTAACATTACGTATTATCACAAACAGCGAAACCCTAGACTATATTTCCCCTCCCTAGCACTCGGCGGGAATCCTTGTTCCCGTTTGAAGTGCCCCCAAGTCTCATCTTATAACCGGTTAGTAAGTAATTACTTGGCTTGATCTGCTTGTTACATGGTTGATGATTATTATGTGATGATTGTCTTGTGTTGATTGGAATCTATTGGGAACATAGAGTTTTGTTGAAAACTATGCTCTTATATGTTATTGACTAGGGTTTGATGTGTTATTGTTAATCAAGGAAACTAGTATATGCATGACAAGAATTTGATGGTTTGTGTTATTCACGATCACTATGCGGCTCGACAATCATGGTTGTTGTAATGGTATTAGGTTAATGTTTAGGGTTTTTTATGATTAATCCATGAGAATTAAGGACAACTATTGCTATGAACTACGTATGATCATGATTTGTAACTGACTGAATAACATGGTTTGATCTGTTTCAAAATATGAAACGTGTTTACGGGATTATCGTGTGAACAGTTAAGGATGAAACTGTAAGGTCTCGACGAAACTCTTATGTCGATGAAACTCACTGTCGACGAAACACTAGATCTTCCGTCACTTACATTGTCGATGAAACTCATGGTATTTCGTCACTCGTCATGCCGACGAAACACCTTAGTGTTTCGTCACTTGGAGTTTCCCCACCCAGAGGATAGTTCACAAACTGTTTGATTGTTGAATGATTGTTGACGAAACTCTGTTACTGTTTGATAATGATATAAACATTGACTGAGGAAACATGATTGTATGAGTAGCACACTTAACCATTGAGTACTATTGTAAATCATACATGTGAACTGTGGGATTGTACGGATTTGAACAACTGTTATGTGCTATTTGGTGATTGTTGCTTGAACACACACTTTGAGCACGGTCCCGTGTCCGCTGAGCACGGCCCCGTGATGGGCGATAGAAGCTTCTATAGCTTTGTCTTTTATGCTGGCACTTGGGCACGCCCCCGTGTTCACTGAACAGGGGGCGTGTTCAGTCTTCTGTCTTCTTGTTTTGCTTGGGAAGATGCTGTCGGTGAGGTCGGGCATGCCACGTTTGTTCCTTTTCTTGTATTTATGTTAGATTTAGCTGCCTTTTTGTTTCTTTTGTTAATTTGAGCTCATTTAATCCTGAAAATACAAAAGGAAGACAAAAACACACTTTTCCAACATTAGTACTAAAAAAGGGTTAGTTTTATACCATAGTTGATGTAATTTATATGTTGCATTTTGTGAACATCAAATACCCCCACACTTGAATCTTTGTTTGTCCTCAAGCAAAACTCTTTACAATGTGGCTTTACACTCCCAAATGGAATGGGTAGAAGAGAAGGTTTTTGGGCTTTTCATAGAGTGTCGGGATTTCCAAGATTCTTTATTAGGTTTTATTTTTATTTATTTACAATCCTATTCGTCATGATTTATTTAAAACATTACATAAGATAAATTACTTATTAGGGCATAACATGCCTTTTTTAAAATTCCATTTATATACAAGTTCACATACCTCACGGGGATCACTCAACACTCGGCCGAAGATGTATTTTAGTGAATCACTCGAGAGCGGCATGGAACTTACTCCTACCATAGGCTTGCCAAGCAATCAATCCTCCTCCTTTTTAACTATATACCTTTGTAAATATCAAGAGGACTTTTGGGTGAAGGGTTAGGCTTGGGTTAAAGGTAGGTGGTTGGGTTAGTGGTTAGTAGAAAAGGGCGAAAAGTGTAAGAAGCGTCGGTTTTCGTAAGACTTTTTATTTTTTTGCAACTTTTATTTGGATGAAGCATTTATTCAAACAAAGTTATTTTTGATGAACTTTCTTGTTTATTTCTTTTGCTTCATCATCAACAATTTTTTTTTTTCAAAAGTCATACGAAAAACCGAGCTTGTTACTAAAACAAAGGGTTAAAAATAAAAAGGGTTTCGGTGGGTAAAAGGGTGTTTGGGTTAAGAAATGAAAAGGTTTAGGCTCAAAGGGGATTAACTAGGGGGATTTTGGGTAGGTGGTAAAAAAAAAAGAAAAGAAAATAATGGTGTAGAAATGAAAAAGGGTTAGTCCTAATGCCTCCATCATTTACTTACTCGTTTTAGTTGGTAAGGACCGGGAATGTATCGTCGTGGAAAGTTCTAGAGTTGTAAGAACCAAGCGGCTATTCACACAAGAAACGAAAAATGAGCATTTATTTTAAAGATATGTATTTGTATGCTCAATAAAGGCTCAAAACTCACTTTTGTGGGAATGGGTTTTTATGTGATCAAGTATATATAATCAAATTTTAACTAAACTTTTCATGCCTTTTCATAATTTTCTTATGTTAGTTCTTTTTATCACGACGCTATCGGTTGTAAATTTGTAAAAATATAACCTTTTTAGAATTTGAAATTCCCAAATTAAACCTAGACAAGTAAAAAAAATTGAAAATTTTTGAAAAAAAAAAATTTGGGGTGATTAGCGGTTCCAATAGAGTTTTGTGTAAGGCTTGTAATTAGGACTTGCAAGATTCAAAGTTTTAGCATCCCCCCACACTTAAATTACACATTGTCCTCAATGTGTCCCAAAAATAAGTTTTTAGGTTGATTGAATGTGTAAAAAGGTGTGAAAAAGCAAAATTTTATCTTACTGGGCGTCTGGGCACGACCCCGTGGTGTCCGGGCACGGCCCCGTGTTCAGTTGCCAGTAACAAAAAGTTGCAAAAAGAAACAGAAGTCTGGACACGGGGGCGTGTTGGGTGAACATGGCCCGTGTCCAGTTTACCTGAACTGGGCATCTTATGCAGATTGCGCAGCACGGGGCCGTGTTGGGCGGGCACGGCCCGTGCTGAACTTGCTGTAATGAAGAAAATTGTCGGATGGCCCTGTTTTCGTGCATGGGGTGCTGATTCACTTTTCCCTTGTTATCCTTCACCATCCCGAGTGTGTTTTATCCATTGCAACATCATCCAAACACCAAATTAACTAAAACCATCATTCATTAAGTCATAGAGAGAATTACATAATAATCCTAAAAAGTTAAAATTCTAGATAATTAGGTCAAAGAAACACAAGAAATCTAAACCAAGAAGTTTTAGCCTACTACTTATTCTATTAGCAAAATTTCCGAAAAAGATAATTCCCTCGGTTAGATGCGGCTTGAAAAACTTCTTTTTCCGGGCCTGGGTTCCTCACACGTCGGCGAGCCACTCTTCTATCTCCCTAGGGAGAAGAAAGGCGGGCTCATTGGCATTGGTTTGAGGGGTTGCAACCTCCACCGGGACTTCTTGTAGATCTTCAAGAGGAGGTTCCGCTGGAATGTCGTCCCAACCGGTAGGATTGTTGATTCCAAGTGCTAGGTTCCAATCCTCTTGAGGGAGGATTGGTTCCATGGGAGGTGTTACAAGAATGTTTAACCTCTGGTGCAAGAGGTTTATTTCTTGAAAACTGTTTTCCAACCCCACCTTAAGATAATTTATACGGTCTATTAGGACCTCCTCTACCGAAGGCATCTCGTCAAGAGCCTCACGTAATGTCATTACGTAACGTACGAGAGTTGCTTCGATTGATGACCTTCTCTCCCTTCGACTGTTTCTGGAGTGCACAGAAGAAGTTCCACTGTTTTGACTAGACATTCTACGAAAACAAACCAAAAATAGTTCATTTTAATGAAACAGTACATCGGACACGGCCCCATGCTCAATGAGCACGGCCCCGTGTTCACCTTTCTGCAGATTTTTGGAACAAAGAATCTTGGAGTTTTAAATTATTTTTCCAACTTATGAAGCCTTTTTGAACAGAAATAACTTAAAACAATGTTGCACAACTTATTTTTAACAAGATTCCTTGGACAAAAATCTAATAATCAACACAATAAAGCTTGAGAACAAGCTTCAATGGAGGTGTTGAGACAAGAAAGATGAAGAAGAAGGCAATGGATAAAAGAGGAAAGGACAAGATGGTTGTTAGAACCTTCTTTTAGAAAATACCTAGGATGGTAGGTGAGAAGATCCTTTCAAATCTTTGTCCCTGGATGGTCCAAATGTGCAGGATTCTTAGCTGCATTTATAGAAAACGACAGCATGCTGGACACGGCCCCGTGTCGGATGGACACGGCCCCGTGTGCAGGCAAGATCCTGACACATTTTGTCCGTATTCTGACAAAAAGTCAGAAAGGAATCTTTTGGTGGATACGGGGGCGTGTTGACCTGGGCACGGCCCCGTGTCGAAAGGTTGTTTATGAAGTTTGTCTATTTTTAAGGAACTTTTTCGGATCGGGCGGTTCCTTACTAGATGGAACAACCCCAAAGTGCCTAAGATACCTTAATTGCTCAAGATTAAGACGAGAACGCAAGAGGTTGTCGGTGAGGGTGATTCCTATGCTATATGTAGGTGGACAAGTCCATCCCTTTCCCGGGCTCTCGTTAAAGAAGGTGTATGCCGAATCGCTCAGGTCTATGTATGCATCGAACGAAGTTGACGGGGAGTCCTTCACGGCACAATCAACACAGGGACGACTATCGCTCAATTCCTTGCTAGAGTTAGAGGTATCGTCGGGAACAACGAAGTTGTTTGAATGCGATCCCAACAAATCTTCTTGGTTATTGTCTTGAGAGAGATTATTGAAATCTATCCTAAGTTCTTTTAACCAATTAAGAATTAGATCTTCCAATTGAAATAGTTCATCAAGAAGCATTTCTCCTAGAAGATCCGGTTGAGAGCATTCAAGGGAGAGATAGAGATTATTTTTACTTTCGCCCCTCTTAAGGCTACGGGAAAACGATGGGTCTATATAGTGGGGCTTATAATTTAGAAAATAACATTCTAATTCTTTATGGGAGCCGCCACATATTTGACACCACGTACCATAAGAGTGCCGAAAGTAAAAAATATCAGTATCACTCATGTTTGTGTCAGAAATTACCAACCGTCGGGATCTTACGGTTCTGTTTTTAGTAACTGAATCTTGGGCACGGGGCGTGTTGAGTGGGCACGACCCCGTGTTCAGCTTACTGTCTGACTTAAAACAAGATTGCCAGTTCCAATGATTGGGCACGGGGCGTGTTCAGCGGGCACGGCCCGTGCTGAGTTCTGCAGAAGCTGAAAAATTAAGAAAAAATCCTAAAAAAAATAGAAATATTAGAAAAACGATTAGGCCGTTGATTCCTAACTTTCTTAAAATCCTTGTGTCCCCGGCAACGGCGCCAAAAACTTGATGCGTGTGTAGTGTGATATGGATTTATGTGTATTTTAAGCCCTTTTACACTTTTTTAGTCAAGTTTTAAATTTATAAAACACGATATTTACTAACACTAAACACACATATGGGCAAGTGCACCCATCGTGAGCGTAGTATAGTGTTGGTAAGATACCGAGGTCGTCCAAGGACATAAGAGCTTTTAATACCGGTTTATCCTCAACGTCTAATCAAATCAAAAGTTTAGAAAAATGTGCTAAACTAAGAAAAATAAAACTAACTAAAATGCTGAAAAATAAAATAAAAATAAAAACAGATAGACAAGATGAATCACTTGGCTCCGACTCGTGTTTAGTGTAACCTTTGATTATTTCCGCACTTTTGCACTTTTTAAGAGATTATCTTAGTTATTGTAGTAGGCCCCTCTTTTGAAGGTGACGTTACCCTCAACCCAGTAGTTTGAGTCAGCAATGATACAATCCTAAAGGGTCGGATTATTGAAAGATAATTAATTAAGTTATTAATGCATATTATGGTAGGCCCCTGTTTTGAAGGTGACGTTACCCTCGGCTAAGTAGTCTGAGTCAGCAGGGATATAGTCCTAAGTAGCCGTGTTAAAATATTAATAGTAGCTTACATATGAGGGGATCAAAGAGTTTGGTCCCCCGCCATCCAATACCGGTGGGTATTGAAGGAGGTCCAACTAAATTTGACCCAGATCCTTGCAGGATCTATACACTGAACAAGGCAAGACTCTTACCAAACCGTTCCCTTAACCCCCGACCAGGTAGCCAACATACCTCCATATAGACCATGGAGATATGAATGGTGAAAATCTTTTATTTTATATAGACAGTAAAATAATGCCAAGACACCACAGACAAACGATAAGGAAGAATCACCTTCAACATAAGAAACTAGTTATTAAAGTTATTAATACATAACCAAGTAAAAAGTGCGAAAAGATTAAAAATAAAAAGTATTACACTAGACACTTGTCTTCACCAAGTGATGTAAGAGACTTAGGCAAACATGGCCTTGATTGTCAAGAACTCTTACGATCAATCTTGGATCCCGAGATGACTCACAAACTCTATGATGGACAATGGATGATGGTGGTGGATGATGGTGTTGTGATGGTGGTGGGTGGTGGATGAAGTGTGAGAGAGGTGGTATGCCAAGGGATGGTTTGCAAATGAGCCAAGCACCCCTATTTATAGCCTGAACAGTAGCTCGGGCACAGCCCCGTGTCCATCCTCTTCTCTGTCTTCATTAATTGCAGTTTGTCTGCATTAGTTGACCACGCCCCCGTGTCCGCTGGGCACGCCCCCGTGTGAAGAAGCATATCTGTACTATCAAGATTTGCCTGGATTCTGCGAATCTTATAGTTGACCACGGCCCCGTGACTGCTGAGCACGGCCCCGTGGTGGGCGATAGAAGCTTCTACAGCTTTGTCTTTTATGCTGGCACTTGGGCACGCCCCCGTGTTCACTGAACATGGGGCGTGTTCAGTCTTCTGTCTTCTTGTTTTGCTTGGGAATATGCTGTCGGTGAGGTCGGGCATGCCACGTTTGTTCCTTTTCTTGTATTTATGTTAGATTTAGCTGCCTTTTTGCTTCTTTTGTTAATTTGAGCTCATTTAATCCTGAAAATACAAAAGGAAGACAAAAACACACTTTTTCCAACATTAGTACTAAAAAGGGTTAGTTTTATGCCACAATTGATGTAATTTATATGTTGCATTTTGTGCACATCAACTGTTAATCCTGTAATGCCTTTCGTTGTGCTATTTGAATGTGGGGGAAACTTCTAGCGCAAGTTAAGAGGCAATGAGATAAGAATGCAAATTGCCTTATTATTGTGGGTGCACACATAATAATAACGTGAGGTGCATGTGAGTCCCAGTGAGGCTTAACGAGTGTGAGAAGGGTTCTGCCCTATTGTTTCGTGTAAACTTAATAGTCTGTAGATGTCAACGTGAGATTTGACTCCTACCCTATCTCGACTCTTAACCTGTCCTCTCTTCTTATATAGAATCATGAGTGGACGTGGTGGACGTGGCAACATTGCGATGACTCAGGTTGAGTTGGCAAATCTGATTAACACCCGCGTGGCTGAGGCATTAGCAGCCTATCAAGCTGGTACGATATGTGCCAAATCTTCTTTATTCTTGTGTCGCGTACACAACTCTTACCCTTGTGTTGTATTTCCTTTCTTCCATTAGGTCAGCATCCGCTTGCTTGCACTTTCAAGACGTTTATGGATTGTAAGCCACAGACATTCAGTGGGACTGAAGGGGCTGTGGGGTTACTACGTTGGTTTGAGAAGGCCGAGTCAGTGTTTGCTATGTGTAACTGTCCCGAGGGGGACCGTGTGAAGTATGCTACAGGCACTTTGGAGGATGGTTCCTTAACTTGGTGGAATGCCCAGGTGCAAATGTTGGGCATCGAGATGGCTAACGCTACTACTTGGAATGATTTCAAGGAGTTGATGCGGGAAGAGTACTGTCCTCGCGACGAAATTCAGAAACTTGAAAACGAGTACTAGAATCTGAAGATGTAGGGGTCTGAAATTGAAGCGTACACAAAGAGGTCACATGAGCTAGCAAACATGTGCCCTAACCTGTCTCGACCCCCACCTCAAAGAATCGAGTTGTATATCAAGGGCTTAGCACCAGTAGTAAATAGCTTGGTCACTGCTGCAAATCTCCATAATCTGGCTCAGTCATCCGTTTAGCACACAAGATTACTGACCAAGAGGTCGAGCGTGGTGCGTTGCCGCCACGAGTTTATGCTACTACTTCTGCTGCTACAGCTACCACGCCTGCTAGTGATAACAAGCGCAAATGGAATGATGCTGATAAAGCAACCAGTGCAAGCCAATCGCAGAAAAGGCCAGACAACAGTAATAATCGTAGTTTCAGCCAGTCGTCCTCAGTTAACCAAGGGCAGGGCAACAATCATAGTCAAGGCACCTACGTTAGTAAGAAGCCAAAGTGCAACACGTGTGGTTTTCATCATTATGGACCGTGTGTCCGGGCTTGCCGTAGGTGTGAAAAGGTGGGCCATGAGGCCAAAGACTGTAGAGCCCCGCACCCAAAGCAGCAACAAGATCAGCAGCATCAGCGACAGCAAAAGCAACAACCCCATCAGAATCAGGGCTTTAAGAAGGGGTGTTTTCAGTGTGGGGATGAGGGCCACATTAAGCGGGATTGCCCTCAGTAGAATCAGAATGTTAACGACAACAACAACCGCCAGAGCAACAACAACAATGCTGGGAACAACAATAACGACAACAATGGGGGAAATGGTGCTCGTGGAAGAGTGTTCACGATTGGTGCTGGTGATGCTAGGAACGACGGCAATGTCGTGACTGGTACGTTTTCTGTGAACGATCTTTTTACTTCTGTATTATTTGATTCCGGTGCCGATTGGAGTTATGTGTCCCTAGAGTTTAGTCAGCGATTAGGGTTAACTCCAACACCTTTAGAAGTTAAACATGTGGTAGAATCAGCCGATGGTAAAACGATTGAAGCTTCACATGTTCTTTCTGGGTGTAAACTAGATCTTGTGGGTCAAGTGTTTGATATTAACCTTCTTCTGTATTATTGTTGATGCTTGTGGTGTATTCACTATGAGTATATTGTGATTTTTAAACACTGAACGTATGTTACCAAGTGGCAACCGCATTTGAACACTGAACGTATGCTTGTGGTGTATTCACTATGAGTATATTGTGATTTTTGTACCTTACAAAACAATAATGTTAGAATAGACAAGTCAGTCAACAAGAGATTAAAAAAACAGCGGTGGGGTCGGTGGCGTTAAAGAGACCCTTAGGTTTTAATTGTAAAATAGTAGATTTTTTTTTGTGATATAAAAAAACACTATTGTGTATACAATATGTTTTCAAAATAAATGTAACAACCCGACTTTCCGGGTCATTACTTGTATCTGTCATTTATTACTTAATTGACTTGTACTCTCGAGATTCCGATTATCGCTAAGGGTTTAAAAGATATTTTAAACTATGTTCTACAACGCGTTCACAACGCTTAATCAAAACGTAGTTATCGCATTTACTGCAGTTTACAACGCATACTATTTACACGTATTTTATCGCATATTACATCACATGATTAGTCTAAACGCAATCGCAACGCAATCTCAATGCAACTCAAAACGCAGATTTACTTTTATGCATTTTATGTGTTATGAGTGTTATTGTGTGATTATTTGTTTAATGTATGTCGTTATCGCAACGCAACGCTTACCCGCAACTCGCTTAAACGCAACGCAACGCTTAACGCACGAAAGGAAAGTTGGAAAACTAACTCGCACCACTCGGCTGTCCGAATGGACATCCGGTCAAATGGACATCCGTCCGGATGGCCATCCAATCGGATGGCCATCCGACCGGACACTCTTCACCGCCTCAACTCTCTCTCCCTCTATAAATACCCGCCCGTACACGCTACTGTTCACTGATGTGACAGCTCCATTCGACCAACTCGCTCCCAGTCACTCTCAAATCTTGTACTTCCATCATCACTACACATTTCTCCTTAAATCTTGTACTTCCATCATCACTACACATTTCTTCATCATCTTCTCCATCAAAATCACTGGTTTTCATCTTGAAATCACCTGATTTGGACCCCTTGAAGGTGACATCATCTCAGTTGCTTATGCAATCGGTCGTGTGACGTCATCTCATCAAGAATGGTTCAGATCTAAAGGATTTCCACACATTTTAACCTAGCTCTCAACAAGATTAAAATAGTTGAAAGATGTTTTCACTTTTTCTTCAACTTTTCTTCAACTTTCTATACAAAACCGATGGAATCCATACTCACCCAGAATCTCTACTCACTTTCTAGTTGAGAGCCGGCTTGAAAACAGATTTCCACCGGAAGAGATGACCGATGAACGGGTTGAACATGAAACTCTATCAAAGAACCGTAAACCTGATCGAATGGGGCGATTCCCATCCAATCGAGTGGGCTAGGCTTGGTGTGTTTCCGTTGTTTGACACGTCGTCACGCTGTCTCTGCTAAAACTCAAAATTTTAACTTTGAAAACTTGGAATTTTCAAACAACAGATCGCCCACTCGAGTGGCCATCCGATCGGATGACCATCTGATCGAATGACCATTCGACCAGGTGACTTGTCCCTTGTAATGATCCTTGTTTAAGACGATTTGACAAAACTTCAAACTACCAATTTCTCAATCGAATAGCCATACGATCGTATGGCCATCCGTCCGGATGACCATCCGACGGGATGACTTGGTACCCATACTTTACTTTGTTTAAATGCTACAACGAAAACTTCAAATTTCAAAACGATTTACAAACACCCTTACTTATTCGAATGGTCAACCGTTCGAATGGTCATCCGTCCGGATGACCATCTGTCGCAACCCCCGACCCCTGCCTCTGGAGGCGGGCGGCCGCAGCCTACTCAGAGATGGTGGTATCGGTGTTTATCATTATTTGGCAGCGGAATTTTCATAAGGATCGTAGTTAGGAAATATTTTATCAGAGTAAAATACCACGTTTTTATATCAACAAACACATGGGTAAAACCCAAGTTTCCATTTCAAGCATGTTTATAGGGATAAACCCTATTTTATTGAATTTAAAACATCGTCTTTATTTAGGTAACTTTTATAGCCACATTTTTTCCAAGCCTTCAGTGCTCTCCAGCTGACTTCTATTTTGGCTTTCACATTTTGTTACCTGAAACGCGTTTTAAAAACATTTGTCAGTAGGAAATACTGGTGAGTGAATCCCAGTTTAATCAAAACAGGTTTTATCAGTTTACAGCATTGAGGGCGATCTCGCAATTACATTTGTTTCCAATTCTTACTTTAATTACCACCCACGGTACTGTCAACCCGACTTGTGGTCATGTTACTACTCAAAGTGTAGTAACAAATTTTGTATACAAAACCCCAACATAGCGACGATTTCCACACATTTTAATCACTGTTAATCATAATGTAAAACAATTGAGGTTTTGTAAAAACAGTTTACAAAAAGGAGATTACTCACATTGCTAGTTTAAACTTTTCCTGGTGTTTTTCCTGGTTATAATCTATTAATTAAACAATGCACACGCGTTAGTATAATAACCCAATATTTACATTAGTTATACCCTCCCCGAGACAGAACTCCAACGACTACGTCGGGCAGAGCCTCGACAGCCGTTACGGAGCACTAGATCAATCGGGCAGCGTATCTAATACGTAACCGGGGTTGTAATACTTACAACGGGGCAGAACTTCGTTAATTAGGGGGGTATAATACCCGATTATAGCTTCTACACTACAGAATTCGAGAGAGAATTTCGTTTTTGAACATCGTAAACTGATGGCCGATGCTCCCAATTTATAGGAGCTGATTTCAAGTTCCTCGCGGCCCGCATAAGCCGAAGGCATAGCCTTTGCGGCCCGTGACGTAGGTTGCCTAGGGTTTAGCTTGGCCCGGTCATTGGACTAGACTCGACACGATCACTCCACATGGCAGCACCTGGTGAGGCTGCGTAGCCTAGTTGCCGCGCCCCGCGTAGCCCGAAGACAACGTCTTCGCGGCCCGCGAGCGACCTTCTGATTTTGTTTTTATTTAAATTAAATAAAATTAAAAGTATTTAAGGCCATTTATCGTATACGGGGTGTATTTTAAGACATATAGGGATGTTATAAATATATTAGGGGTGTCAGAGAAAATTTTAGGAGGGTTGTTATATCCTCCCCACCTTGATTTAAAACTCGTCCTCGAGGTCTACTGGAACATGTGTGGGTATTTCCTTTGCATCTCTGATTCAAGCTCCCATGTATACTCTGATCCTCTTTTGGAATCCCGTTTTACTTTGACTAAAACTAATCTCTTGTGTTTGAGATTCTTGACTTTCCTGTCTTCAATCTGTAGAGGCTTTTCTACAAACTTAAAATTTTCATTTACCTCTATATCTGTAAGAGGTACCACTAGCGATTCATCGGCTAAACACTTTTTGAGATTGCATACATGAAATGTATCATGTATTCCTGCCATTTCCTCTGGCAGTTGTAGCTGGTAAGCTACATGTCCTATTCTTCTGATAATCTCAAAAGGTCAAACATACCTGGGGCTTAGCTTTCCCCATTTTATGAATCTTACCACTCCTTTCCAAGGAGAGACTTTTAATAACACCTTATCTCCGACTTGAAATTCCAATGGTTTTCGCATGTTGTCAGCATAACTTTTCTGTCGATCGCGTGCTGCTTTCAGTCTTTCCTTAACTTGAATAATCTTGTCTGTTGTTTCTTGTACTATTTCTGGTCCAGATAGTTGCTTTTCTCCAATTTCTGCCCAACAGACTGGGGTTCGGCACTTTCGTCCATAAAGCGCTTCAAATGGTGCAGCATCGATACTGGTATGATAGCTGTTATTGTAGGAAAATTCTATTAATGGTAAGTGATCGTTCCAATTTCCTCCTAAATCAATTACACAAGCTCTAAGCATATCTTCCATTGTCTGAATTGTCCTTTCGCTTTGTCCGTTTGAGGATGATAAGTGGTGCTTAGATTTAGCTTGGTTCCCATTGCTTTTTGGCAACTTGTCCAATAATGAGAGGTAAAACGGCTATCTCTATCAGAAACAATTGATAAAGGAATTCCATGTAATGAAACTATTTCATTTACATATAATTTGGCTAACTATTCCATACTGAAAGTTTCCTTTATCGGCAAGAAATGAGCAGATTTAGTTAACCTATCTACAATCACCCAGATTGTATCATTACCTTTTCGTGTCTTGGGTAATTTGGTAACAAAGTCCATTGTTATCAATTCCTATTTCCATACAAGCATTTCCAATTGCTGCAACAAACCTGAGGGGTTCTGATGTTCAGCTTTTACTTGTGAACAGGTTAGACACTTGGCAACATAAGTTGCTATATCCTTTTTCATTCCTATCCACCAGATATTCTTTCTTAAGTCTTGATACATTTTATCACTTCCAGGATGTATCGTATATTTAGACTTATGGGCTTCTTCTAATATTCGGTGGCGTAGGTTTCCTAGTTTGGGTATCCACATCCTTTTCTTATGGAATCTCCAAATTCCATCTGTTCCTTGTTCTAATTCCTTAATCATACCTTTTAATTTTTCAGTGTCGTCCTTGATTACTGATTCTTGTGCTTTTCTAATATGTTCATTTAAATCTATCTGCAAATTTAATTTAAGAGAACGAACTCTTTTTGGCTTTTCGTGATACTTTCGACTTAAAGCATCAGCAACTACGTTAGCCTTTCCTTCATGATACTGGATATTACAATCATAATCACTAAGAAATTCCATCCAAGGTCTTTGTCTCATATTTAGCTCTTTTTGCCCAAAAATGTACCTTAAACTCTTATGATCTGTGAAGACAACAAATTTATTTCCATATAAATAGTGTCTCCAAATCTTAAGGGCAAAAATTATAGTTCCTAATTCTAAATCATGGGTTGTATAATTTTTTTCATGATTCTTAAGTTGTCTAGAAGCGTATGCTATAACCTTCTGGTGTTGCATCAATACACATCCATAACCTAACTTTGAAGCGTCACAATAGACTTCAAAGTCTTCCGTTCCTTCTGGTAACGCTAGTATGGGTGCGTTGGTTAATCTTTGCTTAGGAATTCTAAAGGCTTCCTCTTGGTTTGATCCCCATTCAAACTTAACAGATTTACAGGTTAGCTTAGTCAAGGGAATGGCTATTCTAGAAAAATCTCGAATAAACCTTCTATAATAACCGGCCAATCCGAGAAAACTTCTAACCTCGGTTGGTGATTCAGGGACTTTCCATTTAGTAATTGCTTCGATCTTGGTGGAATCCACATGAATCCCTTCATGGTTAACTAAATGTCCAAGAAACTACACTTCTTTTAACCAAACTTCACATTTTGAAAATTTAGCATAGAGCTTTTCTTTTCTCAGTAAATTTAAAAGTGTATGCAGATGCGCTGCATGTCCCTCTTGACTCTTAAAGTAAATTAGAATGTCATCTATAAAGAAAATTATGAATTTATCCAAATATGGCTGACATATTCGATTCATCATATCCATAAATGCGGCTGGGGCATTGGTTAGACCAAATGGCATGACAGTAAATTCATAATGGCCATACCTTGTTCTAAAAGCGGTCTTAGGAATGTCCTCTTCCTGTACCTTTAACTGATGATATCCTGAGCGTAAATCGATCTTAGAAAAGAATCGAGCTCCTTGCAATTGATCAAACAGATCATCGATTCTCGGTAATGGGTGCCGATTTTTAATCGTGATCTTATTTAATTCATGGTAATCAATGCACATACGCCTTGATCCGTTTTTCTTCTTGACAAACAAGATCGGTGCTCCCCATGGTGATGAGCTTGGCTGTATGAATCCTTTTTCTAATAGCTCGTCTAACTGTTTCTTTAGCTCTTGCATTTCTGCAGGTGCCAAACGGTAGGGTGCTTTGGCAATTGGTGCTGTTCCTGGTAGCAGATGAATTCTAAATTCAACTTCCCTGTCTGGCGGTAGTCCTGGTAATTCTTCTGGAAAGACATCTGAAAATTGGGATACTACGGGAATATTTTTCAATTCCTTTCCTTTAGTGTTAATGATTATGGAAATCATATACACTATTGATCATTTTCTAGCACAACTTGCAGTTTTCATCACAGAGATGAATTTTGCGGATCGAGACGGTTTATGTCCTTTAATGATGATATTTTCACCCTTTGGTGAACTCATTTGGATTGACTTTTGATCACATAGAATACTGGCTTTATTGGTGTCACACCCCAATATTTCCACGTATTACCGGTGGGCCCGGTGGGGAGTACCATGACGTAGTTGATATCGTCATAGTCAAACAACACAATTTAATGCACAGCGGAAGCAAGAGATAAAATTTTTACAACCCGATTTAAAGCAATATCAAAGAATTACAAACGGATTGTAAAGGATCCACAGGCGGATCAAATAAAAGATAATTGTTCAACAGATTTTAACATCTAAGCTTGCAAGACTCTTTATTTATGCTAGGAGTAGCCAGCCTATTCCGTCTAGTACCTGCACTTAACCTTTTTTGGAAAATACGTCAGTTTACACTGGTAAATACAATTAACTGACTCATTTTGAAAATGTTTAAGAAAATCTATTTGAATGCACATGGCACAAAACTTTTTATAACTTGGGATAATTATTTATATATAAACTTGTAAAAGAATTACATGTTTCTTATACGTTCAGTAGCCCGGGTTGACACCGGGTTAAAGATTAATAGACACACCACATGATATAGTCCCGCGGCGAGTTATTCTCGAAACCGGCGGTTATACCTTTTATTTATTTATGCACAGGCGGGTGTATGCCTACACCCCGTGCTTAGGTCGTGGCCATTTCTATGAATGATGCCAAGGATATCCGGGACATGGTCATTAACCCCCCAAAGGCTTTAAGTAAACAAAACAATTTAAACGGGACATTTCAATAAATTAACCATCATACAATTAAAAATTCAATGCCCGACCAAGCGGTATTTTATATACCGTACCCCAAGCTCGTATAGGGAAAATAAGTTAAGAGTATTTACCTGAGCAAATTTATACAATTTATCCCAGCCGTATACAACCAAGCAAGTACAGGTAGCTTTTACTGGGCTCCTAAATCTGGAACGAAGGTTTTAATAACCTATTAGATTCCTAACGGGTCTTAATTAAGCCTATACAATGTGATTTAGACCCGACAAGTTTGTATACTTGTTCAATATGGGTAAACTAAACACCTCCTGGATTTTGAGATAAAAAATGATAAGGTTTGACCCGTTTCGGCTAATTTATGCAAACTAGTTACATAAACCGCACCGAACGCGAATAATGCATAACGGGCAACCAAATGATTCATGAACAGGTTTCCTAAGTTAATATACCTTAAATATGTTGTGATATCAGTAGGATACCTTCCATTATGCCCAAAATGGATTTAAACTCAAATTATGCCCCGTAGGGGCATTTTGGTCATTTTAAAGCTTATAAAAGATTTTAAATATAAATCTGAGTTTCAGGTCTGATATATTCAGTAAAAATACTTATTTTTATAAGTCATAACAGTAGGGTATGGTATATATGAGAAATTTACCTTTTATAACAAACTATGCACCGTAGGGGCATTTTGGTAATTTCACATAAGCTTAAAAGGTCTAAACAGGGAATCTGAGTTAAAAACTTTTCTTTACTGTTAAAATATAAAAATTTGCTTAAAACATCAGTAAGTATTAAGTCTTATATGAGAAAAATGGTTTTAATACATACTCTGTGTTTTAAACGCGTAAAAAGACGGTTTTAAGCGATTTCCGGGTTTTTAAAGAAAAGCTGATATTTTTATCATTCCAGAAGACTCAAAATATTTTGTTTATTATATTAAATCAGTAGCAATAGGTTTGGTATCAAAGCTATAACCCTATGTTATGCTCAGTCTAAAAATAATTAAAAATCTTCAAAAATCCCAAAATATTATAATACATCAGTGGGTAAAAAGTTTGGTATCAAAAATTGGGTTTAGATAGGCTATATGCTAATTACGTCGTTTAATTAATAAAAAGCTTTCTAATTACGCTATTGAGCATAACTCTTAATCTAGACCTCCAACTGATGTGAAAATTTAGGGACATGTTTATAAATCAGTAATAAAGATTATTGTCCTCTCACATTTTCAAAATTATTGTTTTAAGGTCAAAAGGGAATAATAGTCAACATTTAGGCATATAACGGAAACATGCATATGAATCGGATAACTAATGAACCAAGTTGTATAATCACAGAGGGTTATACTAACATGTAACCTGGTCCTAATAAAGTTCTAAGGCATTTCTAAATCATGCTACATTGGGTCAGAACTGAAAGTCAAAGCAAAAGTCTAATTATGCGACTTTCGGTTCTGAAATGAGCCTATACTGAAAATTATCGGGTTGAACATGTTTAGACATGTTCTTACATTAATTACCAAGTTATATTAGTGATAAAACAGGTTGCATAGCTTCTACAATGTTAATTATGCATTTATTTGAAAAATTGCTTTCTGTTGACTTTTTCTAATCAAGTTTGACCCGACAATTAACCTAGCTAGAGTGGTAATCAGAGAGTGCCCTTTTAAGGGTTTATTACCCACATAATTACCAACTTATAGGTACTTTCAATTCGAGATTTGACTGGACAAATTTTGATTAATCACGAAGTCAAACCTTAATTGCGACGGTTTGACTTTAGGCTATTAAAATAAGTAAAACTGAATTAAGAAAGGTTAAGGACACTTACAAAGGGTCCAATGAACTGAATGAAGGTTCCCAAAGGTTCAGGCTCCTCCTAGTTGAGAGTAATGAGCAGATTTTGGGAAGTGGTGTGCATAAACAAAGAAACACACCTCCTATTTATAGTTTTTGGGTCTTCGTAGGATCGTGATAAGTGTCGGGATGTTATAACCAGATCATGACAGGTATAAAACCATGTTTTAATTCAGTGGGCAGCCCCTAGAGTCTTGTATGAGAGTATAGGAACCAGATTGAACAAAAACCAGCAACAAACAGGCTGTCTGCAGCTGTGCAGATCTACGCGGCCCGCCTAAGGTTCTGGCCCAGCTAAAAGTTTGTTAAACTTGCAGAAATGGTCCTTGTCGTCATATAAGGTCATTTTTGGCACGTTAAAGGCCCGTTAAGCCATGTTTAAGGCTCTACAATGATGCCTAAACATAGGGGATAAGAAACATGCTCACAAACATGTCGGATGTCGGTTCGTTTGGCCGTACGGTCGCGTTGTTCGACTAATTACGATGAAACACGAACGGACGCGAAAAACGATCCAAACTACGCGACGAATGGAATTTTATCATGCCAAACCCTAAAATAAAATATTTTAATGCTTACGTAAATTTTTGGGTGTCCGGATATATTCAGAATGCAAGATATGTGCGAAAATGCAAACTTGTGCATTTTTTGACACTTTTAGTCCCTGCATGACTTAAAAGTTTATTTTTTGCGCACCAAACGCCTCTAATCTTATATCTAAGCTATACAAAGGATATTTAGGGTATGTTTAACTCATGGTCATATTCCGGAAGGTCCGTTACCATACGAATCGACATACTTTTGCAGTTTGACGCAAATAGTCCTTTAATCGCACAAAGTAGCGCGAAATGTCGTTTAATGATATCCAAGCCTTCCAAGGCCCATAATGGGCATTCCCATGCATGATTTTAATTATTTCTATGCTCTCTATTGCTTAATAGGTCACCCAAAGGCGTAGATTCAAAAGTTGACGCTTTAGGTCCCATAATGCGCAAACTTGCGCATTTCATTGTTTAATAGCATCGAAGCCTCATCTAAATCATATTAGGCATTATTGAGAATATTATTAAACATCACGATGCTTCAGGTTCGCTAAAAGGTCATTCAGAGGTATAATTAAACATATTGACACTTTTAGTTCCTCTAACTTGCAAAGTTGCGCGTAATTTTACATATAGGCATAAAAACCTTAGACGGCCAATAATTGGCATTCCTGGGAGTATAATAAAATACCATGAAGCTTCCGGTTTGTTAAAAGGTTACTCAGAGGTAAGAATTAACATGTTGATGCTTTTAACCCTTCATTGCGCAAACTTTCAATTAATTACGCAAACAGCTACACTTGATCATCAAGTGGCTCATTTGTGAATATAATTATCGTAAGAGGTTATTCAGAAACTTATTTTAGGTATGTTAACACTTCCAGTCCTTTCATAATCAATGTTTTTCGATTTTTTGAAAAATTAGTCCCTTAATTTCAGTGTTTGACTTCATTAGGGTTTATTACACGTGTCAATACATCATTGGACGTGATTTTACGAGGTGTTACATCCTCACCCCCTTAAAAGAAATCTCGACCTCGAGATTTGTTAAAATGATGGAAGTACTTTTTGTCGCATAATGGACTTAACTTCTATAGAATATCTGGAGCCTCTCCAAGCTCCCAAGTTGACCTCTATAATAGGTACATATATCCTTTTTGGAGCTTCTTAACCTGTCGATCCTCAATCGATACAGGTTTCTCATCATATCATAAATCTGCATATCATTATGTGATAATGCTTCTCGACTTATTGGTGGAACATATCCTTAAATCATTAGTGTGGGTCACATTGAATTCCATCAAGCTCCTCAGGTAAGTTTTAGCTTGTAAGCTACTTGGTCTTGATATGTTCAATTTCCTCGAATGATTCTATATATCCATAGCTTAACTTACCCTGATAAATTAAAATTCAGCACGCCCTTCTTAGGGTGATACCTTGAATTGAACCTTATTCCTTTTTAAGGACTTAAGAGGGTTGCGAATTTTATTAATCCTTAATTTTCTACCGATTACTGGCAACTTGTAGATGATTACGAATTCGAATGATCTTATTCATTGTTTCCAAGGTAATTTCAGGTCCTGATAATTGGACTTACTAATCTTCTGTCTAACAATAGATGTTTAACATTCCATCTAAGCAAGGTTTCCAAAGAAGTAGCCTTGATTCTTATATAACAACTATTATTGAAAAGCTTATTTTAAGGTGAGATGGTTATTCCAACCACTGCTTAAAACTAATCTTAAGGAATAGCTAATCCTTACAGCTAGCCCAACAAATCGACGATCCTGGGTAGCTGATGGTGATTCTTAATTGCTGCTTAAGTAGGGTTGCGGTAATCAATGCATAAGCAAGATAAACCGTCTTTCTTAATTGACCATACCGAATTCTTAGAATATTGAGTTAGGCTATATGAACCTCTATTTTAAAACTCACTTAACCAGGGTTTCGATTATTCCATAATCAACATGGAGTTTTTACAATACTCCAGCCCAAAGCGGAATGTTAATCTTAACTCTACTTGTCTTTCAGGAGGTAAACAGGGTAATCCTTGGAGAAGATAACCAAGGTACAAGGAGGTTACAGAGATTTTCCAAATCTCAGGCTCCAGTTTATCTATCATATTTTTGTGTCAGATAAGTGACACATTTATGTTACGAGTCCACGAATTCCTTAATCGAAGACATTTACTTGGACAATTCCATTCTGGATATGTTCTTTGAATACCATTAGCTGACTTTAGTACCATATGACCATCAGAATATCTTTGTGGTCCCATGCATTAAACCTCCATACTGATCAGACATGGAAGCAATCTATGGAACATATTAAGATACACCGATCCTCATATGGCGCTTTTTATCATACCGTCTGGTATTCGCAATCGATAGAGATCAAAGAGATATCAACTATATATGCTGACGCACTTCTTCTAGAGAGAGGATGCTTCTAGAATTCTACGACTGGAGGTTTCTGACAGGAACAGAAGAATTGGTTCTTATGATTTTGCCTGTAAGTTTTACCTTACACTTAATTTCTAGGGTTCTTACGGAAAAAAAATTCTAAAAGTTTGCTAAGCTTATGGTCTTATGAGAGACTCAGCAGCACCTGAAACCAAATGTAACTCCTAGCAATAAAATCACAATAAGGGATCTATCTGGTGTCATTATTAACGTGAACTGCCTCTAATCATTCATCAGGAGGGTTAAACGCCTCCATTCTTAATCCTTTAAACTTAGCTGCAAAATCTTTGGCAAAGTTTAGGGCAGTCTCAGCTTTGACTAGTTATTTCTTAAACTATCTAACGTGAGTAGCTGAGGTAGATCCATAATGGATTTATAATAAGCAGGCTTTGAAACCTTAATGTGCCCTCTTATTGCCGTTGCTAACCACCAATAATTATTTGCATTAAGCTTAGATTTTGGGTAAATGGAATAGGGTACTATCTCAGCCAATGAATTAAAATTTGTAACATACTGTCGACAGTCTAGAACTTTTATGGTGAGAGTCAGAAAATTCTTATTCCATCTTTTTCCATTTCGTGATGCGGATAATAGGTTTTTCTAATAAGGTCCTTAAAACTTGGACCATTCCATATTGTATAAGAGGATCTTTCTTGTGGACTTCATTAATGTCCTCACTAATTAAGGGTATTGCCATCGGATGACTGTGATGCATACCTCACCGTGTCCTTTCCAGCATAACTGCTGATACACCCAATGGTTTCTAATTCATCCAACAATTTCCCCGCAATCGATGGCCCCTTTTTTACTATTGAAGTCTCTTGACTTCCAAGAGACGAAGTACTTTTAAGTACATCCTAAAAAGGAATGGGGCTCCTTGCCATATATGATTTTGTTTGGGTTATTCTTCGCATATGAAGTATGAATAAAGCTCTTCTCATGAGCAGCAACATGTGTTTTAGAGCGAGCAGCATTCGGCTTCTTGAACCTTTTCATGACTTTTCTCATAGCCTTTCTAACAGCTGCGTTAATTACAGTTTTGGAGATCAACTCCATTAACATTGAGGTTCACATTTGATGCACCATTAACATTTGTCGCATCTCTAGCATCGCGACTGTTGTTTGTCTCTTCTGAGTTTTCCATACTCGAAGCTTTGGTGTTAAATACCAAGTTCAACAAGTGCTTAGGCAATCCGTACCATGTGTCTCCTTGAATTGTCAAAAGGCTCACCATAAGGAGTTTTGATAATTACTTGCTTCTTATTACACATAATATGGGCTTGGTTATAAGACGACCAATCCATTCTTATCGCTATATCGAGTCCCTCTAATTTTAATGGAACAAGGACAACGGAGAAGAATGATTCCTAATGGATATAAAACATCCATCTAATATTACTGAAGCAGTCTCTGAGGTACCATCGGCCAATTCTACTTCATACTTAACGCTTAGAGTTTTAACAGGCAGATTTAATAATTTATAAAATCTATTGTCTATGAAAGACTTATCTGCGCCCGAATCAAATAATACTCTAGCATAAACGTCTTTGATAAGGAAAGTACCTGTTGTGACCTTGCCATCCTGAACGGCCTCTTGAGCATTCATTTGAGAGCTCCCAGCTTTGGTCTTCTTAGCCTCTCCAGGCTTCTCGGTTTTATTTGGGCAATTAGTTTTGATGTGCCCTATTTCATTACAACCATAGCAGGTTGCGTCCTTTATGTCTTGGTACTCCAAAGTTTTGTGCCCTTCCTTATTACAGATTCCACAATGCTTGGCTTGTGGATCTAAAGTGCATTTCCTTTTAGTCGCCTTCTTTGGGCAGCGGGTCTTTATGTGCCCCTTCTCGCCACAACTATAGCATGTGGCGTCCTTCAAGTCCTTGCATTCATGAGTCTTGTGATCCATCTCCTTACAGATGCCACATCCCCTGGTCTGTTCACGGAAACATTTTCCGAAGTGCTGCTTCCCGCAGGTTTTACATTTGGGTTTTGCCTCATTTGGCTTGGACTGGTTTGAACCGGCCTTACCCTTTTTGTAACCCTTATTTGGGGTATTATCGCACTTTCGCTTATGATTCTTTAATACTCTGTCCACGGATTTGTTTACGGCTGTATCTAACATAGCTTGTAACTCGGTGCCCGATAAGTTCAGTCTTGCATTATTATTCTGATCAACTGGATGATTGTGAGCTTCAGATGAGTCAGCCATGGTGAAGCTTTGAAGGCTACAGACCAAGTAGTAATAATTTGTTTAATTATATAGTGAATTGTCAAATTTGATGATTAAATAGCCTTGGTTCACATAAACCATATAGGCCAATAGATAGTATTAAATTTATTTGATTATGTTTTGCCTAGGTTTTTAAATAAACCATCTTTGGCGTTTAAACGGAATATGATCCTTCATTTTATTAGACAGGGGACCTAAGCCACAACTGCCAATGTCGTACAGACATTTTATATAGCACAAGGGCTTGTTCCCAAGGACTTTTTTTGATGGCACAGAGGCCTTGTCGCTAGGGAAATTTTAAAACATAATCAATGATCCTTTGGATCGGAAAATTTCATAGTTCATTGTCTTGACAAGAAGTTATGAAATAAAACTATCTTTATCATGAATACATCGCAGGCGTACATCTTAAATGGATGTTTTGATGTATACATCATGTTCGACGTTTATTAGCCATGATTCCTATTGATCATTTACGCTAAATAAGGGGGTTTGGGAATCCCCAATGTAAAGATGACAAGTGTGATTTTATCGCATCACCGTTGTCAGGAGTGTTAACATATTTTCAGATGTTAACAAGGATCTGAATCTCTTTTAAACAGGTTTTACCATCATAGCCAGGTCTTTAATGACATTCAAGCTAGGTTATACCTTTTAGGATTCTTTTTTTTAATATATATACAGGCAGGAAAGGAATGATATTTATTTTATTCAGGATTTTCATTATAATTATCCTAAATTTAATTAAAATATAACCATGGCACAAAAGGCCAAGTCACAAGGACAACTTTAAATTATGAACCATGATTTTATAGAATCAAGGTATTTAGGCTTGAACATTGTTCATTGCCTTTTCTTGACAGGGAGTTGTAGGCTACGACTGTCTTTTGTCTTATATGACAATGAATATAGCCCGTAAGCATTACATCCTTAATGGATGCTTAATTCACAAAATAAGAAAGGATTTCAGAAGAATCCAGTATAAGGATGATTTATGCGATTTTATCGAATCACATTTGCCAGGAATGTTAACATGTTTACAGATGTTAACAAGGATTTGAATCTTTTGAATAGGTTTTACCATCTTGGCCTTGTCTGAAATGGCATATAGGCTAGGTTATACCTTTAAGATTCTTTTTAATATTTAACGCAGAGCAATCATAAATTGAAATGGTTTTAGGATATATTATATATGTTAAAATCTCTAAAAGGGACTTCTCATAAAAGCCCTAAAATTTCAACAATGCCCTAAACGGGTCTTGAAAAAAATCATGTTGTCCGCGAAGGGACTGAAGGATTAATATGTTCTTTTAAGGACTACTAAGGAAACGAACTTCAGCAAAAAGGAGTTTCTTCTTCACTTCACTTCTGAATGTTTTCTCCTTGATTGCACGTTTCATCCTAGCCGCGGTACGAAGTTCTGCATTACAAGGCTCCGGATGTGGAGGATTTCCATTACAGCTTCTTTGCTTAGCGATATATTCAAAATATATAAAATCGAAAGCAATAGTTTACAGAATAGGGATGAGAGTATTCCTATGTTAAGTCTAGACTCAGAAGGTCAAGGAATGTGTTACTGTGTCATTGAGATTAAACACAAAAGGCTAGTGTTTAATTCACTCAATGTTGGCTCTGATACCAACCTGTCACACCCCGACATTTCCACGTATTACTGGTGGGCCCGGTGGGGAGTACCGTGACGTAGTAAGGCTAGTCAAACAACACAATTTAATGCACAGCGGAAGCAAGGGATAAAATTTTTACAAACTGATATAAAACAATATCAAAGTATTACAAACGGATTGTAAAGGATCCACAGGCGGATCAAATGAAAGATAATTGTTCAACAGATTTTAACATCTAAGCTTGCAAGACTCTTTATTGATGCTAGGAGTAGCCAGCCTATTCCGTCTAGTACCTGCACTTATCCTTTTTTGGAAAATACTTCAGTTTACACTGGTAAATACAATTAACTGACTCATTTTGAAAATGTTTAAGAAAATCTATTTGAATGCACATGGCACAAAACTTTTTATAACTTGGGATAATTATTTATATATAAACTTGTAAAAGAATTACATGTTTCTTATACGTTCAGTAGCCCGGGTTGACACCGGGTTAAAGATTAATAGACACGCCACATGATATAGTCCCGCGGCGAGTTATTCTCGAAACCAGCGGTTATTCCTTTTATTTATTTATGCACAGGCGGGTGTATGCCTACACCCCGTGCTTAGGTCGTGGCCATTTCTATGGATGATGCCAAGGATATCCGGGACATGGTCATTAACCCCCCAAAGGCTTTAAGTAAACAAAACAATTTAAACGGGACATTTCAATAAATTAACCTTCATACAATTAAAAATTCAATGCCCGACCAAACGGTATTTTATATACCGTACCCCAAGCCAGTATAGGGAAAATAGGTTAAGAGTATTTACCTGAGCAAATTTATACAATTTATCCCAGCCGTATACAACCAAGCAAGTACAGGTAGCTTTTACTAGGCTCCTAAATCTGGAATGAAGGTTTTAATAACCTATTAGATTCCTAACGGGTCTTAATTAAGCCTATGCTTAGACCGGTTAGTTTTAAAGGAGGATATACGGTTCAAACGCAAGATTAAGCGAAGACCGGATTACAATGTGATTTAGACCCGACAAGTTTGTATACTTGTTCAATATGGGTAAACTAAACACCTCCTGGATTTTGAGATAAAAAAATGATAAGGTTTGACCCGTTTCGGCTAATTTATGCAAACTAGTTACATAAACCGCACCGAACGCGAATAATGCATAACGGGCAACCAAATGATTCATGAACAGGTTTCCTAAGTTAATATACCTTAAATATGTTGTGATATCAGTAGGATACCTTCCATTATGCCCAAAATGGATTTAAACTCAAATTATGCCCCGTAGGGGCATTTTGGTCATTTTAAAGCTTATAAAAGATTTTAAATATAAATCTGAGTTTCAGGTCTGATATATTCAGTAAAAATACTTATTTTTATAAGTCATAACAGTAGGGTATGGTATATATGTGAAATATACCTTTTATAACCAAACTATGCACCATAGGGGCATTTTGGTAATTTCACATAAGCTTAAAAGGTCTAGACAGGGAATCTGAGTTAAAAACTTTTCTTTACTGTTAAAATATAAAAATTTTCTTAAAACATCAGTAGGTATTAAGTCTTATATGAGAAAAATGGTTTTAATACATACTATGCGTTTTAAACGCGTAAAAAGACGGTTTCAAGCGATTTCCGGGTTTTTAAAGAAAAGCTGATATTTTTATCATTCCAGAAGACTCAAAATATTTTATTTATTATATAAAATCAGTAGCAAAAGGTTTGGTATCAAAATAATATGTAAAACTCATTTTATAGGCCAAAAGGGCAAAACCGACAATTACCGAATCAAAGCTATAACCCTATGTTATGCTCAGCCTAAAAATAATTAAAAATCTTCAAAAATCCCAAAATATTATAATACATCAGTGGATAAAAATTTTGGTATCAAAAATTGGGTTTAGATAGGCTATATGCTAATTACGTCGTTTAAATAATAAAAAGCTTTCTAATTACGCTATTGAGCATAACTCTTAATCTAGACCTCCAACTGATGTGAAAATTTAGGGACATGTTTATAAATCAGTAATAAAGATTATTGTCCTCTCACATTTTCAAAATTATTGTTTTAAGGTCAAAAGGGCATAATAGTCAACATTTAGGCATATAACGGAAACATGCATATAAATCGGATAACTAATGAACCAGGTTGTATAATCACAGAGGGTTATACTAACATGTAACCTGGTCCTAATAAAGTTCTAAGGCATTTCTAAATCATGCTACATTGGGTCAGAACTGAAAGTCAAAGCAAAAGTCTAATTATGCGACTTTCGGTTCTGAACCGAGCCTATACTGAAAATTGTCGGGTTGAACATGTTTAGACATGTTCTTACATTAATTACCAAGTTATATTAGTAATAAAACAGGTTGCATAGCTTCTACATTGTTAATTATGCATTTATTTGAAAAATTGCTTTTTGTTGACTTTTTCTAATCAAGTTTGACCCGACAATTGACCTAGTTAGAGTGGTAATCTGAGAGTGCCCTTTTAAGGGTTTATTACCCACATAATTACCAACTTATAGGTACTTTCAATTCGAGATTTGACTGGACAAATTTTGATTAATCACGAAGTCAAACCTTAATTACGACGCTTTGACTTTAGGCTATTAAACTAAGTAAAACTGGATTAAGAAAGGTTAAGGACACTTACAAAGGGTCCAATGAACTGAATGAAGGTTCCCAAAGGTTCAGGCTCCTCCTAGTTGAGAGTAATGAGCAGATTTTGGGAAGTGGTGTGCATAAACAAAGAAACACACCTCCTATTTATAGTTTTTGGGTCTTCGTAGGATCGTGACAAGTGTCGGGATGTTATAACCAGATCATGACAGGTATAAAACCATGTTTTAATTCAGTGGGCAGCCCCTAGAGTCTTGTATGAGAGTATAGGAACCATATTGAACAAAAACCAGCAACAAACAGGCTGTCTGCAGCTGTTCTGCAGCTGTGCAGATCTACGCGGCCCGCGTAGGGGTCTGTGCGGCCTTACGCGGCCCGCCTAAGGTTCTGGCCCAGCTGAAAGTTTGTTAAACTTGCAGAAATGGTCCCTGTCGTCATATAAGGTCATTTTTGGCAGGTTAAAGGCTCGTTAAGCCATGTTTAAGGCTCTAAAATGATGCCTTAACATAGGGGATAAGAAACATGCTCACAAACATGTCGGATGTCGGTTCGTTTGGCCGTACGGTCGCGTTCTTCGACTAATTACGATGAAACATGAACGGACGCGAAAAACGATCCAAACTACGCGACGAATGGAATTTTATCATGCCGAACACTAAAATAAAATATTTTAATGCTTACATAAATTTTTGGGTGTCCGGATATATTCAGAATGCAAGATATGCGCGAAAATGCAAACTTGTGCATTTTTTGACACTTTTAGTCCCTGCATGACTTAAAAGTTTATTTTTTGCGCACCAAACGCCTCTAAGCTTATATCTAAGATATACAAAGGATATTTAGGGTATGTTTAACTCATGGTCATATTCCGGAAGGTCCGTTACCATACGAATCGACATACTTTTGTAGTTTGACGCAAATAGTCCTTTAATCGCACAAAGTAGCGCGAAATGTCGTTTAATGATATCCAAGCCTTCCAAGGCCCATAATGGGCATTCCCAAGCATGATTTTAATTATTGATACGCTCTCTATCGCTTAATAGGTCACCAAAAGGCGTAGATTCAAAAGTTGACGCTTTAGGTCCCTCTAATGCGCAAACTTGCGCATTTCATTGTTTAATAGCATCGAAGCCTCATCTAAATCATATTAGGCATTCTTGAGAATATTATTAAACATCACGATGCTTCGGGTTCGCTAAAAGGTCATTCAGATGTATAATTAAACATATTGACAGTTTTAGTCCCTCTAACTTGAAAAGTTGCGCGTAATTTTACTTATAGGCATAAAAACCTTAGACGGCCAATAATTGGCATTCCCGGGAGTATAATCAAATACCATGAAGCTTCCGGTTTGTTAAAAGGTCACTCAGAGGTAAGAATTAACATGTTGACGCTTTTAACCCTTCATTGCACAAACTTTCAATTAATTACGCAAACGGCTACACTTGATCATCAAGTGGCTCATTTGTGAATATAATTATCGTAAGAGGTTATTCAGAAACTTATTTTAGGTATGTTAACACTTCCAGTCCTTTCATAATCAACGTTTTTTGATTTTTCGAAAAATTAGTCCCTTAATTTCAGTGTTTGACTTCATTAGGGTTTATTACACGTGTCAATACATCATTGGACGTGATTTTACGAGGTGTTACAATTGGCTATAAACCAATCCATTCCTAATATAATATCAAATCCAGCCAGATTCATTGGGTAAAGATTTGCAATAAACTTTTGATTTAAAATTTCTATTCATGCTCCCTGCAAGACTTCAGAAATCTTAATGGTTTCTCCGTTTGCTGCTTCTACTAAACATTCTTGTTGGAGTTTAGTTAATGGTTGATTGAGAAGTTTGCAAAATGAAGTATTAATAAAACTTTGGTTCGCACCAGAGTCAGTTAATACTTTAGCAAAAACGTCATTAACTAAAAACGTACCGGCAATCATGTCCGGAATGATTTTTGCTTCTTCGGCCGTCAGAAAAAATGCCCTAGCATTCTTAGTAGTCTTGTTGTTCGTAGCTGGAGCTAGTTTTGGGAGTTCGTCCTGATATGTCCTTTTTCTCCACAATTGAAACATACTCCATTGATGGGTTTCTTCCTGCAGTCTTCTTCCTTGTGTCCCGGTATCTTGCAAAAGTTGCAGTAGGTGGAGCATCTTTCTGAATGCTTCTTCTTACAGGCTTTACAATAGGGTGTAGAGGTAGAACCTATGTTTTTCCCACGATTGGAACTACTGTAGCGAAATTCCTGGGTAAGCCTTTGGGCTAGGTTCTTTCTTTGGTTTTCTTCTTGGGTACGTACTAGTTCACCAGTCAAGGTATTAGCTAGTTCTACAGCTTCTTCTATGGTTTGTGGTCTAGCTCCCTTGACTACATGTCTAATTTCACTAATTAATCCCCAAATGTAACGGGAGATTAACACTGGTTCTGGCGATGCTAGGGTTGGCACTATTCTAGCATATTCAAAGAATTTAGTAGTGTAACCCTTGCTGTCTACTCCAGTCATTCTAAGGTTTAAGAATTTATTAGCTATCTGCTCCTTTTCATTAGGAGGACAGAATTTCCTTTCCACCATATTCTTAAACTCAATCCATTCCATATTATATGTTCTGTCACTTCCCCTAGCCTGGAGGATAGTGTTCCACCATTCTAGAGCTGCATTCTTAAACAGATTGGAAGCAAAGATTATTTTATCTCCTTCTGCGCACTTGCTTATTTTTAAGACTGCTTCCGTCTTTTCTAACCAGCGTAGAGCTGCAATGGCTCCTTCATTGCCAGAGAATTCTATTGGTTTGCAGGACCAGAATTCTTTGTAAGAACAACCATAAGACATGGTTCTTCTTCTTTTTGGAATTGGCAATCGAAATAGTGGTCCATTGTTCACACTGTGACTGGGTTCATTAGATGGTCGTTTACTTCCACTGTTACTATTATTATTTTCTGCTTCCCTAACATTTTGGATGATAGCTGGCATAGCATCTCTAATTCATTGGGTTACTATGTGTCGAATAGCACTGTTATTTATCTGGTTTTCATTATTCTAGTTTTCCCGATTTGCGTTGTCGGCCATCTGGATTTTAAACAATTACCAAGTATTAATATCACGAAAAAATATTTAATGCGAATAATCACATAACAACACATTGATCCAAAATCGTCGTCATTGCGACCTTTACTCTATTTTATATTATGCATCTATATCTGTTACAAACCATAACTGGAAATGAAAATACAATACTAGTATGCATCAGTAATTATAAGATTATCTAACCTAGTTAAAAAAAATTCAAACATACACACACACACACACACACACACACACACATATATATATATATATATAGGGTAAGGATATATAGAAAACCACTTTTATTGAGAAAACCCAGGAAACTCAAAGCTCCCGACATTTTTTTTTTGAAAAAAAATAACACATGTAATATACATGTTTTTAAGACTTTTGGGCCAAAAAAAACAAAAAAGCGCCGAAGGGATTTTAAAAAAAAAAATAAACAAATTTCAGCATTTTTTGCCTAACACGTGTTACACAGCAAAGTTGCTGAAATTTGTTTATTTTTTTTTTTTAAAAAAACCCTTTGGCGCTTTTTTGTTTTTTTTGGCCCAAAAGTCTTAAAAACATGTATATTACATGTGTTATTTTTTTTCAAAAAAAAAAATGTCAGGAGCTTAGAGTTTCCCGGGTTTTCTCAATAAAAGTGGTTTTCTCCATATACTTACACTATATATATATATATATATATATATATATATATATATATATATATTTATATATTATTATTATTACTACTACTACTACTACTACTACTACTACTACTGATAGGGGTTCATCCAGTATTGCATGTTGAGCTCGTCATACTTCCAGACGAGTCTCTCCCCTATCTGTCTCATTCTCTCACTTCCTCCTAAGATATCCTCACCAAAGGTGCGGAGTTCCTGTAGGTTCTCAGTACTCATGGATGGTGCTGGTACAAGGTCAGGGAACTGTGGCATCGGTTCCTCATGTGGGAAAGGGTTCTCTAGAATTGTAGGATCGTGAAACGACCTAATGAGTCGATCAGAAGAGTGCTCAGATAGAATCAGAGGCGGAATTCATTGATTCGGTCTTCATTTAGCTTGTATAACGCTAGAATCACTATTAATTGTCTCGTATATTGATCTCTGAACAATTTACAATCACGTAGACACTTCGACAGCACCTCGGTGTCGGAATCAAGAAGGTTACAAATGAAATCATTTGAAGGGTATTTATAGGCCATACCCTTCCGTTTGAAAGTGACATGACACCTTTCAAACGGACATGTTCAAACGGAACCCTCCTTCAAACGGTTACATCTTCAAACGTACATGCATGCTTCAAACGAAAGTCAAACATATTTACATTCTGTTTTGTCTTCTTGTGAATATGTTGCAATGATGATGTCATTAGATGATGTCATCATCAAGAATGATGACATCACTCTTGATCAGATCAGCAACGAACCCGAGACTCGATATAAGACGAAGTCGACAGATGTATGCACCAACAGACTCCCCCTCAGATGTTGACGAGTCTTAAGTGTCGAGTCTTCGCATCTTCAGTCTTTATCAGTCTCTTTTCTTTCTTAGCATATACCAGGATCTTCTCTTTGACTCTAGCCTCGTCAGACTCCCCCTTTCATTATGATGGGATCGTCGTCTGGAATTAGCTATCACCTTGAGATCAATCCCTGGCTTTAATTCTGTTCAGTTCATCTCCTGCACAAATTTTCTCACCACCACATAAGTTTTCATTTAAATCAATAAGAAAAACTTACTAGTAATAGTTACATCAAGTTCAAATTAATGATCTTGATTAACTAATCAAACATTCTTTCTCAAAATAAAATTTTCAAATCAGTACACACACTCCCAAACCAGTTCATCATATTCAGCACTTGGAATTTCGAAAAACAGCTCATCATCATCAGTTGTCGAAAATCTTTTTGGATTTTTTACTGAAAAGAAATGCAGTAAAGTAATATTTACAGACACTATTTTTGTGAGCTTGTGTAAGAGGATCATATCAGTTTATGTGACCAATCACTAGCACCGTTAAGCTTTAAACATTTTCAGTTCTAAACGATTCACGTAGATTGACGATATTGTTGTCCACTTAAACTCAATTTAAAAACTTTCGAAATGCTTACCGATACGTTTAAGGTATATTAATTTTGCACTAAGTTCTTATGGACCCCACGATCTCAGCATATCCCCTCATCATGCAATACACTGACTCAAGTAATGCCTTTAAACTTTCATCAACTGTGATATGTGCGAAAACAACGCAGAATGTTTAAACATTAACAATCAGGTCGATCTTTCGATACGCAGAGAAAGTCCAATGTTTAAACAAAATAAGAAAATAAAAACAAGTTGAAGTTGTTTAGGCTTTAACCACCAGGTTGATACTTCCGTATACGCAGAGGTGATCCAAAGCTTAAACGAAACACCAAAGAAAATAAAGCAGAACGTTTAGGCAATAACATCCAGGTCGATAATCACGTATACGCAGAGGATGTCCAATGCTTAAACAAAATAAAGAAATAAGACAAGTTTAAATCTTTGCAAAATGAAATGCACAATCACAGCGACTTTTCAGCAAAGTTGTGAAAGTTCACAAACTTAACCAGTTTTATGTCTTTCGACAATCAGCGATTACTGAGCAGGCACACAATCAAGAAGGACAAAACTAAGTACTATGCTTTTGACCATGTTTCCCACTAGAACTAGGCTTTTTCATTTAAGTTTGTATCGTTCTCGCAAATTTACTAGTCTAGCTGAGCCTACCGTCACATCTTTAGTAAGATCGTTTATCACATTTTTTCATTCCATTTCTTTAGCATGCTGTGACAGTCCAACTGATCTACTATCATTTCCTCTTTTTCACAACAAAACTCATTTTTGCATTTTTCGATGTTTTTGACATTTTCAAATTTTCTAATTTTTTTAAAATTTTTCTCCCCCTAAAATCAAAATATGTTTCAATTTTGATTTTCTGGGAAAATTTGAAAACGAACTATACAGACTTGACAACATGATGAGAATCACTTCAATTCTCCATTCACTTGGCTTAAACAATCAGAACTCCCCCTGACAACAAAACATTTTCCCATGATGATTTCAAAACACTTAAGTTTGTTTTAATCAAAATGGTTTTTTCGGAAAATTAGTTTTGTGAGTCATTTCTCAACCATGGAGATCATTCATCACCTTGTTTCTTCAACCACTTGTAAAAACTAACATTTTTAAGATCAATCCACAAACATCACTTGTAGAAAATCAAGTACAACTTAATGTCCCTGATTTACCACTTGTAAGTCGAAATATTACTTTCGTGAATTTCTCAAGAAAGATGCCGATTCATGCTCCACGATTACCAACTTGGAAGCTCCGACAAGTTAGGTTTTTCTATTTAAACAGATTCACCCAAGCCTGACGGTCCTTGGGTGATTTTGAATTCTTGTTCAACAATGGTGGAAAATTTTCATCATCCATTGTTAGACCAGAATTCTTATTTTTTACCTCAACACATGGCTCTTCTGGCTTTACTACACCAGATTCATCGCCTGAACGTGGCTTTCCTGACTTTAACGAGTCAGATTCATTGCCAACAACTGGCTCCTTTGTTTCCGGAGAAACAAATTCATCACCAGCAACTTTCTTTTTCATCTTTCTCTCTTTCGTCCTCAAATTTGTATTTGATGAATTCGTTTTGCTTGATTTGTCATTCTTTAGAGAGCAAGACGATTTATCAGAACTTTTATCTGTTTTACTAGTTGTATCCAAGGACAAAATCCTTTCGAGATATTCTCTCGCTTTCTTCCTCTTCTTTCTCAGTCTGTCTTTCTGCCCTTGAGAAAGCTTAACTTTCTTTTCTTGAACTTTCTGTTCTTGAACTTTAGGTTCTTGAACTTTCTGTTCTTTGGGATTGACATTGACTGGTTTCTTCTTTGCCATTTTCTGAGATTCAGCCCTCGATCTTCCCATTGATCTCATTGAGCAATCCCTGGCAATGTGACCTATGATTTGGCAATTATAGCATCTTCTCGTCTCATAACTCCAACTCTGGCAGTTAACAGCAATGTGTCCTTGATAACCGCATCTGTAACACACTCTGTTATCGTACCATGTACCACCTTCAGTCCAAACATTTAGATCATAGCACTGTTTGGCTTTGTGGTAATCATCACTCCTCCTAAAAACTGAATTTGGCTTTGAAGCACTGTGGTCAAACCTGCACCACTCATTACCAACTATTTTTTAGTTTTCATTTTTCAATTTTTGTGAATTTTTGTTGCGATTGGATGATTGAACTGATGAACTTTTATTTTCTTTTTGAACAATTTTCGGTTTTTTATCCTTTTGTTTTTGTTCCACATTCTTCTTTACAGGTTTTTGCATAGAGCATTCACCTTTCTCAGTAGAATGTAAAACAGTTTCTTTGAACATTTCTTTTAATTTCAAAAATGTTTTCTTTTTCTCATCATCATTAGTTTTCTCATCACAATCTTCAACTTTGATGTTGTCAAAGTTTGTGACATTGTCACTTATTGGAACAAAATTGATTGGTTTTGGACATGGATAATCTGGTGTTGATGATGAAGTCTCAAAACCTTTCAATTTCTCTTCAAGCTCTTTGATTTTACTCCGAGCTTTTTCAGCTTCTTTTTCAAGTCGAATAATCGTCTGAAGATGAGAATTTATCATTTTTTGCTTTTCAATGTTATTCTTGCTAAAAACAGATCTCCCATCTTCAAGAATCTTTATTTGACTTTGAAATTCTTTTTCAGTTTTTACCTTTTCTTTTTCAAAACTTTTTATTTTATCTTCAAAAATTTTTGCATTTTCTTTCAAAATTTTGTTTTCTAATGTCAAACTGTTCAAATTACTTAACAGTTTGACATTTTCAGATTTCAATATCTCCAAATTTTCCTGCAAAACAAGAATCTGTTTAACATCAGCTTGCTTCTCATCCTTCAACTTTTTGACTTCCAATGTCAAACTTTCCGCGTCTTTTAAGAGTTTGCCATTGTCAGCTTCAAGTTTATCACATTTAGAGCATACTGATGCAGAACTTGAAGATTCATTCTTCACAAATTCTTCATTCTTTGGAACTTCCTTTGTTCTTGTCTTGAAAGATCCTGCACAAAATATTTTAACGAAATCAAGAGGATTCGCATTCTCATCAACATAACAACCCCTCTTGTTATCGTATTTCATAACATGTTTTGCTCTAAAACATTCAACAATCCTTTTGTTCATTTCGTCAATCACATCTAAACTCATATCCACCAAATGTGTTTCCAAGATTTTTATCAATTCTTTCCTTTTCTTTTCACTTTCATAATCATGAGTTTTAAGTTTGCTGATGAATCCTTTTAGATGTAATTTTGAAAAATTTGAATCCTTTCTTAAATTTTTCAAACATTCACTCCATTCAATAGGTAATGCATCTGCAAACTTTGCTATTTTTTCAGCATCTGTCAAGAATATCTCATGATCTTTTAGATAACCAAGTAAAACATTATATCGGTTTACTAGATCATCCAAGGTTTCATTTTTCAAACACACAAAATATTTAAACCTTTTGACCCAACCATCCTTTTTCACATCTCTATAACTATCATCTATAAACCCTCGATTCCAATTGTTAAATCTTTCAAAATAATAATTTTCTTGTTCATCAAACATTTTTTCAACTTTCAAAAACAACCTGTTCAAACACTCAATTCAACACTTATAGTCACAAGTGGTCGACAAAATTTAGAACAAATCACATGCACACTCAATTCGAAACTTGCTGACAACTATTAAAAACTCACATGCAAACTTGAACTCTATTGGGCCTCACTTAGAATCTTGGGTCAATGATTTTAAAAAATCTGTTATACAATCAATTGCATCACATGGGCTTTTAATATGTATCACATGCAACTGACAATTTTAAGTGTGCAATAAGATTGGGCCGAATGTTTTATTGGGCAGTGAAATCACATGCAAAAACCGACACTCAAGAATCACAAATCAATCCTATTGGGCCGATACTAAAGTTGTTCACATGGACTGACAACAACACATGCAATTTCTTAGAGTCCGACAACAACAATCTATAAATCAAATCTCATTGGGCCGATACTTTGAACGAAGATCTTAATCACATGAGCTGTCACATTCATCTCTTGTTCAATTAAAGCTGGCCGACAACACAGTTAATTATCACATGCACTGATTTTCAATTAATGAATCAGATGAATCATCGATTATGTTGATGACACTTTCAAACGAGAAATCAGTACTGTTTCAAACAGAATAGCTTTTAACACTTTTCAAACGTGATCTCACTCTCAAACGTAACCCTTTCAAACGTAACCCTTTCAAACGTAACCCTTTTAAACGTAATGGGTCAAATTCAAACGGAATAGGGTAAAATTCAAACGGTAACAGGTCAACTTCAAACGTAATAGGCCGAATTCAAACGTGATTATCCATGATTTTCAAACGGAATGGTCTATGACGTCATCATTTGTCGAACAATTTCAAACAGATTGAAGTATTTTATCAATTTTTAGTTCGATTTAAAGTCCAAAACTCTCAAGGATTGATTAAAACACTGTTATGTATATTATATGTGAAAATCAGCCGTTTTTAACCGTGAAAAGTATCAATTTTGTGAAAGAAGGTGTAGAAAATCAGAATTTGCTGGCGAAAACGAGCTAAACGGTAAGAACTCTTCCTCCTGAGCTCTGATACCACTTGTAAGATAGTTAAATCAAGTAGGATCGTGAAACGACCTAATGAGTCGATCAGAAGAGTGCTCAGACAGAATCAGAGGCGGAATTCATTGATTCGGTCTTCGTTTAGCTTATATAACGCTAGAATCACTATTAATTGTCTCGTATATTGATCTCTGAACAATTTACAATCACGTAGACACTTCGACAGCACCTCGGTGTCGGAATCAAGAAGGTTACAAATGAAATCGTTTGAAGGGTATTTATAGGCCATACCCTTCCGTTTGAAAGTGACATGACACCTTTCAAACGGACATGTTCAAACGGAACCCTCCTTCAAACGGTTACATCTTCAAACGTACATGCATGCTTCAAACGAAAGTCAAACATATTTACATTCTGTTTTGTCTTCTTGTGAATATGTTGCAATGATGATGTCATTAGATGATGCCATCATCAAGAATGATGACATCACTCTTGATCAGATCAGCAACGAACCCGAGACTCGATATAAGACGAAGTCGACAGATGTATGCACCAACAAGAATCTCCCTGATATATTGGTCATTATCATAATAGGGGCCTAGAGGGTCAAGGTCTGGGTAGGGTCCTACTAGATCTTGCATGGGCTCCTCTATTGGGATTGGGTAACGTTGCTGGTACTCCCTGTGGTTGTCAAACCACGGGTCATAGTCTGGAGGAGGGGGTGCTGGTATTCTAGGAATTTCAGCTGGGTCTAGGTCAGGTAGTGGGTTATGGTCAGCTGGGTCAATCTCTACTTCCATGGATTGTGTTGGGAATAACTGCAGTGGCTGGGGTGCTATGTGTTGTTCTAGATTAGGGTCGGCGGCTGTGGTTGCTAGTATGTGGAAGTTTGCCCGTCTCCTATTTGATTATATCCTATGTTTGAGTGTTCATTTCTCTATTCGCGGCTGCTAAAGCTCGCTGCTGCTGAAGTTTTCTCATCCTTTTTCTACGCTCGTGAGCTCCTCTGCTGAACCATCCTCTCTTCTTGGGAGGGAATGGCTCTTCAGATTGTGCTTTGAACACGAAAATCCCTTCTTCGGTGTCAGCCGAATACCCCGAGGGGGTAGACTGCGAAGAGGTTCCTTCGTTCCTAGGAGAGTTGGACAGTTGACGGTAAGCGTCCGAAGGTCCCTGGTCACTCATACTATAAACTAACAAATTGTCAAATAACACAAAATAATAATCTACATGTATGCACATAGTCTCATTGATTATTTCCTAACAAAATTGATAATTTCAATGTCAGGAGAACACCTCTTTGGCTGAAATCAGTGGCTAAGCTCTGATACCACCTTCTGTCGCAACCCCCGACCCCTGCCTCGGGAGGCGGGCGGCCGCGGCCTACTCAGAGATGGTGGTATCGGTGTTTTTCATTATTTGGCAGCGGAATTTTCATCAGGACCGTAGTTAGGAAATATTTTATCAGAGTAAAATATCACGTTTTTATATCAATAAACACATGGGTAAAACCCAAGTTTCCATTTCAAACATGTTTATAGGGATAAACCCTATTTTATTGAATTTAAAACATCGTCTTTATTTAGGTAACTTTTATAGCCACATTTTTCCAAGCCTTCAGTGCTCTCCAGCTGGCTTCTATTTTGCCTTTCACATTTTGTTACCTGAAACGCGTTTTAAAAACATTTCTCAGTGGGAAATACTGGTGAGTGAATCCCAGTTTAATCAAAACAGGTTTTATCAGTTTACAGCATTGAGGGCGATCTCGCAATTACATTTGTTTCCAATTCTTACTTTAATTACCACCCACGGTACTGTCAACCCGACTTGTGGTCATGTTACTACTCACAGTGTAGTAACAAATTTTGTATACAAAACCCCAACATACCGACGATAATTGTAGAATTACAAATACTCAATCACTGTTAATCATAATGTAAAACAATTGAGGTTTTGTAAAAACAGTTTACAAAAAGGAGATTACTCACATTGCTAGTTTAGACTTTTCCTAGTGTTTTTCCTGGTTATAATCTATTAATTAAACAATGCACACGCGTTAGTATAATAACCCAATATTTATATTAGTTATACCCTCCCCGAGACAGAACTCCAACAACTACGTCAGGCAGAGCCTCGACAGCCGTTTCGGAGCATTAGATCAATCGGTCAGCGTATCTAATACATAACCGGGGTTATAATACTTACAACGGGGCAGAACTTCGTTAATTAGGGAGTATAATACCCGATTATAGCTTCTACACTACAGAATTTGAGAGAGAATTTTGTTTTTGAACATCGTAAACTGAAGACCGATGCTCCCAATTTATAGGAGCTGATTTCAAGTTCCTCGCGGCCCGCGTAAGCCGAAAGCTTAGCCTTCACGGCCCGCGACGTAGGTTGCCTAGGGTTTAGCTTGGCCCGATCATTGGACTAGACTCGACACGATCACGCCACTTAGCAGCACCAGGTGAGGCTGCGTAGCCTAGTGACAAGGTCTTCGCGGCCCGCGAGCGACCTTCTGATTTCGTTTTTATTTAAATTAAATAAAATTAAAAGTATTTAAGGCCATTTATCGTATACGGGGTGTATTTTAAGACATATAGGGATGTTATAAATAAATTAGGGGTGTCGGAAAATTTTTTAAGAGGGTTGTTATACCATCCGTCCGGATGACCATCCGACCGAATGGGAACTCATCCGTTCGACTCACTATTCGACACCTAACTCATTCGATACGCTGTTCAACGCTTACGCTACTGTTCTATGCTCAGGCTAACTCCAACGTGCTCCCTTCAATCCAATTCAAGGTTGTGTTTATTTATTAAACACATACTGTGAGTATACTCGAGCCCTTTTTCGCTTAACGCACTTTTGAGTGTTACATATGTTCTATATCAACCCACAACGCACACAATACTCAAACTCTTATATAAACGCTAACCGCTCTCGCATGCTATACGTGATTCGATGAATACTTGTATGTTATGTTTACATAGTGTCTGTTTGCCTGACACCTTAGCAACGATAGTACTATAGTTTGGACTCAGCACCTGTTTGTTCAGGGGTTGTTAAGGGCATTACTTCACATGATCACAGTGGTGAAAATGTGTTGCGCATTCTACAACTCGCAGTCATGTCGGTTGCATGCGTCATTGTCGATAGCTTACTTGATTCATATTTCTACGTGTTACATGCTGGTTATGCGTAAACGCTTTCGCTATACTATATGCTACTCAAACTTGTGTACTCACCTTTACGTTATATGTATTGACTTTATTTTAACGTATGTGACAGGTTGATTGGACGCTATGCTTGCTGAAACGAGTAGGAAGTCTAGAAACCCACAATAAAATCCGAGTTGTCGGAACAGTGTTTTGTTTTTGAGACTTATATCTGTGATGACCGTTTTTGCTTTATATGTTAATGGTATGGGACGTTAATGTTAAATATATTGTCATTAATAGTTGTTATGGATTCTCTTGGACAATCTGTTTCGCTCAGTGTCACGCCCTGATGTTTCCGCCATCGGTTGGGGTGTGACAATAAATTATACCGTATCTTCAAGAAAGAAAAGGTTAAAAGGAGTTGTGTTTTCAGTTATATAAAAGTTAACAATCAAATGTTATATGAAAAAAAAATAATATCAAATAAAAAATAAATGAGTTGAGTGTATGGGCGAATTTTTAAAAGGCGGGAGGGGGCGGCCGATTTATAATCAATGTGAGTTTGCATATATAGTATATAAATATTGAAAATGAAATTAAACAGACAACCCAATTTTCATACCGACATATATATATAAATCACATAAACTAGTCCCATAGTTATATATAAAAATAAAATAGTCATTTTATACGTATCTAATTGCATTCACATCTCATCCCCTATCCATAACCCTATTCTTAAATTTGAGTGAAAGTTGAAAAAAAAAACCCCATAGAATACACCCCTAAATATCGTCTCATCCCCTATCCATATCTCTATTCCTAAACGACGAAGTCGCCCAAATTGTACTCTGGAGAAGTCGTTCGAATTGTAGTCTGGAGAAGCGTCCTCAGCGGCGGACGGGGCCCAAGTCTCCTGAAAGGGGGCGCCGGAGAGGGTGAGAGCACTGTCGTGCCCGGACCGTGTCGCACCACGAGACGCTATCTGTGAGTCGGGTTGTTTGAGAATGTAGACCAAATATGCAATATTTGCAAACCACAGGGACCAACCTGTCATTTAACTCTTATATTTAATATAAATAGTTTATTAGTTTCAAAATAAAATTATTATTATATTATTTCTAAAAAGATTGTATAATAATTAATAATAATAAATCATATTTATTTAATAAAATATTAGTTTAAGTTGAGTTGTGAATGTGAGTGAAAAATTTAACTGGGTTGGGTTGTGTAGGTGGAAGAGATGAAAAATAGTTTTTTTAATAAAAAAATTGGGTTGAGTTGGGTTGGGTTGGGATAGTGGATAGTCTAAGAGCATTCACATTCGATCATCTATTTATATACGAGTGAGTTCTATGTATTGTATGAAGTGACTAAAAGTGGAGAAGAGAGAAAATGTTACTGTCTATAAGTAAATTTAGTAAGACATTGTTCATCCTTTATAAATTTTTGATATTTTTTTAAGTGATTGTGAGTGGGGAGAGAAAGAAAGAAATAATAAAAGTATACAAAATATTATTTTATTTAAAAGCAGAAAGAAAAGGTACCAATGTTAAGGGTAAATATTGAGATGAAGATGGGGAATCGATTGTAAATGCTCAGAGTGTAGTTACTTTTTTAACGGCAAATCTTACTTTTACTTTATATTACACCAATTAATTAAGGCTGGTGGGTGTGGTTTCGCGCCCTTGCCACATCACCTTCGTTAGCGCGCCATAGCGCCCCTTTTCCCATTTCCTAGGCGCCAAAGGGGGGCGCCATAGATGGCTTCGCCATGGGGTTGGTGGGCGTTAAAGGCTGCATATGTGGGGGCCACTTTTCAAGAGCCAATCATAATTTTTTTGTTCCTTTTTTTCTTTATATATAAATGGGGCTTTAAACCATTGCATGCAAGTTAAAGAGAGGAACTTTAAAGCCCTCTATGTGACATGACGCTGATGTGGCTCTGACGTGGCACTATAAAGCCCCTAGAGGCTTTAAACCACACCCCCAGCCTAAATAACTCTTTTTGTCTAGATTTGAACCTAAGATCTCTCTTATAAGGCTATAGGGTGTGGTCATGACCCTCCACGTCAGCATCATGTCACCCACCTCTAATCCATAATTCAAAACCACTACCCTAAGGGTGTGGTTGTAACGCTTCGTCTTTCCATACTTTCCCTATAAAGTATTGTTGTAATTCTATTTTTTGAAACTTGTATTTGTATTGTATTCTATTTCGTTTCAACTTTGTAATCCGAGACTATTGATCATAATGAAGCTCAAGTATTTTATTCACATTTATGTTGTACATTTTAGACTTGTTTACATGTTCATACTCAAAATCAATGTTTTAAACACCATTATACATGATTTATACTTGTACAATCCACAATTATGCTCGTTACACGTAAAAACCGACTAAAATACGCGAATGATCAAACTTGGACCTTCGAGAGGATGGACAACACCCTTCGCACAAAGGGAGACACCCTTCGCGCGAATGGGCACTGATGGGTGTTGAGTGTTCTATATATTAGGTGTATATTTTAAGCCCTTTAACACTTTTTTAGTCAAGTTTTAAATTTATAAAACACGATATTTACTAACACTAAACACACATATGGGCAAGTGCACCCATCGTGAGCGTAGTATAGTGTTGGTAAGATACCGAGGTCGTCCAAGGACACAAGAGCTTTTAGTACCGGTTTATCCTCAACGTCTAATCAAATCGAAAGTTTAGAAAAAGGTTTTTAAACTAAGAAAATAAAAACTAACTAAAATGCTGAAAAAATAAAAATAAAAGAAAAACAGATAGACAAGATGAATCACTTGACTCCGACTCGTGTTTAGTGTAACCTTTGATTATTTCCGCACTTTTGCAATATTTAAGAGGTTATCTTAGTTATTGTAGTAGGCCCCTCTTTTGGAGGTGACGTTACCCTCAACCCAGTAGTTTGAGTCAGCAGGGATACAATCCTAAAGGGTTGGATTATTGAAAGATAATTAATTAAGTTATTAATGCATATTGTGGTAGGCCCTTCTTTTGAAGGCGACGTTACCCTCGGCTAAGTAGTCTGAGTCAGCAGGGATACAGTCCTAAGTAGCCGGGTTAAAGTATTAATAGTAGTTTAACTTATGAGGGGGTCAAGGAGTTTGGACCCCCGCCATCCAATACCGTTAAGTATTGAAGGAGGTCCTACTAAATTTGACCCAGGTCCTTTGCAGGATCTATACACTGAACAATGGCAAGACTCTTACCAAACCGTTCCCTTAACCCCCGACCAGGTAGCCAACATACCTCCATATAGACCGTGGAGATATGAATGGTGAAAATCTTTTATTTTATATAGACAGTAAAATAATGCCAAGACACCACGGACAAATGATAAGGAAGAATCACCTTCAACATAAGAAACTAGTTATTAAAGTCATTAATACATAACCAATTAAAAAGTGCGAAAAGATTAAAAATAAAAAGTATTACACTAGACACTTTGTCTTCACCAAGTGATGTAAGAGACTTAGGCAAACATGGCCTTGATTGTCAAGAACTCTTACGATCAATCTTGGATCCTGAGACGACTCACACACTCTATGATGGACAATGGATGATGGTGGTGGATGATGGTGTTATGGTGGTGGTGGGTGGTGGGTGAAGTGTGAGAGAGGTGGTGTGCCAAGGGATGGTTTGAGCTTTAGCCAAGCACTCCTATTTATAGGCTGAACAGAAGCTCGGGCACGGCCCCGTGTCCATCCTCTTCTCTGTCTTCATTAATTGCTCTTTGTCTGCATTAGTTGACCACGGCCCCGTGTCCGCTGGGCACGACCCCGTGTGCAGAAGCATATCTGTACTATCAAGATTTGCCTGGATTCTGCGAATCTTATAGTTGACCACGGCCCCGTGTCCGCTGAGCACGGCCCCGTGGTGGGCGATGGAAGCTTCTACAACTTTGTCTTTTATGCTGACACTTGGGCACGCCCCCGTGTTCACTGAACACGGGGCGTGTTTAGCTTTCTGTTCTCTTGTTTTGCTTGGGAAGATGCTTTCGGGGAGGTCGGGCATGCCGCGTTTGTTCATTTTCTCGTATTTATGTTAGATTTAGCTGTCTTTTTGTTTCTTTTGTTAATTTGAGCTCATTTAATCCTGAAAATACAAAAGGAAGACAAAAACACACTTTTTCCAACATTAGTACTAAAAAAGGGTTAGTTTTATGCCACAAATAATGTAATTTATATGTTGCATTTTGCACACATCAAATTCCCCCACACTTGAATCTTTGTTTGCCCTCAAGCAAAACTCTTTATAATGTGGCTTCACACTCCCAAGTGGAATGGGTAGAAGAGAAGGTTTTTGGGCTTGTCATAGAGTGTCGGGATTTGCAAGATTCTTTATTACGTTTTATTTTTATTTTTTTTTACAATCCTATTCGTCATGATTTATTTAAAACTTTTTATAAGATAAATTACTTATTAGGGCATAACATGCCTCTTTAAAATTCTATTTATATACAAGTTCACATACCTCACGGGGGATCACTCAAAACTCGGCCGAAGATGTATTTTAGTGAATCTCTCGAGAGCGGCATGGAACTTACTCCTACCATAGGCTTGCCAAGCAATCAATCCTCCTCCTTTTTAACTATATACCTTCGTAAATATCAAGAGGACTTTTGGGTGAAGGGTTAGGCTTGGGTTAAAGGTAGGTGGTTGGGTTAGTGGTTAGTAGAAAATGGCGAAAAGCGTAAAAAGCATCGGTTTTTCGTAAGGCTTTTTATTTTTGCAATTTTTTTTTTATTTTGATGAAGCCATAATTCAAACAAAGTTATTTTTGATGAACTTACTTGTTTATTTCTTTTGCTTCATCATCAACATTTTTTTTTTCGAAAGTCATACGAAAAACTGAGCTTGTTACTAAAACAAAGGGTTAAAAATAAAAAGGTTTTGGTGGGTGAAAGGGTGTTTGGTTTGGGTTAAGAAATGAAAAGGTTTAGGCTCAAAGGGGTTAACTAAGGGGATTTTGGGTAGGTGGTAAAAGAAAAGAAAAATAATGGTGTAGAAATAAAAAGGGTTAGTCCTAATGCCTCCATCATTTACTTACTCGGGTTTAAGTTGGTAAGGACCGGGAATGTATCGTCGTGGCAAGTTCTAGAGTTGTAAGAACCAAGCGGCTATTCACACAAGAAACGAAAGATGAGCATTTAGTTTAAAGATATGTATTTGTATGCTCAATAAAGGCTCAAAACTCACTTTTGTGGGAATGGGTTTTTATGTGATCAAGTATATATAATTAAATTTTAACTAAGGTTGTCATGCCTTTTCATAATTTTCTTATGTTGGTTCTTTTTATCACGACGCTATCGGTTGTAAATTTGTAAAAATATAACATTTTTAGAATCTGAAATTCCCAAGTTAAACCTATAGAAGTAAAAAAATGAAAATTTTTGGAAAAAATTTGGGGTGATTAGCGGTTCTAATAGAGTTTTGTGTAAGGATTGTTATTAGGACTTGCAAGATTCAAGGTTTTAGCATCCCCCCACACTTAAATTACACATTGTCCTCAATGTGTCCCAAAAATAATTTTTTAGGTTGATTGAATGTGTAAAAGGTGTGAAAAAGCAAAAATTTGTGTTACTGGGCGTCTGGACACGGCCCCGTGTTGTCCGGGCACGGCCCCGTGTTCAGGTGCCAGTAACAAAAATTGAACAAAAGAAACAGAAGCCTGGACACGGGGGCGTGTTGGGTGAACACGGCCCGTGTCCAGTTTACCTGAACTGGGTGTTTTCTGCAGACTGTGCAGCACGGGGCCGTGTTGGGCGGACATGGCCCGTGCTGAACCTTCTGTAATGAAGAAAGTTCGTCGGATGGCTCTGTTTTCCTGCATGGGTTGCTGGTTCAAGTTTCCCTTGTATCCTTTGTCCTCCCGAGTGTGTTTTATTTATTTTAACACCATCCAAACACCAAGTTAACTAAAACCATCATTCATTAAGTCATAGAGAGAATTACATAATAGTCCTAAAAAATAAAAATAAAGCAGAAAATAAAATTAAAGAGGTCCTAAATTAGATAGGTCAAGTGATAAGTAAAATCATCTTATGGAGTTCTACGAATACAATAAGAACCAAAAACCCAGAAATGGTTTTCCGGTATCTAGAAAGTTCGTAGAACTCCGAGCCGAGGAGTGTTTTAAAGCCATTCTTCTATCTCTCTTGGCAGGAAGAAGGCGGCGTCATTCTCTTCAACTTCCTGTGGAGGAGGAGCGACACCAACCGGAACCCCTTGTAGTACTTCCCGAGAGGGCTCCGGATGTAAGGCGTACCACTCGGCCGGTATGATGACTTCAGGAACCACATTCCATGGCCTTTGGGTAATGATTGGTACCAAAGGAGGAGAAGCGAGAATGTTCAACCTTTGGTGCAAGAGGTTGACCTCTCGAAGACATCCCTCTAACCCCACCGTCAAATGATTAATACGGTCAACCAATGCCTCTTCCACCCCTGCCATCTCATCAAGGGCCTCTCTTAAGGCGTAAACGTAGTTTACAAGAGAATCTTCAACCGTTGATGATCTTCTCCATTGTCGGTTGTTCCTGGAGTGTGATGAAGGTGTTCCGCTAGTTCTGCTCGCCATTCTGAGAAAACATACCGAGAAGAGTTAAACTTTATGAAATCAGTACTTCGGACACGGCCCCGTGTTCAACGAACACGGCCCGTGTTCAAATGTTTGCAGAATTTTTTGGACAAGGGATCTTGGAGTTTTAATTTGTTTTTATGATGTTTAAAACGTTTTTAAGCAGAAATAACTTAAAACATTGTTGTAGAATTCATTTTTAACAAGATCCCATGAATAAAAATCTAACAAACATTTCAATAAAGCTTGAAATTATGGAGACTTCAAGTTTTAATGGAAGCATGAAGGAAAATTGAAGAAGATGAAAATGGATAAAAGAGGAAAGGACAAGAAGGTTGTTGAGAAACTTCTTTTATAAAATACCTAGGATGGTATGTGAGAATATTCCTCAAATCTCTGTCCCTTGAATGGTTCAAATGTGCAGGATTCTTGGCTGCATTTATAGAAAACGACAGTACGCTGCACACGGCCCCGTGTCGGTTGGATACGGCCCCGAGTTCAGGGGAATCCTGACACATTTTGTTCGTATTCTGACACAAAATCAGATGGGAATCTTTGAGTGGACACGGGGGCGTGTTGACCTGGGCACGGCCCCGTGTCTAGAGGCTATCTTATGGAGTTTTGCCTATTTTTAAGGAACTCTTCCGGATCGGGCGGTTCCTTATTGGATGGGACAACCCCAAAGTGCCTAAGATACCTTAATTGTTCTAGATTAAGACGAGAACGCAAGAGGTTGTCGGTGAGGGTGATTCCTATGCTATATGTAGGTGGACAAGTCCAACCCTTTCCCGGGCTCTCGTTAAAGAAGGTGTATGCCGAATCGCTCAGATCTATGTATGCATCGAACGAAGTCGATGGGGAGTCCTTCACGGCACAATCGGCACAGGGACGACTATCGCTCAAGTCCTCGCTAGAGTTAGAAGTATCGTCGGGAACAACGGAGTTGTTTGAATGCGATTCCAACACTTCTTCTTGGTTATCATCTTGAGATAAATTATTGAAATCTATCCTAAGTTCTTTTAACCAATTAAGAATTAGATCTTCTAATTGAAACAGTTCATCAAGAAGCATTTCTCCTAGAAAATCTGGTTGGGAGTATTCGAGGGAGAGATAGGGATTATTTTTACTTTCGCCCATCTTAAGGATACAGGGAAACGATGGGTCTATATAGTGGGGCTTATAGTTTAGAAAATAACATTCTAATTCCCTATGGGAACCACCACATATTTGACACCACGTACCATAAGAGGGCCGAAAGTAAAAAATATCAGTATCACTCATGTTTGTGTCAGAAATTACCAACCGTCGGGATCTTACGGTTCTGTTTTCAGTAACTGAATCTTGGGCACGGGGGCGTCTTGAGTGGGCACGGCCCCGTGTTCAGCTTACTGTCTGACTTAAAACAGGATTGCCAGTTCCATTGATTGGGAACGGGGCGTGTTCAGCAGGCACGGCCCGTGTTGAGTTCTGCAGAAGCTGAAAAACTAAGAAAAAATAAAAAAAAAATAGAAAAATAAGAAAAAACGATTAGGCCGTTGATTCCTAACATTCTTAAAATCCTTGTGTCCCAGGCAACGGCGCCAAAAACTTGATGGGTGTTGAGTGTTCTATATATTAGGTGTATATTTTAAGCCCTTTAACACTTTTTTAGTCAAGTTTTAAATTTATAAAACACGATATTTACTAACACTAAACACACATATAGGCAAGTGCACCCATCGTGAGCGTAGTATAGTGTTGGTAAGATACCGAGGTCGTCCAAGGACACAAGAGCTTTTAGTAACGGTTTATCCTCAACGTCTAATCAAATCAAAAGTTTAGAAAAAGGTTTTTAAACTAAGAAAATAAAAACTAACTAAAATGCTGAAAAAATAAAAATAAAAGAAAAACAGATAGACAAGATGAATCACTTGGCTCCGACTCGTGTTTAGTGTAACCTTTGATTATTTCCGCACTTTTGCACTATTTAAGAGATTATCTTAGTTATTGTAGTAGGCCCATCTTTTGGAGGTGACGTTACCCTCAACCCAGTAGTTTGAGTCAGCAGGGATACAATCCTAAAGGGTTGGATTATTGAAAGATAATTAATTAAGTTATTAATGCATATTGTGGTAGGCCCCTCTTTTGAAGGCGACGTTACCCTCGGCTAAGTAGTCTGAGTCAGCAGGGATACAGTCCTAAGTAGCCGGGTTAAAGTATTAATAGTAGTTTAACTTATGAGGGGGTCAAAGAGTTTGGACCCCCGCCATCCAATACCGTGAAGTATTGAAGGAGGTCCTACTAAATTTGACCCAGGTCCTTTGCAGGATCTATACACTGAACAATGGCAAGACTCTTACAAAACCGTTCCCTTAACCCCCGACCAGGTAGCCAACATACCTCCATATAGACCGTGGAGATATGAATGGTGAAAATCTTTTATTTTATATAGACAGTAAAATAATGCCAAGACACCACGGACAAATGATAAGGAAGAATCACCTTCAACATAAGAAACTAGTTATTAAAGTCATTAATACATAACCAATTAAAAAGTGCGAAAAGATTAAAAATAAAAAGTATTACACTAGACACTTTGTCTTCACCAAGTGATGTAAGAGACTTAGGCAAACATGGCCTTGATTGTCAAGAACTCTTACGATCAATCTTGGATCTCGAGACGACTCACACACTCTATGATGGACAATGGAAGATGGTGTTATGGTGGTGGTGGGTGGTGGGTGAAGTGTGAGAGAGGTGGTGTGCCAAGGGATGGTTTGAGCTTGAGCCAAGCACTCCTATTTATAGGCTGAACAGAAGCTCGGGCACGGCCCCGTGTCCATCCTCTTCTCTATCTTCATTAATTGCTCTTTGTCTGCATTAGTTGACCACGGCCCCGTGTCCGCTGGGCACGACCCCGTGTGCAGAAGCATATCTGTACTATCAAGATTTGCCTGGATTCTGCGAATGTTATAGTTGACCACGGCCCCGTGTCCGCTGAGCACGGCCACGTGGTGGGCGATGGAAGCTTCTACAACTTTGTCTTTTATGCTGACACTTGGGCATGCCCCCGTGTTCACTGAGCACGGGGCGTGTTCAGGCTTCTGTTCTCTTGTTTTGCTTGGGAAGATGCTTTCGGGGAGGTCGGGCATGCCACGTTTGTTCCTTTTCTCGTATTTATGTTAGATTTAGCTGCCTTTTTGCTTCTTTTGTTAATTTGAGCTCATTTAATCCTGAAAATACAAAAGGAAGACAAAAACACACTTTTTCCAACATTAGTACTAAAAAAGGGTTAGTTTTATGCCACAATTGATGTAATTTATATGTTGCATTTTGCACACATCAGGCACTTCGCCCCAACTCCAGTCGCTCCAAGTCCCTTTCGCACGAAAAGCCCTTTCGTCCCAAGCCACTCCTCAACCTATAAATAAGCGCCTAACCACACTCAATTCACTTTCCCAATCGCCCAGACACTCTCCAAGACGCTCTGAACTTTCATTTGAGCAAAAGTAATTCAGTAACTATTTCTTTCATTTTCTTTCATTTTCCTTTACATTTCTTATCATTTCATTTCATTTCTTTCAACTTTTATACAAATAATCTTGTTCGAATGCATCTCTTGGATGGTTTTCACAAGTTTGCCATGGCAAACTGCTGGTGAAACCTCACCATTGAAGAGATTCGAACCAAGATTTACAAATTTTGATTTTAGGCTTCTTCTTACATTCTGTTTCATTTTCTATTACGAAACTTGGTGGGATCTGGTACTCACCAGGCTCACAACTCAGTTCATAATTGTGTGTATGCGTTAGGGTTAATTTCTACAAAGAAATGATCTGTTTGGATGGATCAAACAATAGTTTTAACATATCTTGCACCCTTCGACGAAGGGAATGTTTTACATAATTACGTTTTCGATTTCCTTTCTGATTCGCTTCAAGTTCATCAGTACGTCAAGTGTTGAAGTCATGTCAGATTCACCATCCTCAATATGGATGAATTTGAGTTGTGACGAAGTGTGAACTGTGGGAGCCTTGTCTTTCCAATCTAGTGCCACCGCCTCATTTGCATACCACACGGATGAACACCAAACAATTTGCTAGCCACAAAGTAAGTTAACCCCGCCTCGCCTCCAACATTTGCCATGTTGGGTATGACACGCCTGGATTGTCCTTATTTGACTGTTTGGCTACTTTATCTATTGTTTTCACATCTATAACAATTAGTACTACTGTACAACGTTAAATCAGTTGCAATTAAGTTTTACGCACGATTTTAGCATAAACAAACCATTCGCACGAAAGGACAGTGCCCTTCGCACGAAGGGTCTGTAACTTGTTTTATTTCATATTTTTCGAATTTCAAAGTCTGACCTGGACCTTTAACACATCAGAATACTCACACCTTCATTTACCCATTTTAGGGTAACCTCGGTGTACCAACCCTTCTCCAATCAGCTCTCGGTTTAGTGGAATCTACGCAAAACCGTGAGTATACTCGATCCCCTTTCCTATCTTGTACACTTTGGGTGCAACATGTACGACTATACAAAACACGCAACATTATTAAACTTGTTACAAATCACACTCTATCCACTATTAAACATGAGACTTGTTTTATTCTTGTTAATCTCGCATGCTATGTTTACATGTGTCTATATGCTCATTAACTTTGCAAGCCTACCTTAACAATTATAGCACTATAGGACTCACACTCCGCCCGTATTCTAGTGGTATTGTTAAGTAAACTATGTTACACCATCTTCGTTTCGACGTTGTTTGGTAATCACGATTGCGTTAAACTCTGGTTTGACATATAGCTTACACTTGTGTAGTATGTTAGTAACAGGATATACATTTTATCATGTTGGATATGAGCACAATTCTCTTTCACTATTATGCTATGTTATCAAACTTGCATACTCGCCAATTTTATGTTGATCATTATTTTAATACATGTTGCAGGTCGCTAGATTGATGACATGTAACACCCAGAAAACGGGTTTGGTAATCAAACCACGTTAATACTACAGGACGGGTAAAATACAGTAAGTGGTAAAACTTACCCGGTAAATTTTAGAATTTAAATAAATAAATCTAATATATATTAAAAGGATGAGAAATACTTTGAGAAAGCAAAGTATATAAAAGGCCCGAGATTTAACGGGACTTAAAATAAAACGGGTTGTGAACAAGATAAAGTAACTAGGAAATAAATAACCTAGTACAAGTCTTGTAATTAAATGAAAGAAGTTGGTTTGATGTGCATTAGTCTAAAAAGATAAACTAAAGGGGCTGATTTTGTATAAATGGCCAAACTTGATTTTTATAAAAATAAAACAAATCAAACACACAAACACATCAGTGTGTGCGTGCGTGGGAGCGACCAGGAGAGGGGAAGAACCCCCAAACCCTTATTTCATCTAATTTGATCAATTGAAGGGTGAATTGGGCATGTAATCACTGCATGAATCAAAAATCTTGATCACCTACACTTGTCTAACACTAGGTAAGTTGCAATTTCAGATTTGGTGATGTTTGATTTTTGGGTAAAGTTTAATTAGTAGAAATTCTTGAATGATTGAGTAATGTTATGATTCAAGGACGTGTGATTAGAGTGTAGGATCATAAACCTAACTGAAATCATGTGAAAAGATTAATAAATTGTGTGTTAATGTAGCTATGTGCCATATCATGAAGTGGGTTTCTATCTAGAATGAGAAACCCCAACATATTGTATGAACTATGTGAGTAATAATCTAGGTTGGTTGAACTAGTATGATGGTATGGGCTGTGATGAGCAATTAAGCTTGAATAAGAATGAAATTCTTGGATTTCCCAAGGTTTAATTGAATAAAAATGGTTAATTAAGTTGTATGCACATAAAGTGCTCGACAAAATGCCTAAAAGACATTGATAGACACTAATTGTGGTGTTTGGCAAAGAAACAAGCTTTAGTTATGAGCCGGAAGGTTCTAATGATAATTGGCTTGTATATTTTAGGCAACACAAGCGAGGCATCGGGAAGTCAAGCCGGTGCGGACGCTCGTTTGAAGGGAAAGCTTTGAGGTAAGTGGCTTGTCACCCCGTTACATTTATATAAACAAGCTTAGTCTAAATACGTGTAATGTTGATGTAACTAAAATGGTTGTGTTTGAAATGTTATTGAAGTGATGGAACTCACTCGACAACCAAATGAGTCAAATTGATAGTTAAAATAAAAGTGATTAAAATGAAGACACCATTTGGTAAAAGTTATAATGGGTTGAACAATTTAAAAATATTGTTTTTAAGTGATAAGAACCATGGCGCGATCCGGAATAGGTTCAAGGGGCATGATGGTATTAATCTATCATCATACGTTGACGAATGGTCATGTCAACTAAACGGGTCAAATAGTGTACAAATACCATTTGACAATAATAACTGACGACTATTTGTTGAGTTTTGTGATAACAGGATATAACATGTGATTGCATTGCTTTAACTAGAAAATTTAAAGCAAAAGGCATGTGTAAGGGTAGATGCTATGACCCGAGCCAGGTACGCATATTTAGAGCTTAGTAGAAGTGATACTCTAGTCAAATTTTAGCAAAAGTCCTTCGTTGTACAGTAAGGGACTAAAATTGACCAAAAAGCCCTTGATGGGTATATTAGGCAAACGACCCATATGGGTTGTTTGGAAACTTGCATTATGATTAGGAGATATAAGTAGGTGCCTTGAATGTTGAATTATGAGGTGTGAAAGGAAAAAGAACAAGATTTAGACTAAAGTGCTTAATACTCTCTAAATGGGTCAAAATGGTCTTATGTGCATACATAATTCATAAGAAAGTATGAACCTAGGCTAAGGTTGTGTGTTAAATACATTAGTGTATGTATTTTGAATGTTTAAGGATCGAGTTAGTGGTTTTAAACACAAACGGGTCAAAATGTTAATTTTGACCAATAAGCCGAATACTTAGAAATCCAGAATTTTATTAGTTTGAATGTCGGATTTTAACTCTATAAGGTGGAGAATCAAATTACAATCATGTAGGAAGAAACGGTAGGTCAAACGGACAAGCGGTTGGAAAGATACGAAAGTTTTCGTGTCAAAAACGGCAAAATGGGATGGTCTGATACAGGGGCCACCGTAACTTACGGTGGGCACCGTAAGTTACGGTGGGGGCTGAAGGCTTTACGGCAATTACCCCCTGAGTTACGGTGGGGGTATTCTGTACCAAGGGCCACCGTAACTTACGTTGCCCACCGTTAGTTACGGTGGAGGCAATTTTCAAGTCTTTGTTTCGGGGACAAAGATATCAAAGTTGGAATTTCCTAATTTCCTTGTTTAATTCGATTAATTGACCCAATCTTCCTTGTTGTACTAGTTATTTAATTATCAAAACTGACTTTTAAGTTGGTTTTGATCACAGGAGAATGTCGAGAGTCCCGGATGAAGATCGAGCATCGAGCAAGAACCGAACACACGTTAAACGAAGCTTCCGCAATGTTGTTTCGTCGTTATTCAAAAACGGCGAATTAAACCACATTATGTTGTTCCACTTTAAAATTGTAAAAGTTTTTAATAAACCAGTATTTTAGCATGAACAATTAAATATAAATACTAGGTAATTGTGATTTACTTAATGAAAATCGCAAAACAAAATTATGGTTGTTACAAGTTGGTATCAGAGCCTTGGTTTAAGAGATTCAAGTATGGTGGGAAAACTATACTTGGACTTAAACCTTATGCTCTTGATGAATAGTGGTGTTCGGTTCGAGGCTTGATCGTAAATCCGGTAAGTACGTGTATTTTAATGGTTTAGCATGTTAAAGTGTTGTAAACAACACATAGGGTTATCGTGTAATATACGATACCTCAATTAAATAATAGATATAGTTAACAAAATTACGTGCGTTAACACGTATAGTAGAAAAGCCTTGTATTATAATACGGGCATTTAGTAAAGTTGACATTACTAACTTTTGTGAATGTTTTAATTCGAGGAAACTCGCATTTGAAGATGACAAGGGTTGAACAAATTACGGATATGATGGAAGAATGGTCCGAAGTATGAAAAGAGGAGCATGCTCACCAAGGGCCAAATCGCGTAACAATCGCAAATAAAAGAAAAGGCAAGGAAAGCCCGTAGGGGCAAGCATCATCAGGTGCACGTTCTAAAATTTAATTTTACAAGTAATAAAATGCAACAAACACGTAAGTAATGACAATTGCATATATATGATAGAATTTGGAAAACCTGATTTCCAAGAGAAATTTAATAGAAAATGTGTTACTCATGATGATGAATAACAAATAAATAACATGATTAGTTTATATGGAAACTTGGACGGGGGGTAATTATCCAAGTGGAAAACTCTCAATATAATGCTATCAAGAAAAGTAGCGATCACATTAACGAATGTGATTATATAATAGTTCGATAGAGAGGAAAATATTTTTATGTTCGAATGTAAAACTAGTAAAACTAAAGATTGTCGTTTTGCAATTAAATAAAGTTTTACTAAATGAAATCAGAGATATGAAATAAATAGAGGCATTACTTACGTAGGGTGTGAAGTGAAAGCTATAAAAAGGTCATGTGTATCATGTGCTGATCACTTACTCTGGCTAAGTAAGTAGTGGCATGTGATACCATGAACTTCTTATAGCGGACACATTTACATCTGATGTAGTAAGGACGGGGTGAATGGGACAAAATAAAAGTACCCAAATGAATCAAATGAGCAAATACTTGATAATAATGTAAACGCACAACCGGGTGACGGGAGCGTATTACATTATGATAATGAGCCCGAGTGAAGGGACAAAGATTAATGTAAAATAATTAAGATATGCAACGGGAGGGAGTGTACTTACACTCGAACCCGGAAAATCCAAACATGTAAAATAACTAAAATATGCATTGGGAGGGAGTGTACTTACACTCGAACCCGGAAAATACAAATATGTAAAATGAGTAAGATATGCATTGGGAGGGGGTGTACCTACACTCGAACCCGGAGAATGCAAATATGACTCTTATCGGGTCGTTTATGTAAAACGCCAAACCTGAGGATAAAGTCAGAATTTAAAAGTGAAACGAAGTCTTAATGCATACCGGGAGGGTTGCAATAATAACGACTTCGGTAAAACACCCGGTTGATGGGTAAGGAGTTAAACACATGAGTAGACCGAGAAACGGGAATTCGCACGGAAAGTCAAAAGACTCGGGTTTTGAGTCATAACTAAAAGACGACAAGATAATGTAAATAGAAATTTTGAATAAATTATGTTCAACTATTTTAAAGTTGAACGGGTTGAATATAATATCATGCCGAACGGCATGAGTAAACGCAAGCGGGATAAAGGTAGCGTTAAATGCAAAAGAGTAATGAGCCCGGTAATGGGACATAACCAAATAAAAATATATGCAAATCAAATAACAGTAAGCATAAGAAGAACTGACGCATAAATGACGTGAGAAGTCATAAGTAGGAAAAATTGTCCGAAATAAAAAAAAATTGTAGCCACAAAACTACAATCAAGGTTAACGGAACCTAAGCTTGAAACCACAAGATTCTACGAACAAAAACAGGGTGCCTCGACACCAAACATGTATTTTAAGAATGACATAAGTAAGGGGTGATCTACGGGATCAACATAACCTTTAGGGTTATAAACAAATGAAAGGTCTACGAGACTAAAACGACCCACATGTCATGATTAGAAAGAAATTATAAGGACTTCACCCTAAAGAGGTGAAAGTCTAATCAAAATAGCCCATAAGGCTAAATGATAAAACCTACGGGTCAATTAGATAAAGTAAGGGAATCAGTTGAGAATCCCCGCATAAAACTAAGACTGTAAAAGAATAAATTATAGACTGTCAATATCCATAATTCTGACAAAAGTTAAAGAGAAGATCCTAAAACTAAAACTTTGGTTTTAGTAAGAAATAACGTTTTTACAGATATAAATTCTGATAGGAATTTAAATAGTAAGCATGAAGGATACAAGTCTTGACACTAATAAGCGCAAGACAATATATTCGAAAAAAAAGTGATGTTTTCGAAAATAAAAGGTTGATATGAATTAAACACGATGTGACGCGATCACGGTCAAGAAATGCAATGTGAGGAAGAATCACATTATAACCAAGCGAGCAGTAGAAATAACTGGACTAATAAGTCTAGTTAGTGAGACCGGTTAAGGTCAGCAATTCAAATCAAGAAATTTGGTTTGCCTGTAAGCGGTAGATTCGGTATAGCTGAACCGAATAAATAAATTTGAAAACAAAAGAATTTGTTGCTAAAAGTGAAAGATTTCACTAAAGACCTTTAAACGGGTCAAAGTAACGGATTCATAAAGAATTCGATAGTATATGAAAGCGATGGATATCGCTAAGTTCGCTAAACTAGTGGAAATAACGAGATTACGTTATTTCAAGTTGCACTTGGTCGTATGAGATACGTAGACAATTAGTGACCAAAAAGATGTTACCATACTTATCTGGTAATGCTAACAATTGGTTAAAAGTATAAGTAATGTTTAAAAGATATCTCGGACCAAATACATTGAGTTTAAAACTCAATGAATTATGTAAGAAAAGGCTTCGAGGACGAAACCTCTCTAAGGGGGGTAGACTTGTAACACCCCGAAAACGGGTTTGGTAATCAAACCACATTAATACTACAGGACGGGTAAAATACAGTAAGTGGTAAAACTTACCCGGTAAATTTTAGAATTTAAATAAATAAATCTAATATATATTAAAAGGATGAGAAATACTTTGAGAAAGCAAAGTATATAAAAGGCCCGAGATTTAACAGGACTTAAAATAAAACGGGTTGTGAACAAGATAAAGTAACTAGGAAATAAATAACCTAGTACAAGTCTTGTAATTAAATGAAAGAAGTTGGTTTGATGTGCATTAGTCTAAAAAGATAAACTAAAGGGGCTGATTTTGTATAAATGGCCAAACTTGATTTTTATAAAAATAAAACAAATCAAACACACACACACACAAATCAGTGTGTGCGTGCGTGGGAGCGACCAGGAGAGGGGAAGAACCCCCAAACCCTTATTTCATCTAATTTGATAAATTGAAGGGTGAATTGGGCATGTAATCACTGCATGAATCAAAACTCTTGATCACCTACACTTGTCTAACACTAGGTAAGTTGCAATTTCAGATTTGGTGATGTTTGATTTTTGGGTAAAGTTTAATTAGTAGAAATTCTTGAATGATTGAGTAATGTTATGATTCAAGGACGTGTGATTAGAGTGTAGGATCATAAACCTAACTGAAATCATGTGAAAAGATTAATAAATTGTGTGTTAATGTAGCTATGTGCCATATCATGAAGTGGGTTTTTGTATCTAGAATGAGAAACCCCAACATATTGTATGAACTATGTGAGTAATAATCTAGGTTGGTTGAACCAGTATGATGGTATGGGCTGTGATGAGCAATGAAGCTTGAATAAGAACGAAATTCTTGGATTTCCCAAGGTTTAATTGAATAAAAATGGTTAATTAAGTTGTATGCACATAAGGTGCTCGACAAAATGCCTAAAAGACATTGATAGACACTAATTGTGGTGTTTGGCAAAGAAACAAGCTTTAGTTATGAGCCGGAAGGTTCTAATGATAATTGGCTTGTATATTTTAGGCAACACAAGCGAGGCATCGGAAAGTCAAGCCGGTGCGGACGCTCGTTTGAAGGGAAAGCTTTGAGGTAAGTGGCTTGTCACCCCGTTACATTTATATAAACAAGCTTAGTCTAAATACGTGTAATGTTGATGTAACTAAAATGGTTGTGTTTGAAATGTTATTGAAGTGATGGAACTCACTCGACAACCAAATGAGTCAAATTGATAGTTAAAATAAAAGTGATTAAAATGAAGACACCATTTGGTAAAAGTTATAATGGGTTGAACAATTTAAAAATATTGTTTTTAAGTAATAAGAACCATGGCGCGATCCGGAATAGGTTCAAGGGGCATGATGGTATTAATCTATCATCATACGTTGACGAATGGTCATGTCAACTAAACGGGTCAAATAATGTACAAATACCATTTGACAATAATAACTGACGACTACTTGTTGAGTTTTGTGATAACAGGATATAACATGTGATTGCATTGCTTTAACTAGAAAATTTAAAGCAAAAGGCATGTGTAAGGGTAGATGTTATGACCCGAGCCAGGTACGCATATTTAGAGCTTAGTAGAAGTGATACTCTAGTCAAATTTTAGCAAAAGTCCTTCGTTGTACAGTAAGGGACTAAAATTGACCAAAAAGCCCTTGATGGGTATATTAGGCAAACGACCTATATGGGTTGTTTGGAAACCTGCATTATGATTAGGAGATATAAGTAGGTGCCTTGAATGTAGAATTATGAGGTGTAAAAGGAAAAAGAACAAGATTTAGACTAAAGTGCTTAATACTCTCTAAATGGGTCAAAATGGTTTTATGTGCATACATAATTCATAAGAAAGTATGAACCTAGGCTAAGGTTGTGTGTTAAATACATTAGTGTATGTATTTTGAATGTTTAAGGATCGAGTTAGTGGTTTTAAACACAAACGGGTCAAAATGTTAATTTTGACCAATAAGCCGAATACTTAGAAATACAGAATTTTATTAGTTTGAATGTCGGATTTTAACTCTATAAGGTGGAGAATCAAATTACAATCATGTAGGAAGAAACGGTAGGTCAAACGGACAAGCGGTTGGAAAGATACGAAAGTATTCGTGTCAAAAACGGCAAAATGGGATGGTCTGATACAGGGGCCACCGTAACTTACGGTGGGCAACGTAAGTTACGGTGGGGGCTGAAGGCTTTACGGCAATTACCCCCTGAGTTACGGTGGGGGTATTCTGTACCAGGGGCCACCGTAACGTACGTTACCCACCGTTAGTTACGGTGGAGGCAATTTTCAAGTCTTTGTTTCGGGGACAAAGATATCAAAGTTGGAATTTCCTAATTTCCTTGTTTAATTCGATTAATTGACCCAATCTTCCTTGTTGTACTAGTTATTTAATTATCAAAACTGACTTTTAATTTGGTTTTGATCACAGGAGAATGTCGAGAGTCCCGGATGAAGATCGAGCATCGAGCAAGAACCGAACACACGTTAAACGAAGCTTCCGCAATGTTGTTTCGTCGTTATTCAAAAACAGAGAATTAAACCACATTATGTTGTTCCACTTTAAAATTGTAAAAGTTTTTAATAAACCAGTATTTTAGCATGAACAATTAAATATAAATACTAGGTAATTGTGATTTACTTAATGAAAATCGCAAAACAAAATTATGGTTGTTACATGACACGAAGAAAAATATTTATGGTGGACTTAGATACACACCTTAAAGATAAACAATTATTTTATTTCATGTTTTATGTTTGCTATAATTTGATGTATTTGGTATTGAACGATGTATTTCACTTTTAGTATTTATGAAATCTTGATTAATTAAATATTGTCAAATTTAGCGTTATAATGTCTCGAGCAATCTTGTTTTCGTCTCACTCTGATGTTTCCGGCATCCGTTGGGGTGTGACAGTGGTCATGACCCAAACCACTATCCCCATATTTTTTTGTCTAAAGAAAAAGGAAAGGAAATCTTGGAAAATGGAAAAGAGGACCATGATTGTCATGGTTTAATCCATGCGAACCATGGTGGATCATGGTTGGAAAATGAAAAAGATCCCGGCCTAAAGAAACAAAGAGCTTGCAGATGTGATCTGGATCTAATCTCCAACGAGGTTTGATCCGAGTTGAGTACCATAGATTGCTTCAAGTATTGAATCTACAAAACAAAAGATGTCATTAGTGTCACACCCCGAAATATCAGAGCTGGTGTGACTGGACTGGTATCTTCATTGCACAGCAGAAGCAAAAAAAAAACTAAGACTTCTAAACAATGAATGCCCGCTAAGTACTCGAAATCCCGTGGGTTCTCCTATTCCAACTGTTCCATAGTTTCGAAAAATGCAACCTGAGAAAGAACATGCGAAAAAGTCAACATAAAGTTAAGCGAGTTCATAGTTTGTTTTGAAAAAAAAATTAAACAAAAATTTTTGTTCACCGGTTTAAAAGTTGTGGAGAAAATTTAGTAAAATCACTTTCTCGGCATGTTATATGAAAACTGTGGGTCTAGCCCACGGGAGTCTTTGTGCATTTCACTAGAGAGAATGGGTCGAGCCCAAGAGAGTCTTTATAAGCAGGACCAACCCGTCCTCTTACTTATACATAAGTTGAAAAACGTTACCCAAGTTCGTAAATCCTGTATTTGTGAGTTTATATCAAATGTATCTTAAAAACATTTGAAAATTTGAGTATCAAAAGCTGGTATGTAAGCGTCAATGAACCTAATGATCATTAACGTGTAGCTAAGACATTAATATGTGTGCCGACATAGGAAGCACTCAACCCGGTAGACGATTTAAGTGTTGATTCACTTTGACAGGGACACAAAAGCACTCTAAGTGGCTGCACAAGGACCGTGAGTGGGGCTCGCCCGTACCCGATAGATCTACCCCTTGTTCCGTGGTCCTTAAAAGGATTAATGGTGCCTAAGTTAGCGGCTATTCGCACGTGATCCAAGAATTCATTCCATGGCTTAATCATACCCTAGTTAATATGTATTTCAAAAGAAAAGGGGGACATAAACTCATTGGGTTGTCTCGTTGTTCGTACTCAGACCAACCCAGTCCCGTTGTAGTAACTAGGACATTCCCGTCACTAGTCATGAAAATCATGCACGTTTTGTAGAATCGATATGTTTAGTATAAATCGTTCGTAAACCATTAGAGTTCCTTGAAATCCATTCACAACATGGTTTAGAAATATGAGTTTTCGTTCATCGAAAAGTTGTTTACTTTTCCAAAAACTTGCATGTCTTTCCACCCCCGAAAACATTTATAAACATGTAAAACCATAAAAAGTGGGGGTTATTAACTCACCTATGATACGGTGTATGTAGCAAAGTCCGTGAAAGTAATTCCCGACCTATTCGTACTCTAAAATATTAAGACACCATGAGGTCTATGTAATGTGTCTAGCATACGCAATAGCATGTATCAAATCACTCACTAGTTAGATGTCATCCATGTTATCCTTAAAAATGTATTTTTGAAACATGACGAACTGTTGGTGACACGTTTACGTTTCTAAAAATATATCTATAAAATAAACAAATATATCAATAATGGGTATAAACAAAAGTTGTATGGTATCCCAAACTAGAAACCCATTTCCGGATTGTATAAAAAATAATTTATTCATACCCAAAAGTCGACACAACTATTTTGTGAATTAATTATATTTATAAATATACTTTTAGTAGAATAATTCCCCGAGATATATCTTATCTTTGTTTTGAAGACTGAAAGTGACTTCTTCTCAAAAGTTTATATACAAGGCTACTTAAGAAACAAAGATTTTACTTTTATCAGGATTTTGTTTAACCTGGTAACTTCTTGGTAATATATATATATATAGGATAATGCTTAGTAAGAAACCCCATATTCTTAGAAAACTTAGCAAACTATAATAGTGGCCATCAATTAGCCACGTAGCCCTCCCACACTTCTAGTTACTTTTTGATGGAAGGTTATATATGTAATTTGTGTTAGGCAAGATATTATCAGCTGGTTGAATTGACATCAGCATTTAATGCACATCAACTCATTTTGTACAATGCACCCACCCCCATATTTCTTTTACAATTTCTCATTTTATATATTCTTTCAACAGAACTACATAGTCATCTTCTACTCCCCCTCTTCATTCCTCCATTAATATCCATGGAGACAAATCCACCAACCTCACAATCAATGTCGCCGGTCCATAGTTTCCCCAACCGGTTCTTTTGCAGCGACTTCCAAAATGATGAGGAATTTAATGCTCCAGGTTTGTCCATATATGTAATTTAACTGTTCACGAAGTCCTGTTTTTTTTGTCTTTTACAACTTTTTAATCTAATAATCCAAACTATACTGCATGTCCATGTTCACTTGTTCCATTCGAAGCTTCTGTATACACTTATATGCATGTTGATTGTTCTCGGTCATCTGAAGCCCCTGTTAGATCCCCGGATGTTGTGATATCCAACAATTTCATGAACAGCGCGTTTAATGATGACCAGGTTATGGATAATGAAGAAGGTTTGTTTTTTCTATACTTTGGTTTTGTTTTTTTCTTCCCCAGATATGGCATTGTTCAAACATATTCCATAATGTTCACATGTAGCATCCCAAGATTCCCATATGCAGGCCATGACTGTTGCTGTTTCTGGATCACCGTATGGTCCTTCTATGTTTGCTGAATCATCACGCGGCCAGTTAGACGGTTGTATATATTACATGGGAGCCCACTTTATTCTCATATCACAGATTTCTAACCTTTTGTCATGCCATGTATAGCAGATTCCTAACCTTTTTCGTTTTATGATGCAGGGCCATCGAATCCATACTTTGTTTTTGATACCCCTCAGGGAACCCGTTACTGGATTCCTAATGTCGCTGATAAGTTCATACCAGTGTGTGGGAAATCTTATCCAACTTTTGCGGATGTTCTTTCGATGTATGAACTTTATGCGTTTGAAGCAGGTTTTTCTGTAAAAAAAGGGCAAACTAAAGTCTGGAATGGAATTCCCACACACAAGTATCTTCGATGCTCAAAATATGGAAAACCACAACCCAAGAGGAAATTTGACACCCTAGATGAATCTTCTGTTAAGCACCGGAGGACCAACTTCACATGGTGTGACTGTAAGGCAAGCATACTAGTCTCAATCTCGAATGATTCATACACAGTTCTGAGTTTCAATGATATTCATAATCATGAACTTGTTGAGAGTTACAACCGTGATCTTAGCAAGATATCACGGAAGCTGTCATTCTCCACGAAACAATTCATTCACAATATGAGTCTAAACCGTATCGGACCAATGAGAGCTTATAGATGTCTTGTAGCTTTAAAAGGAGGGCATCACAATGTCAATGGGACTCCGGTGGATTTTAAAAACTTTAGCCACCAGTTGCGAATTTTTATTGGTGAACGCGACGCACAAGTTTTCCTTGAACGCCTGCGTGAGCGTTTTGACAACCTACCCAACTTCTATTTTGATTACACTGTATCAAATGGAAAGTTGTCTTCTGTATTCTGGGCTGATGAGATTTCAAAGCTAAACTACAAAGCTTTTGGCGATGTCCTCGCGTTTGACGCAACTTACAGCACTAACAGGTTAGTCAACCCCCCCCCCCCCTTAACATGTGTTAGGCCTGATCCCCAAGTATACAACCCTAACCCAAAAAAGTTTTACATATTGTTAACATCAAATCAATTTTTTATTCATAGGTACAAGATGGTTTTTGTGCCATTCACGGGTGTGGATCATCATTTCCAATGTGTTACATTTGGAGCGGGTTTGATATCAACCGAGTCCATTGAATCTTATGTGTGGTTGCTTAAGGCTTTCTTGAAGGCACACGGTACTCAACCAACTCTCGTGCTGAGTGATCAAGACCCATCCATGCTACAAGCTGTTCCTATGGTCTTTACCGAATCACGACACCGTCTATGCATGTGGCATATAATGAAAAAACTACCCTCCAAGGTTAGCTTAATTTGTTAGCCCTTAACATGTGTTATCCAACATAACACAATTTTTATATGTCTTCTCAAACTGTTTTTAATCTAACTCGTGTTAGTAACTATTAACTTTTTTCAGATCTCTGCCGACGTTCTCGATAACACTGATCTTCGGTCCTGCATTCACCGGTTGGTTTGGAATGTTTATATCAAACCTGAAACGTTTGAGTCCCGCTGGAATGACCTCCTACAAACATTTGGGCTTCAAGACCACAGCTGGTTGAACGACATGTGCAACATCAAACATCTCTGGGTACCAGCCTACTTCAGGGAACTGCCCATGTGTTGCTTAATGAAGACCACTTCCCGCTGCGAAAGCTCTAACGCTGCCTTCAAGGTCAACTCAACAAGCGCAATCACCCTTGTACAATTTATGATGTGCTTTGAAAATAGGGTAGACAGCCAACGATATCGTCAACGTGTATCGGAGTACAAAACCTCATCCACGATGTTCACTGGCAATACTGATTTAGCGATAGAACAGCACGCGTTCACCATTTACACAAACGCTGTTTTCGCGCAAGTTCAAAAAGAGATAATTAAAGGGAAGTTTTTATGCTACATCACAAACCAAACCGAGTCCAGCAATTCCAGTCTTCTGATAGACGTCACTCATTTGGATAAAAGGAACAACATCACAAACGTCTATCAGGTAACACATGTTAGGCAATTTCATTATTACCCATCCTCTAACACATGTTAGATCTAAAGGGCTTTCTTTTTTGTTGTCTATGTTCAAAACAGGTTACGTATAACACTGTAGACCAATCCGCCAGTTGCTCATGCAGGAATTTCACACGTATCGGATATCTGTGTCGCCATGTCTTTTGCGTCTATCGATTGAAAAATGTTGAAAGGATTCCACCACAATACATAAACGATAGGTGGCGTCGAGATGCCCTCCCCAAACAGGTTTTTTCAATTTCCAGCCGATACGGAGTCAACCCACACGCACCGTCCGTTATGCGGAATGAAATCCTCGACCTCGTTACTGAATGCGTTGATGTGGCCAGAACCGATGAGGATTCGTTGGCAAAATTGGTTGACCAACTTAGGGATTTCAAGATCAATGTGCTTTCCAAGCAACCATTGTCTACAATTCAAAATGAATCAAACGAGTGTCAAATGGAAGAAATAGTTGGACAGCCAATCAACATTCCAGTCGAAGTTGCTAATCCAGAAGTTGCACGCAATAAAGGATGTGGTACTCATACTCGCATTTCTGGGCCCGGTGAGAAGGCAAAGGCAAAACCACCAAAACGTCCAAAGCAGCTTCGTTTATGCAAGCGTTGTGGTCTGTATGTCGACGACCACGACTCACGCAACTGCCTTAAGGTGGCTGCAATGAAAGCAGCAAAGGCAGCTGCTGAACAACAAAGGCAGACCGCCTCTGGCGACTCACCCTCTGATTAAAATCTTTATTGTCGTTTTCTAGTACTATGTCATGGGAGACTCTCTTCATTTTGTCCTTCTTACACACATGTAACAGTCTTTTGACATCATCCTGCTCTTCTCTGTTACGTGTGTAAGAAGGTGGAACTATTTTGATCCCATTAACCATAATTAGGATTGTAAGAAACTCTACGGCCTTGGCCACTTTTGTGTTTGTAGCCCTACTACTTTGGGGACCTCTATTTGCTATTAATGGGCATATCTTAATATTATCTGCATTTGATAATTGTGTTTTTGTGTTTTATTTTTTTACAATGGCATAAAAACAGATGCTTAACACATGTTAGCCCCCATAATGCTTGGTTCTTTTAACTTGAAAGGATCAAAACAATCTGTGTTAACCACACAAAAACAGGTTCTGGGCTGATGAGATTTCAAAGCTAAACTACAAAGCTTTTGGCGATGTCCTCGCGTTTGACGCAACTTACAGCACTAACAGGTTAGTCAAACCCACCCCCCCCCCCCCATTAACATGTGTTAGGCCTGATCCCCAAGTATACAACCCTAACCCAAAAAAGTGTTACATATTGTTAACATCAAATCAATTTTTTATTCATAGGTACAAGATGGTTTTTGTGCCATTCACGGGTGTGGATCATCATTTCCAATGTGTTACATTTGATAATTGTCTTTTTGTGTTTTATTTTTTTACAATGGCATAAAAACAGATGCTTAACACATGTTAGCCCCCATAATGCTTGGTTCTTTTAACTTGAAAGGATCAAAACAATCTGTCTTAACCACACAAAAAAAGCTTATATATTAAACCACGTCAGGTTATAGAATTAAACTTCACGTCTAGCCAACTTAAACACACATTCTACTAATAGGTTACACCCCCCGCGTCTAAAACACATTGATTGCCAAAAAAAAAAAAAAAAAAAAAAAACATATAAAATACCAACAAAACGACATTGGTATGTCGTTTTGTTACAACATAGGGTCATCAGTTTAACACATCTTCAACCATTTTCAACATACTAACTACCCATTGTTATCCTCCATCTCTAACAAGCTTTTCATCATGGTGTGGGAAATTCCTCTTCATGAAAGTACAGAGGAGAGGGGCTGCGCTCACTCTCCCATGGGTCATGGTAACACCAGGACTGGATTGTTTCGGGTGAGTATGGACACAACGGGCAACCACATAATTCATGGTCTGGATCCGTCAGCAACCTAACCAACTCATCTGGTAGCCCCTTCAACTTTTCAGCTTCTGGAAGAACGTGTTCCCTACGGCGTGACGTTTCTTGCGACACACCAGCTACATCAGTTACATTTTTGGTTCCGCTTTCTGCAACATCGTCACCAGATGCTACTCCAGTTTTCCCGTCTTCTCGATTTTTCTGAGACACTTTTCTTTCGTAGCACACCCCGTACTGGCCCTCACATGCTTCCTTCCCCTTTTGCATCCGCTTCTCCATGCCTGGTTGGGTAGCCGTAACCTTACCTTTACACGGGTCCATGAGATTACACCACTTTGGAACCGCTAACAGTTTATGGTTAACTGAAGTGGTGAAGTATTACAGAATATGACTTTGGTTCTTCACCACAATACTTATAGAGGTTTGAACTGGGTACATTTAATATAGGTCTTTGTGACTTGACTTTGATGTGACCATAAGGGGCCAAAAAGCAATGGTTCCTTTCCCAATAAAGTTGTGGTATAGACACCAACCCCTATGTTTGTAGACTTCTGCCACCTACTTTCCCCAATTTCCAATATTCCTACTACATTTTTAGAAAGATTGGTTCCCTTGGAAGCATCATTTTCTCATTTCCTATAATGTTACACGTACCTTTATATAATTTCAAACAACCTCATTTAAAACATTATCAACTACGTCAATCAACTAGATTAATAATATTCTAACACATCCAACAACACATCAATATTCTTTAGAGTATAGAATTACCAAGTTACTAAACATCAGATTGTATATAGATAGTCTATCCCCAAAAAGACATCGTGACGATGCCATACCCAACAAAACACCTACCCCGCAGTAAGTTTAAAGCAACATCCCCAAATCCATCAAAGTACATTACATGTTTCCAAAAACAAAGCTGGCGCAATTAATGCACACTGGTGCTACAGTAACTACCATTTCACCCCCCTAACACGTGTTACTCTATTCGGCAATCCTGCTTGATTTTTGGCAGCAGCACATTCACCTCCGAACATAAGATGTGCGCAGCATACCTCTTTCTCAACTTTCGCACCTCCGCCATCTTCCTCGCCCCACTCATGCTGAACCCACAGTTAAAACTTTTGTTTTTCCCCATGTAGCACTCCATGTGCCGCATCAAGAAGACCCCACAATCAGTTGTGTTTGCGGTGGTCGCCCAAGGAACCGGCATACGCTGGATGTTGCAGTACTCTATGTCATCGGCTCGCGGATTCCCAACCTCCCGAAGATATTGCACAAACATATCTTTCTGCATACACATATACAAGCCATGCTCAATAAAAAAGCAGTTGCTCAATATTATCACACTTATTTGTTCAACAATTGTCAGTTTATAAGAAACTTACGATCTTATACGCTGTGTCCTTGTGGAGGTAGTAGACACTATCTTCTATCAACTGACCTTGGCGGGCTTTGTCATTATCAACGACATAAATTCCCGGGTCGCGTAACTCAAACACTAGCAAGTAAAAGTGTTTGTGCTCCAATATCGGGAAGAAAACAATGTCGTGATTTCGAAAGTCAGGAACATTTTCACCGCTGTTAATCGCACCTTTTATTCCAAGCCGAAACTTGTGCATCCGCGCCTCGACTCCACCTTCCTCAGTTGTTAGCATCCACGGAAACTTTAACCACAACAGATAAATTAATAAGCTCAAAAAGTCGCCACACTGTAATCTCTATATACATGACACTCACCACAACTTTGGTACCAAAGAATTGCCTACTGTAAGCCCCTGTGATTTCCGTTTCTCTTGGAAGTTTAGCACCTCCGCCCAACAGTCGATAATACCATCTGAGATCTCATTGCCAACGTTTAAACTCTTGAACATAGCCCGAGACGCTTCTACATGGGTAGGGCTTCTAAACAGCAACTCCTTGGTTTCAGATGTACAAATTATAAATTAAATTGCATACTTTAACACATGTTATTTATTATTTTACTAAATTTTGGTACGGTGACCCCCCTACTTACACAGCCATGTGTATCGGACTATCTACATCAACAACCGACGACGAACCCTGTTCCCTCCTGCGGAAAAAATCAAAATATAACGAATTATCTAGTGTGGAACTTGGTTCATGGTTTACCCTATTATTATAAAACAATAAACCACGTTGCAGTTCTACTTACACGTTTGCCTCCATTGACCGCTTCCTACGAGAATGCCCATTTAAAGAGTGCAATGGGCTTTCATCAACGTATATGTACTCCCACAGATTTGCCTCCTTCTTAGTTATTGCCTGCCCCATGTCAACAGACCTTATATAGTAAGGTGATCTGTTTGCTTCCGCTGCCACTTTTTCTCTGAAAGGGAGCTTTCGTTTTTGGGCCCGCAACTCATCCAACATACGCACACGGTTTGCAAGCGGAATATTGTCCTCCACATCATTCATATCACCCCCACAAAATTCCAGACCAGTTAGCCCTTTGTGGATTGCAAGTGCCGGGTCATAGGAGCTAACTGGTTCTACCATTATAACCATACTCAAGTCCGTGGTAGCCTCCATATCGCCTAAAACATATAAAATAAATAACTCAGGTTACGCATTGAAGAATACAACACTTTTCACAGTAAATGAATGTATTTCAGCTCACCGGACGGCTCCAGCACTGTTCTGTCCGAGAAATATCATCCACCTTCCCACTTGTGCACCCTGCACGTTTAATGCAAATAAGTATATTACAGATGACTCCTACTAACCCATCAATATTGAGTTTCTTTAATGCTCTATCGTACCGATTTCCTGTGACACGTCCAATTCACCCCCAATTTGTGTCATTCCAAGACTCCAATTGGGGCCATCTAAATTCCGTTCATCAAAAATCGTATCGCCTTCGCACACTGTGTATATGATTAACACATGTTAACTAACTAAATGATACAGGCAGGGGAGCAGTTAACACATGTTAGAGCATGAAAATCTTTACCGTTCTTTTCCGGCTGACACACCTCCTGGGCCGCTTTCCCTTTACCCTCGACATCCTGGTCCTTATCGAAAGCTGCGCCTGTGACAGAGTCTACCACCGCGCTACTGCACCCTTGGATATTTACATCAGTTGAATGCATCCCATCATGCTCAATCTTACCTTCTTCAGCTGCATAAAACATTCTTATCACATCTCATGCACAACTTAGTACCAGAAGCTGCATAAATAATTACCCTTAAAATCACGGTCACACTCATCAACAGACCCCGTGCCTTTGCCATCCAGAACCACATGTTCGTCCTTATCATTAACAGCACCTTCCACAGATGCAAACACGACGCCACCACTCTCTTCTTTTCTTCCATCAGCTGCAGCCCTAACTTCATTCTCAATCTTACTATCTGTAGTTGCATAAACATTTTTCGAATAAATTAGACATGCCTAAACATGGCTAATAAAATAAAACGGTTTCCAAAGACTGTGTATATGATTAACACATGTTAACTCACTAAATGATACAGGTATGGGAGCAGTTAACACATGTTAGAGCATGAAAATCTTTACCGTTCTTTTCCAGCTGACACACCTCCTCAGCCGCTTTCCCTTTACCCTCGACATCCTGGTCCTTATCGAAAGCTGCGCCTGTGACAGAGTCTACCACCGCGCTACTGCACCCTTGCATATTTACATCAGTTGAATGCATCCCATCATGCTCAATCTTACCTTCTTCAGCTGCATAAAACATTCTTATCACATCTCATGCACAACTTAGTACCAGAAGCTGCATAAATAATTACCCTTAATATCACGGTCACACTCATCAACAGCCCCCTTGCCTTTGCCATCCAGAACCACATGTTCGTCCTTATCATTAACAGCACCATGCACTTCTGCTGCTTTAATACGCAGTATTGCATGCATTAAACCCAGCGGCTTATACACTTCTTCAGCATCACTTTTATCCACGCTTCCGGCTCCTTTATTTTGTTCGGCCCCACCAATACTACAGTCACCTCCACTTGAATTACCAGCATCATGAACACTCTTATCACCTTCGACGACTTCATTTGTTTCTTCCACAAATTCACTAAACCCCAGTTCTCTCTCTTCCAGTTGCTTCTCAGACTTGTTGAAGCCTATAACATCACAGAAATATTAAATGGGTTTCAGACACGTACGCATATTAGAGGGTAATAAATTTTAACGAGCAACAAACTACGCATCACCGTCAACGTGTACTTCTAAATCTAAATGTATGATGAAACTGGTAACATATGTTACAGTTTACCTAATTCGAGTCCATCATCCGTTTTTTCCCGATCAATCTTTATATTTGTCTTCGGGCAATTCGGGGTCACAAAGCTTGCTTTCATTTCAGGAGCATCCTTTAACTTATTCAGACGGGGAGATCTCCTTACCCGCAACGACATACCACCTTCTTCCAGCGCTCCGGTACACTCAGTTCCATCAGCAACTACGCTTGATTCCCCCGCACCATCTGCTGCAACCACAATAGAATGTTAAACTATACGATCAAAGTCACATTAACATGTGTTAGACAAAACATTTCATTCCATAACATATAGTACAGGTACATAAACTCTTTTCGCGCTATAAACGTACTCTTAAAATGGTAATACATGTAACAATTTACCTTTTTCTTTGCCACCATCCGTGTATTGTCCACCAAACTTCATATTTGTCTTTCTTCTTTTTGGGGTCACAACCCCTTCTTCTGTCTCACTAACATGCTTTAACTTCCCGATTCTTGCAGATCTCCTCACCTGACCCGACTTTCCACCATCTTCCATCTTTTCAGCATAGTCTTCTCCACCATCATCTACGATTGATTGGCCCGCAACATCAGCTGCAACCCCCAAAAAATTAGTCAATCAATACAGGTTGCCACACCCGTCAAATGTGTTACAGTGATCACTTTAAGAATGATAACCAACACAACAGGTATCACATTAACACGTGGTTCAGTGTTCATTTCATAAACATTGTCAGCACACCTTCTTGGGCATCAAAGTCTATTGCTGAAGATCCTACTGCTTTCAATCTACTTTTACTGATTTTTTTGTTTCGCCGGATAAGCGACTTCCTGTACAAGCTCGCTATTGGTGACCCATCCGAAAAATCGTCGTCCACGCTATCCCCTACGAAATCGTTTGCACAACGATAAATGGATTCCAAATTATTAAACTAAATAACACAAAGAATAACAGTTACTAACCAGCGTTCTCTCCTTCGTTGATGTGAAAGCTTTCATCATTTCTCAAATCTCCCAAGACCGAATAGATCTTGTGTGACGCTAAATCTACCGCGTCATCGTGATCCTCACTTTCACTAACTTTCTTCTCAAACATACTTTCAAACGTTGCCTTCAACGTTTGTACTTCTTCGTCTTCATGGCTCTCCACCAATAGCGATTCTAACATCCCCTCAATTTTGACTTTGTTCTTCTTTGTCACGTTTATTAACTGTCGTACTATCGTCAACCTCTCCTGTTGAAAATAGTTTTTCACCATTTTGATACTAACACTATATACTAATTGTAAAAAACACATGTTAGAGCATATAACTTTACCTCTTTACTTGCCCAGTGTTCCACGTTATAGTTTCTGGGACGTGTTAATCCTTTAAACCGTCCTAGTCCAAACCCACCAGCAAGTATTTCAAGCCTTTCTCTCTCTCGCAATCTTTTCAAGTTCCAAAAAGCTAAAGGACACACCGCACTGTCTACCTCCATCCCCGTGCACTCAATGCTATCAACGTACAACAACTACAAGAAACAACGATCCGTTCAGCCTGGAAATAATCAAGTTTTCTAACACATGTTAATTATCTAAAATAATTAAAAGTGCACTTACCATCAGAATCGTTAGAGGACCGACGAAGAAACTTTGTGGGTCAAGCCGATTCCAGGTATCTTTGCAAGTTCTCAGCTTTTCTACAACAAGGTCACACCAGTCTATTGTTGCAAAGTCCATTTCGTCATCCAGATACTCTAAGATTTCTTCCCGTAAACAACTTTGTTTATGACAATCAACCAGCACTGCCACAAAACACATTACAAAATCCATCCTGAAATCAAAACTGTCTTCGCCATCGGACTCATCTATCATTTTCACCATCTTTGTTGGAGGCACCATTACACCCGGGTATCTCGCCCTCCAATCAGCAATGGCATCAATCAGCATCGGCAGCTTACTAATCGAACTAATCTTTTGTCCACCAGTCGGAATCCCTAACAACTTATGTATCACTTTCCTGTTCACCTTGATATCCCTGGCAGGCGTACATATCACCATCTTATCGGGATAAAAATTGTCCACAACAAAATAAGCTAACTTAGCCGGCAAACCATCAACGCTGAAAGTTAGCAAACGACCAAAGCCCATTTGCCTGACTGCGTCACATTGTTGTTCTGTCAATGCCCGTACACATTTATAAAACTGCAGTGGTGCAGATCTTGTCCTTATGCCTGGAAATTCATCCTTTTTTGCTCGCTTACGGGCTTTCTGAACCTTTTCCGGTTTGTTACCAACTACCTTTGGTTTCCCTGCTTTACCTTTCCCATTGTCCTCCGAACCCTTCTTCTTTTTGGTCCTTAACGTCCCACCCTTCGATGTAGCCGTCACTTCTGCCCTACTTACTGAAATAACATTTTATACGAAACCACAACAACCCAAACAATTAGTGTACTTTACAACCACCTATGACAACATGTAACAATTTTTCATTCGTAACATCCAAAAATTTGAAGGGCTTAAAAAATAACTAACCACGGTTTTTCCGCATTACATTGCCAGACTTATCATCGGCGCTGTTTCTTTCCCCTGCTGATTATCACATGTTAATGAATTTTCAAGGTCATGCCCAATTAACACATGTTAATCAAAGCCAACAATATTTAACTAACCACGTTTTCTTTTATTTCCACACCCAGAACTATCCCCGACAATGCTTTTCTTCCCTACAGTTTCAAACATGTTACTCAGATTTAACTGGATACACAATTAGTCACTATTGTAACAAAAGGAACTTTCCACACAACCTTCATTTAGCACCGATAGATTCATAACGAAAACGATTAGCCCAACAAGACATTATACAAATTATAAACAATATTACTGGTTACCCGTTACCTGCTTTCCGTCTTTTCCCATGGCTTGGTGACACACTATCGGTATCATCATACACTGCAAGGCAGCCAACAAAATTCTGTTATGCACAATTTCTTATCCAACACACTATCCATATATAGATCACCTTGAACAATGTTAAGAGACATAAAAATTCTAACCTAACTCCCGTTGGGTCGCACCAAAGTCAGATTGTTGTTTGGAAGGTCCTGTCTTGGGTTCGTCGGATATAATCACAACTGTACGGCTCTCAGACCTTTTTTGCCCTAATCTGTGTTTCAAAGTCCTACATATATAAAAGAAAACAAACTCAGGTGCCATTTTCCGATAAATCGGTAGAACAAAACCACCTTTTACATGACCGATTACAACAAAACTAACCTTTTAATTGAACTCTGAATCTTCCTTAATCGTTTCATCTTCACGGACGACGACAATATTATGAACGAGTTCCTCATTGTCCAAGTTGGCCACTATCGGCTTCTGTGTTAGCGTTCCGGAACAGATGAGCAATGAGTATAATGTGAAAGAAGAAAAAAATTTGAATTTTGTTTGCTGTTCTTGATTAGACGGCTACTGCATGGCAGTGATTTCTGTTTTCCAATGTCTTTGTTGACTTCCGAAAATGCCCTTCAATGGTACTAAATGGCAGTACTTTTTATTTCTTTTTAATTTTATTCATACCAAAATAATCATAGCCATTGATCAAGTTTGATGTAAGCTAATCAATGGTTCACAATGGGTTTCCATAGTTTCCTTAAAAAGATAGAGTTTCTTATATAACCAAGCACTATATATATATATATATATATATATATATATATATATATAGGTAGATGATCCTGTAAAAAGTGCTCAAAGTGTGAGAAGTGTATTATAACACTATATATAATACTATATAACACCATATAAACATCGTATAACAATATGTAAGACCATATAATACCATATAACACTATGTAACACTATATATCATTATATAACAAAGATAACACTATAGGTTGTCTGATAGCATGTCTATGATAGATGTATAGTGTTATATTTGTTATATAATGTTATATAGTGTTACATAGTGTTATATGGTATTATATGGTGTTACATATTGTTATACGGTGTTTATATGGTGTTATATAGTATTATATATAGTGTTATAATACACCTCTCACACTTCTCACACTTTAGGCCCTTTTTACACTATCCTTACTCTATATATATATATACCTTTTTTTCATAGAAACTTCTATAAAATTTATATCCTCGTAACAAAATGAAATAACTTTCATGTATGTGTAAAAGTATAATCCACTTGTGAATAGCCCAGTGGTGTTGGTGAGTATAGATAGAGCTTATGATAGGAGAGGTCAGGGGTTCGATCCCCATGGTGTGCAACGTTAGCCATTCAAAAAAAATGTGTAAAAGTATAAATATTTATATTTTTAAGTAAAACTTTCTAGTGTGTATGCATACATATAAAAAGCTACCCTCTTAAGTGTATAAATAATACATTTATACAAAAAATTTAAACATTTTTCACAAATCTTTATTCTAGAGCTTTAACTACCAAAATCTATCTTAATATAATGTTTAATAACATCAGTGTCTTTTTTTTGTGCTTTTACAAGAACACACGTATACTTTTAGGTCTTCCTATACATAAAGGATGACAATTTTTTTTTTGCAACAAATCAAAGATTCGAAGAACATCAAGTTTCTAAAATTTACTAGGTAGTTTTATGATGGAATTTTGTAGCTTAAAAGTAAACAAATCTTATCTGCACATTCACTAAGTTAAAATCATCATATGTGGATTTTTGTAACAAGAAAATAACCAAATGTTGAAGGTTTTAGGCTATAATATGCGTGAAACACTAAATTAAACCATATGTTTTTTTTTTCATTTGGTAAAAAGACTAGAACATGTATATTTTGTAAACCTCACCTAGTTGAGTGATTTGTACATTAAACTTAGAAGGAAAATGAGAAGTTTCACAGGTATTTACTTGCAATAAGCAAGCAAGGAGAAGGAAAAGAGAGATGGTTTGAACTTAAAGCACTTGATCTTGATCATTACATTTTGAGACTTGAATGTGTGTATGTGTTTGTTGTTGAACTTTGGCCAAAGCAATGAAACAAAGAGAGAGCCGAGATGGGGAGAGGATGATGTAGGTGTTGTGGTGGTGAAAAGTCTCTAGTGTACAGAATAGGACCTGGATTTTTTTTTTTTTTTTACGAGTGTCACATTTCTCCCCTGTCAAAAGAATTTCGTCCTGAAATTCAACCCGAGTCATCCTGGACATGAATCTTCTAACTTAATGGGGATCCTTAGTCTTCATTTGATCCTCGCTTTCCCAAATAAACTCGGGTTCGCTCTTTGAGCCCCAATGAACTTTCGCTAGTTTGATCCGACTTCCCCTTAACTTTTGGACCTTCCAGTGATAATTTCGCAAAACCAAATTCATATGTTTAAATTATACGTATAAAAATCGTATTTGTCGGCGTTGTCAGTATTTTGTCTGGTGTCAGTTCGTTACCGCGTATCGTTCAGCAGATTTCCCGAAAATCTCCATACGCGCACTGTAAAGTCGAATGGGCGTTCCTAGGCATTCCAAAAGTCTAATTAAGTTAATTCGTGCCTTAAACACTATTTATTATCGCCTTAGACGTTTTTTAATCGCGTAATTAAGAACCGTTAATCACCGGTTATCACAATTAGAGCATTCACAATGAATCCTTCATATTATTGTGAGTGTAACCTCTATATTTTTTAGAGTGATAGTAAATGGTTGTGAATGGAGGAGATAGAAAAAGGAGAAAAAGTTATTATTTACCAGTAAATTTGAAGAAGATATTGTTCAACTCTATAATTTGAAGAAGATAAAAGTATTATTAAATTGAAAAAGAGAGAGATCAGGTAGTGTTTTTTAGTATAATTATAGAGATGGAGAAGAAGACTCAATTGGGAATGTTCTTAGCCTCACCAGAGTAAGAAGTTTCTCTTTATGACCATTCTCTTACGTGAGAATAAGTATGTCTTCACCGTAAAATAATATTGAGAGATTGAGACTAATTGAGAGAGAGAGGGAATGGCGAATGCAAGCTGCTGACCTTTCATATGTGATTTCACTCATAGTTACACAAGAAAAACAATCTAGGACAATATATATTAAAATACTTTTTTAAACATCACACACACAAAATTGGGGGTAGGGGCGCTCATCACTCATCACCCACTCATCATTCACAACTTCCAATCAAGTTCCGCCATGTCATCAAGCATTATTCCATCACTAGTGATGGATTTTAGTGGAAATGTCCATCACTTGTGATGGAATTCCATCACTCACAACCTTTTTTTTTTTTGTTTTTAAATTACAAATTAACAATAAAAACACTAAAATTATAAATTATAAATTTCATTAAATTAAAAACAATATTTCTAGAAATATTTTAGACTACAATAAATATAAAAACATACATAAAGAAAACCTAATCCTCGTCTGAATCAGGAAATTCCAAACCTAAAGAACCTACAAGTTCAATTAAATCGTATCTCAACCAAAAGTGAATTTCTTCATCACGCAAGTCTTGTTGGATATTTTCGGGAACGAGAACTTGTGCAGGAGGATCCGGCACCCAATCTGGAGATATTGCACGTCTGTCTTCTTTGATTAGCATATTGTGCAATATGATACATGTATATACTATGCTATGTATTGTTTTCTTATTCATCGCACGAACCGGTCGGTTTAGTATGCCCCATCTACCCTTTAAAACACCGAAAGCCCTCTCAACATCTTTTCTTGCCGATTCTTGCAACCTTTTGAACGCCTTTTCTTTAGTCTCGACAGGAAATGAAGGAGCTTTTACAAAAACAGACCATGATGGGTAGATACCATCCACAAGAAGAAAGCCTCGTCTGTAATATATTCCGTTAACATAGAATGGACAGAAGTGTGCGGTACCATCCGTTACGGTTTGAAACAACGTCGACGTGTGCAAAACATTGATGTCGTTGTTTGAACTTGGAACACCAAATCTTTTGGTAAACAAAACCGGTCTCTAAACGTTTCGGCATTGTAGACCGGATTCTCCACAAAATAATCGTTTATTAACACTTTGTTGGCATGTATACGATCACAATCTACCATTTTCTTCTTTGGGCGGCTCGAACTTGCTTCAAGTTCGTTATACACCTTCTCGAAAAATTCAAGCGTCTCATTGTCGGAAGACGTTTGGCTATCGCTATCGCTGTCCATCGGAAACGTCGAAGCCGTAGGAAAATCCATTTGATAAAATATGTAGAATGTGTGATATATGTTTGTGTTTTGGTGTGGGTGAAATGGTATAAAAGTGTGAAATATATATAGATTGTTTAAGGGTTTTTTTTTTATTAAATAACGGTCAAATTCAACGGTCAAACACCAAAAACGGTCGGATTTTTAAACTTTTCACTCGTTAAAAAGTTAACGCGTTTTCTGTTTCACACGTTATATTAATGGGTGGCGGCGGTGTTTTTTTTTATTCCACACGTGGTGGAGGGTTCACCACGGGACGCCCGACCCCTCCTTACAGGTTGTGATTTGTCAACACGTGATAAAAGGCAATCACCTTTTGTTTTTGTATGCACAAACAATGTTGTTAGAATAGACAAGCACGTTAATCGAACATATGAAATATAAAAAAAAAAAAAAAAAAAAAAACCAAATAAATTTATAGATTTTTTTTTCCTTCTACGAAAACACTGACACTAAGGCTACACGACACATTTAATACGACTAAATATTACTTGTTCAAACGTTTACAAAGTTGGAGACAAGTAGTTCAATATCATTATTAATAAAATAAAATCATCTGAATCAAAATAAGACTAATGAGTCCGATATGTTATAAGATTTTAGATAATGATAAAAATAAAATTATTTGAGCCTAATAAGTTGTAAGATTAATTTCTTTTTAGTAGAAATGGTTCATTAAATTAGATTAGATAGATCTTTGAATGATAGATATGAATCAAAATAATACTAATATTCCTAATATGTTATAAGGTTTTAGATATGAATAAAAATAAAAATATTTGGCCCAATAAGTTGTGAGATTATAAAGAGTCCAATAAATTCAGTTTCACATTTAAAAAAAAAACTATATAAAAATAAATTTTATTCCCTCGAACATTTAATATATTACAAGTAGCATGTATATGGCAAACAATTTAATAAAGGCAAGGACTTAATTTCATTTCTTATATCACGAAACAAACACAACAGTCACTTCAGATATAACCAACTAGCATGCATTTTCCATCATTGCATACAAGTCAATCTTCTTGTTGCAGTCATAACTATTAGGGCATGGCCTACCACCAGCGTTATAATTCTTTCCACCTTCACAGTTTTTCCCACAAGCTGGATTATTTTTCTGGAGACCATCAGAAGATAAAGATCCTTTGCAATGATTGATCATCATGAGGATGATTGATAGTAATAAGATGACACAAGTCAAGATGGTGTTTCTTGATCTATGATCACTTGCCATTTCTCTCTTCTTTTCTTTTATGGATGAAATTGTGTTTATTAGTAGATGGTTATAAAGGATTCGAAGATTGATCACTTGGATGAAGATAAGGTTGTGATTTGTCAACACGTGATAAAAGGCAATCACCTTTTGTTTTTGTATGCACAAACAATGATGTTAGAATAGACAAGCACGTTAGTTAATCGAACATATGAAATATCAAAAGAAAAAGAAATCAACCAAATAGATTTTTTCTCTTTTTACGAAAACACTGACACAATAAGGCTACACGACTAAATATTACTTGTTTAAACGTTTACAAAGTTAGAGACAAGTAGTTCGATATCATTATTAATAAGACGACAACGCTTAACACAATCATTGAGAGACTCACCAAAACATGGTATAAAAATAAGATGACAGAATTAACACGGTTAAAAAAGTAGGTAAAATTTACAATCCACATGTAGTTATAATATATTTAACTAATAGTAGTTATATAACTATGTGGCTTCGATAAATGGTTAGACCATGTGTAGTGGTAAATTGTTATAATGCCTCCACCATGGGGCATTATCCGACACGTGTCATCCCAGTCAGCATGGGGCATTATAGCAAAAAGTGGTGTAGTGGGCATAATGCCTAATAATGCCCCTTCCAGTCATTAAAAAAAAAAAGGAAAGTAGTTGCGGCTGGTCAAAGTCCTCCTCATTGGCTGGTCAAACCAACTCCTTCTCCCATTGGCTACATGCAAGAATGGAATGGAGGTATGCAGCGTTTTAATAATAACGCCAAACTCAAATTTCAGATTTTTTTTTTTAAATAACGCCTAGTGTAATGGTGGGGTGGGCGTTTTAGGGCGTTTTTTTTTTCAATTTTTTTTAAAAATCACGCCCCACTACGCATGGTCTTATTAAACGTGTCTTGCCAACCTATATTATAAGCTGTCAACTCTAGTTAATACTGATTTCAACTGACACATAAAACATCTAATGGAACTTCTCATCCTTTCTTGGTAAGAGATTTGTAATATTTTGTAACGCAGAGGTGTTCTTAAAAAACATATTATTAGTATAAGTTTATGAGCAAGTTCCCAGTATTATCTTGAAAAACATGTTCTTGAAGCTTTTGGAAATCGAGTAAAGGTCTGGCTAGCGGTCATTCAGCTACCCCGAGGCCTTAGTGACGAGTTAACGACATCAATTTTTATGGAATAATAATTTTGTTCTACCAAAATCCCAATCTGTATTTGCAAATATGCGATGTGATGTAGTTAGAGACTTTGTGTAAGGGAGCTTTCATAATATGTTATAAGTTGTAATTTGTGAATTAAAAATGGTTTCACAAGCCAGGGTCAGCTCGGTATATGTGAGAAGTATGATCAAACAGCCAACAGGATCCTATGACCCATTATCTTAAGTTACAAAATTTAAAAAAAAAAATTACATATATTTTAAATATGAAATTATTTTAAAACAAAAACATATAACGTGTAAGAGCATCCACAATGCTCCTATGTGGCCTTGGTTCCGAAACAAAAGGGACCCAACTCCACAAACCAGGTATGCGTTGTGAGCCTCATCCGACCACCAAGTCTAGCTTGGCGGTCCTTGTTCGCAGACTTCAAGTGAACCAAGAAGAGGGGCACCATACACTCACAAACAATATTATTTGTATATTTTTATTATATAAAAAGTGGGTTGTGAGGTGAACCAAGGTTTGATATTGTGCAAGTTGTGGTATTTTGTGTAATATTGCCTTTCACTTCAATTTGAATTGAAAAAAAAAACATCAACATTTAGTTTGTGGCCGTGCTTAAAAAAAGACATGATCAGCATATTATTTTCATATTTTGTGTAATATTGCCTTTCATATAGTTTGGTGCTGATAAATTGATGTTTACGCATCTGTTGTTTATTGTTGTAGTTAACTCTTATTATTTTTATATAATTTTTGTATCTATTGCAGTTACAATCACGTTGTTTTGATAAATTATAGAGGGGCTATTTGAGTGCGGTGGAAGATGTTTACGGGCCGAACTTCAGTGAGTATCTAGATGACCCTGAGGTGTGGGCATGTGTGATTGGACAAGGTCGCACGCGTCGTGTATACGGGATAGGATCTTCGGATCTACAATACTTGGTGACCGGGACATCTTATTCTTCTGCCGGGTCTGTACCATCGCAAGTAGAGTACCAACGGTCTCAAGTATCTTTATTACCATTTGTTATTACTAAATGTTGGTTTTTGTCACTAAGCCGACCCATTTGATAGTTCAATTTTTACATACTAAAATCTCACTAAGCCAACCCATTGGGATGGTTGTGTTTTGCAAGTTCTAACGGCATGGTTCACAATTCTAACGGTTTGGTACGCGGTTTTACCAAACCGTGAATACCCTAGTATGTACGTATGTATGTATATAGAATGTATGCATGCATTATTATCTTTGGAAATCAAACTAATAAACACCTTTTCTTTTGCCTCAAAATATCTATCTATCTATACTTTCTATAAAAGGAGAAAACCAAGTGACATAAGAAAAGGTGAGGTGGCAGGCATAGAGGCTGTCCAACAAGGCTTTTCTTATGTTATTATCGCATCATAATCCTTAATATATAAAATCACTTTAATTTTCAAAGGTCTGGCCCACATATACAAAATCACTTTAAACATCTGCCCACATACAAAAGGTCTGCTGTTCAACAGAAACGCTTCAAACCTCTGCCCATATTCAAAATTTAAAATCTTGGCTCCAAATTCAAAATTCAAACTACATATGAATCTGGCTCCCTATAAATAACATATATGAATTTGGCTCCACATTCAAATTTCAATTTATCTCTTTCACTCGTATTTGCGATTATATCTCTCTCACTCAAATGCATAGCTCTCATGATTGAGCCGGTTAATTTCCAATATCATTGTTCCAACATCGTTGTTTCATTGAGGCTCTGTTGAAACACATCAACGTTTCACCTCAGCTTTTCTTATGTCACTTGGTTTTCTCTTTTTATAGAAAGTATAGATAGATTGTTGCAGAATGCAGAATTTCCATACTCTGCGATTGCAGATTTTTGTGCTTCACATAATTTTTCCAACATCATTGTTGCAACATCGTTGAGAGTATGTTTTTTTTCTGTAATTTGAATCTTAAATTTTGAACTGATCTATTCTAATTCTCGCTTTATCTTTCAGCCTAATCAGAGTTGTTTAAGATTCAAACAATCAGTTGCGGGTTATTAGGTTTGTGGATTCTTTTAAACTGTTGATATATGTTGAAATTTTTTATTTTAGAGTGTTGATATATTTCAGCTTTGTTTTTTTGGAGCGAGCAGTGGGAAATTCTTCTGCATTGTTCTTGAAGTCTGATGTAGGAGACTGAAGGACTGAATGAAGCAATCCGATGCTGCTCCAGGTTTTCTTGTATTTATTATCACTGATGATGTTGATTTTATATATTAGTTCTTCATTAGGCCAGTTGTGTTCCAACAATCTATCTATTAGTGTCACACCCCGAATTTCCACGTGTTACCGGTGGGCCCGGTAGGGGAGTAACGTGACGTGGTTGGCAACATCATAGTCAAACAACACAATATATAAATGCACAGCGGAAGCAAAAGGATAAATATATTACAATCCGAATAGTGTAACATCAAAGTATTACAACGGAAGTAAAAGATCCACAGGCGGATCTTTAAAACATAAACTTTATTCAACAGACTTTAGGCACCTAGAACTTTCAAGATTCCTTAGAAACGCCCTGAGCTTCCAGCCAATTACGTTCAGTACCTGTCACTTAACCCTTTTGGAAAATACGTCAGTTTTCACTGGTAAATACACTCAACCGACTCATTTTGTAAATGTTTATGAAAATTTGTTTAGGTGCACAAGACATGCAAATATTTCGACACTTGGATTAAAATGCATAGAGGCAAAATTAATCTTTTTAACTTGGGACAATTATATTTATAACCTTGTATACAGATTTACATGTTCGTTGTACGTTCAGGGCCCGATGTAGAAATCGAGTCAGATTAACAGACACGCCACAAGTATAGGCCCACAAGAGAGTGAGATACCGTTATCTCTTAAGCACTGTCAGGTGTATGCCTACACCCCGTGCTTAAGACGTGGCCATTTTATAATACAATGATGTCACTAGGATATCCGGGACATGGTCATTAACCCCTAAAGGTCTTTGTTTCAAACAATACAGATTAAACCGGGTTACCTCAATGATTTAACCATAATAAGATTAAAGATTCAATACCCGACCAAGCGGTATTATTATACCGTATCCCAAGCCCGTATAGGGAAAATAAGTTAAGAGTATTTACCTGAGCTAGCTCCTGTCTTAAATAGCAGAAATTAATAACTCAGCCGTGTTCACTTAAGTAAGCGTAGGTACAATTTACCGGAAATCTCTAGTCTGGAATGATGGTATAAAAACCAATTAGAATGCTAACGGGCCTTTAATTAAGCCTAGGCTTAGACCGGCTAGTCTTATAGAAAGATACGGTTCAAACGCACGATAAGGCGAAGACCGGAATAGAATGGGATTTAGACCCGACAAGTTTGAAGACTTGTATAATATGGGAAATCTAAACACCTTCTGGATTTTGAGATAAAACCGATAAGGTTTGACCCGTTTCGGCTAATATATGTAAACTAGTTACATAAACCGATCCGAACGCGTACTAAGCGTAACGGGTAACGATAAGAGTCCTAAACAGGTTTCCTAAGTTAACATGCCATAAATATGTTGCGATATCAGTAGGATACCTTCCATTATGCCCAAAACGATTTTAATCTCATATTAAGCCCCGTAGGGGTATTTTGGTCATTTTAAAGAGTATAAAAGGGATCATTTAAGCTTCTGTGATCCGGGTTTGAATAATTCAGTAAAATAGTTTATTTTAACTTGGTATATCAGTTGGTGTTAAGTCCTATGTGGCAAAATGGTTTTAAACCCTTACTATGCGCTTAATACGCGTATAACGTCGTTTTAAGCGATTTACGGGTTAAAATAGTATTCTGAGTTTCTAGGTCAGTTTATAAGGTTCAAAACACTAAATTTATTATTTAAAATCAGTAGCAATTGGATTGGCGTTAAAAGGATTTGTAAAACTCATTTTATGGCCTAAAAGGGTATATTCGGTATTTACCGAATTAAGGCGCTAATCCAAGCTTATGATCAGTCTAAAAATAATTAAAAATCTTTAAAAATCCTAGAATATTATTTAACATCAGTGGGTAAAATATTTGGTGTCAAAACTGAGTTTAGATAGGTTTTACGCTATTGGCGCCGTTTAATTAATAAACATGTTTATAAATACGCCATTAAGCATAACTCCTAATCTAGACTTCCGATTGGCGTGAAATTTTGCAGACATGTTCAATAGTCAGTATTAAAGACTTTTGCACTTTTACATTTTCTAAAATCTCGTTCTGCGGTCATAAGGGCATTATGGTCATTATTTAGGCATTTAACGGAAACGTCGGATAGTTACGGATTCGGGTAGTATAAACGCAGAGGATTATACTAACATGTAACTAGGTCCTAATGGAACTTTAAGGCATGTCTAAACCTATATAAATCGGGTCAGAACTGAGGTCAAAGCAAAAGTCAAACTTTTGCGTCTTTCGGTTCCGAATCGGTTCAAAACATAAAGTTGTCGAATCAAACAAGCTTAGACAAGTTATTATACTCATTTTCAAGTTGTATGACTGATAAAACAGATTAAACGCCTTCCGTATCGTTAAATATGCGATTAATGTTTCTGTTGACTTTTTCGGACAACCTTTGACTCGACAAACGACCTAGTTAGGATTCGAATCAGTGAGTGCCCTTTTAGGGGTTTATTAACCATATAAATACCAACTTATAACAACTTTCGATTCGACAAATCTCTGGACCGATTGTGATTTATCACTAAGTCAAACCGTAGTTACGACGGTTTGATTTCTAGGCTAAAAACTAAGCATAAATGAATAAGGAAAGGTTAAACATACTTACACACAACTAATGGATGATATGGAAAGCTTGGATCAGTTCTTGAGCTCTTGAAAATGTCCAGAAGATTAAATGTGCATGTATGTGGAAAATGTGACTTCTTATAAATAACTTCAAACATGCATGGATGATCGACAACTAAGTCTAGGAGGAAACAATAACATCCACAAGTGTCCTACCAGCTAAAAACCATCTTAGGGCAGCCCAAGGTATGCCAAAAATCGATCAAAGTCGGTTAACAAACATGCAGGACACCTGCACATGTTTTCTGTCCAGATAAGGCAGTCGCGTAGCGCGACTGCCAAGCCTTTTAAGCCTCGCGCTACGCGAGGGTGTGGGTGACCTGATCAACAAGTTTCATTAATTGCAATTTCAGTCCCTGGTCCCCCGAAAGGTCGTTTTCACTTGGTTTTCTTGCATTTTGAGACTTTATATTTGACATGTGGGGCTTTAAGACTTATACCATCTTTGTTAAGTCCTCGGGTAACTTTGTGATCACCCGAAAAGCCCTAAATTTCAATGTTGCCGATTCTAACCCTCACACATGAATTTTATCACAACTTGCTCATACGATAACGAAACTTCATGAAATTTTTGTGGTACATTCTAGTGAGCATAATTAATCGTTGGAAAGCTTCGGGTTTGTCAAAAGGTCACTCAGAGGTATAACTTAAACATGTTGGCACATTTAACCCCTGTAGTTTGTAATCTCTCACTTTCTTTCACAATTCGCTTCGTATGATTCATGATCTATTCGTTTAAGGTTATAAACATCATGTAGGGTTATTGTAAAGTATATTTATTCGTTGTTGACACTTTGAACCCTTATATTTACTTAGTTTCATTGTTTGTCAACTTTAGTCCCTCTAAAGTATTCTTTCACACGTTCAAAGCTTATGACACGTGTCAATACATTATTGGACGAAATTTTTCGGGGTGTTACAATTAGGGAGGACATGTTTTTAAAACACAATTCTTGATGTTTTGAATCAGTCTAATCATCAGCCTTTGGGCTGATAGCTATTTCACTATATAATATGATTGTCAGTTCACCTGTTTTTCATCACGTTTTACTACTATAATATCCTTTTTTTACATCAGAGTTGAAGAAATATACAAGTTAAAATGTGATCTTACCCTTCTGTAGACTCTGATGATTTAAAGTATCGTTTTATCAACCAAGTTGAGGATCAGGTATATGAGGATAGGACTACTCTTCAAGAGCTGAAAAGCTGTTTTGATGGACTGCATCTTGGACTGATTACGAGAGACCAGGTGTCCAGAAAATTGGAGTTCGGTGTTTAGGGTTGTCAGTAATATAGAGTGTGGTGATAGAGACTTGGAGTTCATGGCGATGCTCAAAGATATACATAGAGAGGTTCAGTACTCGATGGAGTTGAAGCTAAAATTTCTTAATTTTTTTGTGTTAGATTATTAAATTTCGTTGTTCAGTACTCGATGTATATCTTGATCTATCGTCATAGGTCATACATAAATTTTACTTCTATTAATCTTTGTGTAGCATTTTATTTTTATTAATTTTAGCATCGACAATTGTTAGAGTTGATATCTGCTATTGTAAAGGTCTGTTAAAGTTAAAAATCTTAAAGATTTTGTCTGTTCTCATAAGTTATGTTTTAGGTAATGACTGTTACCAACATCTGCTATTGTAAAGGTCTGTTAAAGTTAAATTTTGCCAAAAGAGAACAACTGCTTGAAATTATCGTCTGCTGATGATGAAAGCATTATAATGTCTTCAGGACATCAAAAGTCCATTATTAAAAAATAGTCATTTTTAAAAAAATTGACAAAAATCTTTAAAGGTTTGTTGAAAGGCATTGTCTGTTCTCATAATTTTTGTTTTATGTAACGACTGTTGAGTTGGTACTGTTGCCAATATCTGTTATTGCCAACAACGGTTTCCAAAGAATTGTCACCATTAACACAACAAAAGTTCTGAACATCTGTTATTACCCAACAGATCTTTGTAAAATGTCTTCAGAACATCAAAACTCCATTCTTAAAAAAATAGCTATTTTTTAAATATTTTTAAAAACTCTTAAAGATTTGTGGAAAACAACTGTTGGGCAAACGTCTCTAAAAATTGCGGTGACATAAGAAAAGCTGATGTGGCAGCCAGAGAGGCTATCCGACAATGCTTTCATGGATTTATTATTGCATCATAATCATAAGTCTTAATATATAAAATCAATTTAAAACTAATCCTCAGTGTCTTCATAGTATTTGTTGATGTTTTGAATTAACTTTGTTTGGATAAAAATTCATCCACTGCTGAAAGGTATTGTCTGTTTTAATAAGTTCTGTTTATCCTAGCGACTGTTGATTTACCACTATTTACAACATTTGTATCCGATGAAGTGGTACAAGCCTGTGTTTGCCATGTATAGTATTGTTGGTGTTTAAATGAAGAGGTTTTTTTTTTTGGATGCCAGAGGTTTAAAAATGGTCCTTTCGATTTCTTGATATTTAGTTTAATAGTTTTCCCATGAAAATTTATTTTTTAACTGTTTTGCATTAAATGGCTGCTGAAATATTTTTGAGTAAAAATTCAACAGACTGCTGAAGGGTATTGTCTGTTCTCATAGGTTCTGTGTAATCTAACGACTGCAGACTTACCATTGTTGCCTAACATCTGGTGTTGCCCAACAGTGGTTTCCAAACAACTGTCATCCATTATCTCAGCAGAGGTTCGGACGTGGACAGATGTTAGCCATCAGATCTTTGTAACTTCTGACACGTCAGCATTCACTTTTTCACTTTACAAAACCCTGTTTCATCCCCAAACAGAGGTTTTACTGTCGCCGCGAATTTAAAATTCATCAAAGCGGTTTCCACCTTCTTCTTTAACACTTCTTCGTCTACTTCTCGCAAGTTTCAATTCCGATCATGGCTCTGGTAATGAAAAAGCAGCATAACTACCTTGCTATTTTTGAGAAATCCGAGAACAATACTCTCTATCATTCAATGATTGATGTTCTTACATCATCAAAATATAAGGGCATTCTTACCGCCGACGCACCCATTTATCAAGAGACACTCCGCGATTTCTAGGCAAATGCGAATATTGAAGAACAAAACAATGTGGCCGTAAGTATAACTTCAAAAGTCGGAGGTGAATCGGTTGTTACTACCCCCACTACCATATCAACAACATTTGAGGTAAACAACTTGTCAGGTAAGACATCTTTCCCGAAAAATGAGATTCAAACATACTTGATTGGGAGGGGATATGATGGACAGTTGAATCAGGAAACTATGTTTAAAGGTAATTTTCCATCACCAATGAAATTCCTGTTCCATACTCTCTTAATCTGTCTCTCAAATAAAACTACTTCTTTTAATGAAATATCTTTGAAAATTCCAGTCATTGGGGTATGCAATTTTGACAAATACTGATTTTAACTACTCTCAGGCACTGTTTATTGATTTGGTTGCGAATTTAAAAAAACATTAAAAAGGGGAAAATTGCTGCTATTAAAAAGGGGAAAACTGATGCTATTAAAAAGGGGAAAACTGCTGGTTTTCTTATGTTTCCTAGACTATTAAGCTACTACCTGCAAAAACATGTTTCTCAAAAAGCTTTTGAAAAAAGGTAAAGCTATTAAAATGAATAGTCTAACATCTGAAACTTTTACTCGCCTTATGGCTAAAGAGTCAGATGTTTCCAAAACTGAAGCAGACGGGAATGAGGAAATTTTAGATGAGTCCACAACTGCTCCTCGAACCTCTGTTGCTGAGCCAACTGCTCTTGGTGATCACAGCCCTACAACCACTGCTGTGAAACCCCCACCAACAAAACTCAAAAAGACCAAAACAAAATCCAAAAAGCCCACCGAAACCAGCAAAACGGGTCCTCTGGAAGATGAGATCCCAGAGGTTAACCCTGTGACAACACAGATGTCACTACAAACCACTGTTGCTACTTCGTCACAACATGTGGAAAGATCTCAACCCATAAACCAAACTCCTTGTGATTCCTCACAAAAGGAACATGTTGTATTCACAGGGACACCACAATATGATGTCATACCCTCATATGAGAGTATACTTAAAAGCCCTTCTCCCGGGGCAATGTCTCTTTCGACAGCAATCCCTTCATCTTATATTCCACCAAAGTTTGTAACACTACTTCAAGCTATTGACATTCAGACTGATAGCAATCCCTCCCACGAACACTTTACTGAGAGTTTAACTTCAACAATAGCTATGTCTGAACCTTTTCAATCACCTAACTCAGAAATAGTTGAGGAGGCTACACCTCTTAAATTTAAGCAAATTCTTGATGGTATTTCAAGTGGAGCAGCTACTACAAATGTCAAATCCACTGATTTACATTTGGACAGTAGTTTCATCAGTCAGACTCCCTTGAAGGCAACCACTTCTGTGTCTATCAAGGTATCCACTGGTGAGTTCAAGTTAACCACGGGTGAGATCACTAAGGTAACCACTGATGCAGAGGGAAGTCCCCAGAACCAAGAACAAGGGGCATCTGCTAATGAAAATTTGGAGATACCTCCTATTTCAAAAGCAGATACAACCACCTCTGGTGGGAATTCAGATGATCCTATTAAGTTAGGTGATGGATTAAAATACTAGGATTTGACGGAGAGGATATCTAACTTGGAAACAACTGTTGCTGATATGAAAGATCAATTGAACCAGTTGGTGGATGCTTTCAAAAGTCGACCTTCTCATCAGCAGTTATGCCAAGAGCTTTGGAATTCGGTACAACCCATTCTTGCAGCTCAAAGGGAACTGGCTGAGATTCAACTTAATTCCCACATGAAGCTAATTAGAGTTATGGTTGAAGCAAGATACAAAGACACACAGCCTGACATCAAGGGCATAAAAGAATGCATTGCAAAGTTAACTGGTACTACCCCTGCACCTGTGTTTAAAAAAGACGATGAAGATGATGCTGAAAAGAGGGAAAAGGATTCCATGAAAAACTTTTGGCAAACCAACACCAAGGAATCAGCCAAAACAAAATCCAAAGCCTGTCAAGCAAACTTCTGCAAAATCTCCTGGAAAATCTGATACTGGTAAGAAAAAGGGAATTGATGATACCGTTAACAAACAGACAGATAAGGAGATTGAACGAAAGCAGAAGAGGAAGCATACAAAAGAGGAAGATGAAGTGCTCAACATTGGAACCTCAAATAGAAGAAAATCCCACAAACAAAACAAATCTCCTATTGTCATATTTCCTAAACCAATATCACCACCAGGAAAACCAACCACTGCTGCGAAACTTAAAACCACTGCTGAACCTAAGAAGCCAGATTCTGATACACCTAAAACAAAACTCTCACCAGAAAAACCACCTGTCAAAAAGCAGAATACAAAATCCTCATCACCACTGCCAATCTCCACTAAAACAATTGTTGATGCAACAAATGTTTCAACACATGTTAAGACAATAGCGGTTGAGACACCAGTTGTTTCAACAGTTGTTAGTCAATCTACTAATTCTACCCAATTTCAATTCCCATCACAATCAACCCTTACACCCATAGCACGTTTTTCTTCCCTGACTCCTCCTTCTCCAAAATCTGTTTACACAAGAAAGAGAAAATTCATGGTACATGAAGAAGAGAAGGAAGAAAAAGATATACCCGCACCAATTTCGTTATCAGCTACTCCATTCATTCAAACTTCACCCAAACCATTCGCCCCACCTCTATCAACAAAAATCAACCCATTGGCAGTAAGTTTCCCTCTGGAACTGCTTACAGTTCAAGATGAAATGACTCAATTTTACACAGAGGATGATCCATCCAAAAGAACCATCCCATCTCTTCATGGATTCGAAACTCCAAATAATATTTATGAATATCTGAAGCTAAAGGGCAAGCAAGCAGAAGATATAGCAAAAGAAGAGTGTAAAGGGCTAGGAGACATTAAGTTATCAGGTCGCATGCAACATTGGCTTGGTCAAGTTAAGAAGTTGGAAGATTTTGCTAGAGACCTGAGTAAGAATATGTCAAATTTGTCACCAAATGCTGAGCTGCAAAAGACATTAAGGAATGATTTCTCGAACATTATCATGGATACCAAGCCCTACGAAGCCTACAGGTCTGATTTTAATGACTGGCCCCTTGAAGCTCTTAATGAGGAAGTTAATAGAATTGAAAAGATGAATAAAGATCCTCAAATGCAAAAATCTGCTCCCAACTGGAAACAATACAAAAAGGTTGAAGTGGATGAAGTGTTGAAGTACAAGAGAATGAGGGCAGAACTTGTAGCAGCTAAGTTTGGGACTGCTAGACAAATTGGAAAATGGTCTAGGAAGTATATTGATCGAGCTTATAATAAGCTAGAAGAGCGAAGAAAGACGGATCCATCCCTCCCTAAAAAGCCAGCATACAAAGATGAAACCACTGTTAGACGTTGGCAGACCATTACATCTAAAAAGTTGTTCTCATCAGCAGATGTATCCATCGCTTCCTTGAACCAAAGAAAAAGACAACAACTGATGGATGAGGAAGATGAAAAGAGAAAAGCTGAGTACAGAAAAGAGTCTATCAGAAATCAGTTACGATATGGATTGGATGATGCTTCGTTGCAATTACAAGCTCAAGTTGCTCAAACACTTCAGAAATTGACAAGCAGGCCTGAAGAAACACTAACTAAATGGCCGGAACCGAGATAGTTAGGGGGTTTGAATCCGCATAAAAGGGGTTAGTTCTCTCTCGGATGATTCAGTTACAGCCGATCTCCTTCTCCGGTGGTTCTGCAAAAAAGAAGCACCGTTAGCCTCGTCAAGGGGAGGAGGGAAGGTCTCCCCTTGACCCGACTCCGGCGAGAGAATAAGTATATGTTTATGGAGAAGAAGATGTATTGATGAAGTGTGAGTCACTTGAATTTCATACCTGCATGGTTCTCGTATTTATAGCCGGGAGTTTGGGAGGGAAAACCTGTAATTGAAAAGGAGACGGAAGATGCTAACGCCGTAGCGGTTATTTTCTCTTCCGTTAAGTTCCTTGATCCATCGTTAAGTTATCTCGATCCGGTGTGAATGCACACGGATCGTGGATTGATCTATGGCTGGGGGAAATGCCACGTGGAAGGTGATTAAGTGGAGATTATTCTCCAATTGCATGCCATCGTTGTGACCCCAGGGTTGCCTGTGGTGATGACACGTGTCCAGACGGTTATAACCGTCTGGGTGGTGTACGATTGTACTTCTTCTAGAAGATTACTGCTGTAATCCAGTGTGGCACTTTATTGTGTGTACACAGATGAATTGATCCCAAGTCTGGGCAAAATAATATCCAAGTCTGGATATTTAGGCGAAGGTATTGAACAAAGGATTTTGATCCTTTGTTAAATGGAAGAAGGCGCAAGGATTTATGTTTTCCTTTGGGCGCGCGACTATTAAATTACTGATTGCTTTCTTCTCTTTGTAAAACCAGTGCGCGGCCGCGCAAGGTTAAAAGATCAAAAGGCTGGCTTGTGGTATGGTCTCAAGTCCTTTTTATGAGGTTTTTGGGACCTTACCCCTTCAAGGCCTCAATTGCCAAACTCCTCTCAGATAAAACTTCTCCCAAGAAACCCATCTGACCCAAAAATACTAAAGTGGAAGTCTTACAAACAGACCCATGAATTGACTTTGATGAAGTCTGATGGTAGTGTTGAAAAGATATCAAGGGAGAATGCACTTGGTCTGAATCCAGTTGACCTCCAAGATCTTTTTAACCTTTAGCTTGATAGGGATGAAGATGATACTGATTCCTTGGATTTTGAGCTCCAATTCAAAGGGCAAATCCGGGAAAGGTTGATGAGAGAATAAAGATCTGCTGATTTCTAAAGTCTGCTGATGGGTGGATATGTGCTTTTTTGAACCTTAAGTTGTATTCAAATTCTATTAAGTTTTGTTAGACATCTTTTATATGTACCTATGTCTATAAACAGTTTATATTGTCTTTTTGGGTAAACAGTTAAATTGTCAATGGGTGGATATGCGCTTTTTTGGATAAGAGAATGGAAATAATTGTATGTAACTGATATATTAACCGATAATCTATGTTTATAGTTGTCTTTTAGCTATAATATATAACACGTTTTGGTACAATATCTATACATGTATCTATATGTTCTATCAATATGTGTTATGCATGGTTTTCTAAGAAACGACCCGTGTTTGCACACGGGTCTTACCGCTAGTATATTATATAAAAGAAACCATTGGGGGACACGTGTCACCTTGTGGTTTCTCCTCGGATGGTTTATCCCACCTAAATGAAAACCCCTAAATGGATCATCCGATTTGTAACGAATAGTCCGAAAACTCATTACTCACTTTCCTAATACACTATATGTTTCAAAACACAAACCCTAACTATCTCTGGCTAACATTATACGTTATTTAATCATCTTCCTCCTCCCGTACGACATCACAGGTAATGAATCGAGACCAGATCAACTTCGTTAAGGGTTTACACTCTTGTGGGGGATTAAACTACAACTTCTTGGTACGTTTTTGTTTGTTATATCTCTTTTTCCCTGGATTTCTTTGATATCAAAGATAAAATTAGGGTTTTTTAGTTAATTCGAAATCAATGAATCTATGTTTTTCAGTTCATTCTTCTAATTAAAGCCATGAAATCCATTGTTTTGTAGTTCGTATGGTGCCTTTAATCTGTTCACATATTGTTGTTGCTTTGATTGTTTATAACTGTTTGTGTCAAGACATGAAATCCGTTGTTTAATTTGGATGTTGATTAAAATTTTATCTTTTCACAACTATCTGTTGTTAGGATTTAGGGTTTATTTTGGCAATGGTTTTTTGAATCGATATTGATTTCTTATAAACTCACAAAAGAATTTTCATCGATTGAGATCAGGAGTTGAATTGGATCGTCCTCTTCATCTTGAACATTTTTCCTACACATTCAATATTTTGGGTTTCTTGACTTGTGTTGTAAACACGAATACCAACGTACCACAGGGAATTATTATCCAACAATGTACTTCAACAATTTTTGGTTACGCAGAGATAAGCTTATAGTGCTTAATGATGCAGAGATAAGCTTATAGTGCTTAATGATACCATGTAAGTGCGACGATCGTGTTTGTACCTTTGTTTACGATCGTGCAGAGATAAGCTTATAGTGCTAAAAGGCTGGATTGTGTTTTTCTGCATTTCAAGCTTAATTGCATTCCTAAATTTTGCCCTAACTTTGAGTTTTTGGAACAAAATTAAAGGTATGGAGTTCCTGATGGGTGTAACCAGGTGGTTATTACTACTGCAATTCAGGTGGCATATGGAATGCCTCATCTCACATTGAATAATATTGCTAACCTTAAATCTGGTCAGATATCTTTGACACATGATCTTATATCTTTGTGTCATTTTCGGATGTAAATCATACTTTTGTTTTTGAAATTGAATTGTTTGATACATAATGTGCAACACTTGATTGATTCTGATGTAAATCATACTTTTGTTTTTGAAATTTGAGAGCTGAGTTTTGAGAAGAACACATGTGACCAAGGATTTGGTGGTGGCAAAAAAGGGTCTCCGGCCAGTGCATGTGACTATTTAGATCGTTTCAACCTATGGCCATATGATCGTGATCGTGATCGGATGTTTCGGTTGGTCATGCTTCGTGATTCTACAAGTAAGAATATATATGTTTATGTTAGTGCTTTTATGTCTATCGCCTTCGTCAATCCGAGCCGTAGCGAGAAACTGTTTAATTCTAGCCTTATATTGTAATATATAGTTAGAAAGGCAAGGTGGCATTATTGTAAATAAGGAGAACCTCCTTATATCCTTGGCCTATAAATATAGGAGTTAGGGTTAGAGTTAAAGACTTTTGGCATTTGGAGCTTTGGAGAGCTAGAGATCTAGAGAGAGAGTCTAGAGAGAGAAAGTTCATTGTGCGTGATTCAAGGTGTTGTACGTTATCAGATCTTCTATAGAATCACTTATTATATTACGTCTCGTGTGTTCGGTCACGTTCGTGTACGGATTCCGCATGTCACACGTTCGGTTCGCAATCGTTACGGAGTCAAAACCGGTCTTAACAAGTGGTATCAGAGCAGGAGCTCGATTGCACGGATCAATCACACGATTTCGCACAAGATTTCATCGAATTCAGATCTAAAATCGCATCAGAATTGATCAATTTCTTCATCTTTTCACGTTTTCAACTGAAAATCGCCAAATTAAACGACTTTTTACGGATAAAATAGCCTGATTTTCACATATTACACGCGAAATACTGTTTTAAACAATCCTTGAAAGAATCAGACCTTAATTCGACCTAAAACGTGATCAATTTTGACAAATTTCAACCGAAAACTCATCAGATCGTTCGAAAATGTTCCACTTCGTTTGAAAAGTGTTACCAGTTCGCACGGATTGGTTAAAAGGTCATCACATCATGTGAAAGTGTCATCAGTTCGCTTGGAAAGTCATCAGTTCGTATGAAACTGACATCAGTTCGCTTGGAAAGTCATCAGTTAGTATGAAACTGACTTCAGTTCGCTTGGAAGTTGTCAGTTCGTTTGAAAAAACCATCAGTTTGCACGAAGTGAACTGAAAGTTCACACGGTTTGATATCAGGTCGCACCAAATTCAATCACTTCGCACCAAATCAACCAGGTCACACGAAGTGAACCCTAATTCGCACAAGGTCACACGAAATGAACCAGATCGTATCATTTTGACCCAGTTCGCACCAGTTTAGCTCTAGTTCGCTTGTAATTGCTCCAGTTCATTTGAAAGTGATCCCAGTTCGTTTAAAAGTTCATCAGTTCGCTCAAAATTGGTTCAGATCGTGTGAAACTGAACCAGGTCGCTTGAAATTAAGTCAGTTCGCATCAAAGTTCAATTCGCATCAAAATCCATTTTGCACCAAAGTTGACTAAGTTGATTGAACAAACTTGAACCTCAGTTCGCACAGAATATTCACCAGTTCGAGTACCAGTCCGATTCAGTTAATTGATAAGTGTTTGAACTAATCTTGTGTATTTGTGATTCGAGGTGATTAAAAGGTGCTGAGATTCGAAGAGTTAACATCATGGCTGAAGAATTTTACAATACGTTCTACAAGGCGTTTACATCAGATTCGTCGGAAATCTCAAACGTCACACCCAAATCAATAACAAAATCAATTAACGACAACATTAAACATGATAATTTCTATGGAACTTGTTCGAAACCACCAAAGCTTGAAAATATTGAGGATTACACATGGTGGAAAGAACGATTTATCAACTGGACTAAAGCTTACGCACATGAAAGCTGGTTTTGCTTGGAATTTGGTTACGATAGACCTGTTAATGACAAAGGAGAAGAAATTTCACTCAAAAGTTTAATAGATGAAGATAAAAGGAAATCTCATATGAGCAGAAGATGATCGCCTTGATTCAACAATCTATCCGAGATGATATATTTTCATTGCTTAACCATGATGGGTCATCAAAATCTGTTTGGGAAGCTTTACGGGTTAAAGCTGAGGTGGGTAAACAAATCAAGAAAAATAAAATTGCTTTATTAAAGAAAGAATTTGATTTGTTTGATAGCTTGAAAGGTGAATCAGTTCGACAAATGATAGAAAGATTTTGTCATTTGAAAATTGAACTTGATAGGTTTGGTATTGTTAAAACACGAGAGGAAATAATTGATAAAATCATAGAAGCGTTACCACGAGCTGATCAGTGGCAAACGTTTGTGTTTATTCTAAAAAATGATGTGCTATATGATACAATTTCTCTTGATGTTTTGATAGAAAAAATTGAAAGTCATGAACTGGAGCTACAAAAGCAAAGCAAGATGAGCAGTTCTTCACATCATCAGAATGTTGGTCTTTATTACAAAGGTAACATACCCTCGGTGAAAGCTGGTGATTCACCAAAGACAGCATTTAGTGGTGAGAAGACAAAGGAACCACAGAAAAGCTCATCAAGCTACAATCCAGGATATCACTCATCTTCTGCAAAAGCGAATCCTGGAGAATCAGAGGAGATACTGTGCAACATTGCTCTCAAATTGAAGAATTCTCCAGCTATGAGCATCAACTCTGCTAAGCAGCAAATGAGATTCCTTGCATCTGTTCTGGAATCATATGAAGGTCTAGTTGCAGGCAAAATTGGAAACTCTGAATTGACCAAAGAAGACTACGACCAGATAGACCCAGCAGAAATGGAACTCATTGACATTCGTTGGTGTCTAGCTAGTTGCATCCGAAGAGCTCAGAGATATATGGAGATTACTGGGAAACAGTCAATTGGTGGTCCGTCAACTAAGCTAGGATTTGATAAATCCAAAGTGACCTGTTTCAAATGCAAGCAAAAAGGTCATTTCAAGAGAGAATGCAATAATTCTGCAGTTGATGGAAATGAACATCCTTTCAATGATGATTATTACCGAAAGGCGATTTACCACCGTAGTAAAGAAGAGCCAAAAATGATCGAAAATAATCCCAAAGAGAAGTCAAGAGCATGTGCAGTAATCCATGATGATGAAGGGTATGATTGGAGTGAGATTCTTCCAGAAGAAGATCGTGTTGATGATCGATTCACAGCTCATGGCAGAACAATATCAAAAAGCAAACATCGTGCCTTTGTTGCTGAAATAAAGGAGAAAACTCGAGAAGAAATTCTGAGTGAGAAAACCGATAGAGAAAGATTCATTGTTGGGTGCAGAATGGAGAAAATGCAGGAAGAGTATGAAAATGCTGTAAGCAATAAAAGATGGGACAAGAAGCGAGAGTGTTATGTCAACAGAGATGGTGAACCTGTCGTCCACAGGAGGGACATAGTTCATGATGATGTTCTTCTAGTAATTCCTCGATCCGACTACTATTCAAATGTTGAAAAAGATAAAACATATGTGAAAAGGCTGGATAAAATCATAAGAGATGCCATGACATCAAGTTTGAGGAAGAGGGATGAAGCAAGAATGAAGAAAAATGTTGAGTGTATGGTAGAAGAGTTGAAGAAGGTCGCTGAGGAAGTCAAAGTTGAAGCTGTTAAAGAGGAAGATGTGAAGGAAGAAAAGGTTGAGAAAACTGTTACCGGAGAACAGCAGTTTGATGAGATGAAGAAGAAAGATTAAAAAGAAGAATTGAAGATAGAGAGGTTGAATGCTGATGTTGGTGTTGATGCTAGTGATGAGAAGAAGAGTGAAGATGATCAAACACAGTTGGAAGCAAAAGTTGAGGTGCCAATCACTGAGGTAAATTCTAATTCTGAAACTTTAAATGAAACAGTTGAACAGTGCAAGAAATGCATGGAACCATGCAGTGCTTGTACTGAAAAAGACGAAAAGTTCAGAACAAGAGATCTAGAATTCAATAAAATCGAAAATGTTTTCAAAGAAAAATGCAAAGAAATGCTAGAAAATGAAAAGGTTTTAAAAGATAATGATGAAAAGCTTTCTCAAAAATATAAAAATTTAGAAAAAGAAAATGAAAATTTAAAAGAAAATGTTTCAAAAATGACAGAAGAGTGTTTACAAAAGGAAAATGCATGTCAAGAAATGAAAAAAGAATACGATTCAATGAAATTGGCTTATCACATTACTAAAAAGTCATATAAAGATGTGAAAAGTCAAATGAAACTTGTTCAATCGAGATTGAAATACTGTTCTGAAACAACTGATACGCTTAAGCGATAGTATGAAATAAAGCAACAAATTGTAAATTCTTACATTGAGGATGTTGCTAAGCTAAAACGTCAGATTGCTGATTTAGAACAGGATAACAACAAGTTAAAAAGTTATCATGCATCATCATATGTGCTTGAACGTATTTCCAACATAAAACTGGGTGATGATGATTCTGAGAAAAACAAGAAAGGTATTGGCTTAGAGTTTCATCAAGTTCCTCCACCGGAAAAGTTTGCATTTTATGATGATGAAAATGTCGAAAAAGCTTTCAACATGGTAGATCAATTGTCAGATAACATTGACGTAACCTATTCCAAATCTGATGATTCTAGTGATTCAGAGGTGGTAGGTAAGGTCGTTGAAAGTGTGTTGAAAGAAGAGTCGGTTGATACAGGTAAATCTGAATCACAGAATGAAAATGAAGGTAGTTTTCATGATGAATATCTGAAAAACTCAAAATATGAGAAAAATTTGAATGATGATTCAAAAGGATTGGTTTATTCCATGATTGGATCGGACAAATTATTCTTAGATGTTGTATTCCCGATTCAGAATGTGATTACAGAAAAGATTGACAAAGTTTTCAAAATGGTTGAGATTGAAAAATCTGAAATTCCAAAGTTTGCAGGAAAGTGTCACAAAACTTTTTATAACAAACCTGGTGCCAAGAAGAAAAACATGAAGGCTGGGTTGGGTTATAAGAAGAAACAAAGTTGGAAAAGAAATGAAACGCCGAATTATCAGGCAAAAATGAACTTTGTTCACGGAACAAGTTCAGAAGAAGAGAAAGAACTCCAATTTAGACGACAGTCTAATGAAGAGTTTTATGCTCAAAAGAAAAAGCAACAACCACAGGTCAAAGATGTTTCAAAGAGAACATGTTTTAAGTGTGATCAAACTGGACATCTTGCACGCAAGTGTCCAAATCCGAAACCTGTTGATGTTGAGAAAAAGAAGTTTGAAAAACAGAAATCTGAGAATGTGAAACAAAGGTCAACCAAATTTGATTCAAAACAAACTTGGAGGTACAACACAAACAAGTTTGCTTCGAATCAAAGTTGGAAATCGAATCAAACTTGGAAATCAAACCCGAATAGGTTCGATTCTAGACAGACCTGGAATTCTCACACACCCAGATTTAGAACAACACAAAGTTGGAAAACAACTTTCGATGCAACAAAACCAAACGAGTTTTGGAAACCAACTGTTGTTCAAAATCAAAATGTTCAAAAAGAGTCACATTTTTACAAACGAGGTACTCCTAAAGGTCAAACATGGAGTGTTAAGAAACAAGTGACTTCGGTAGATGATGCTAAAATTAAAAAAGTCTTTGTACAAATTGACAAAGATTTTCCGAAGTTGAATGAAGCATATTGTGTTGAAATGCCTAAGGTCAAACAGACCTGGGCTAAATTGTTCAAATGATTGAATTAAGTTGAATGTGCAGGTGCTTTCGAATACTACTGAATGTCATCAAAAAGAGTGTCGGAGCAGCCTGGCACGGGAAGAGGAGGCTGCTGAACCCTGTGTTGGTTGAAACAGGGAGTTGGTTTGATTTCTGTATATAAATAAACAATATTTTGAAAAACCCTAAAAATATGTTTGTTTTTAAATTTGTCAAAAATTCTAAAATTCAAAAAAAATTTGTTAAGTGAATATGCCGAAACCCTCACGGCGGAACAAACATGATTAATTTCACAAGATTGAAAAACGGTTTTCAAATTGTAAAAGATCAATGTGTTGTAAATCATGGGGGTACGAAATTTGACAACCTGATAAATAGAAGTGTTATATTTTCTGCAAAACAGAGCATGAAAAGCAGAAAATGGATGGCGAGACAAAGCTATCAGTATCGGTTTTGTCAAATTTTCTTTAAATGGTTTTGAATTTTAGGGGGAGTATGAAATTGTCAGAAATCCAAAAACATTAGAGAATTTGAAAAAGCCAAAAACATGATAAAATTCAAAAAATGAGTTTTGTGTAAAAAGATGAAATGATAGTACATCAGTAGACAATAACAGTACGCTAAAGAATTGGAAATTTAAAATGTGATAAACGGTCTCACTGATGATATGCCAGTAGGTTTTTACACGCTTAGTAGATTGTTTTCGAGATATAAACCTAAATATCAATATTTACTTATCTCGTGGGGAACATCTATCGGATATATAGGTAACCCCTGAAATCTTGTTTAAAGGGCTTTCTATTTCTGACATACTAGGTCTTTGTACGTGATGATATCTGGGGTATTATACCAGGACTTCTGATTTTGCGGGAGCAATAGCCTAGTCCTCGTATAATACTTTGCACTGCTTTAATCATAAAGCCCACCCTCAACATAAAAAAATGATGAAACATTGAAAAATGCTAATCATGTGCTGTTGAAGACAAGATCCCCAAACGGGACCCACCTAAAGTCGAGCCATCATCTCTCTGATTTTGCGGAAGCAATAGCCTGAGCTCTCATGGCCTCGCATTCACCCCTTATAGATATCATTAGTGTGCACTCACCTGTAAGACTGAATATAGAAGTCTGGATACGGGAGTATATTCTGAGGTGGGACACGCGAATAAGTTTAAGTACTTAAAACACTAAATTCGTATCTCGAATCAATTGAACTTTGTGTGAAAATTTAAGTGGATCAGTATATTGACAATCTAAGTGAATCGTTTAGAACTTAAAGTGTTTAAAGCTCAACGGTACTCGTGATTTGTCATAAACTGATATGATCCTCTGACGCAAACTCAAACAAAAATATTGTCTGTAAATATGTTTGTAAATATTTCTTTACTGCTTTATATTTCAGAAAAATACAAAAAGATTTTGATTTCTGCTTTATTTTCGACAACCGATGTCTGGGATGCTGAGTTTCAAAATCTAGTATGCTGATCGTGTTTCTGAAAATAAATCAAGTTCATTAAGTTGAAACTTGAAGTTTTAATCAAAAATCAAAAACAGTTTGTGATATCTCCAAGGTCATTAAATTGGACTTGGATGATTAACTGTGAGGGATTTGGATGCTTATACTGTTAAAATATGTAAAAGTGCCAGTTTCCGTTTCGGTTCGCTGAAACTACCAAATCTTTGAAGATAGTTGATAGAGGGAGAGAATCAAGTATTCCTGGATATATCTATATTATTATATCTTAGACCCAGGATCTTGATTTAGAAAGTTTAATAGAGCCATGTTACGATTCCTGGACAATCTAAAAATGCTTTCACTGTAAAAATATTTTAGCTTAAGCTGAGAGAGCCATGATTTTCAATCCTGGACATTCAAAACATTGTTACTTATAAATGTTTGAGAGTTGCAGATATTGTACCAGACTACGATCCCGACAGCCGAGTCTAAGGGGGAGTCTGAAGACGAGCTCAACGCAAGAGGAAGCGTGCATTCAAGGTGCCAGGTAACTATCCTAAAGGAGTTTGTATCCGGAAAGCCAGGTGTCGATCCCAAAAGCACGGAAGCTTGATGAAAAGGAGAGCCTGAAGAAAAGAGTCTACAGAAAGGGGGAGCTGAAGCTGAAGACAGATCCACGGGGATTCTGTTCAAGCAAGAGGGAGTCTACGTTGCTAAAAACGTGTTAAAGCTTCAAGAAGACTCAGAGAGAGAGAGAAAGAAAAGACACTACGAGATTGACTGCGGCAATATCCAACGGGGAGTCTGTTAGTGCATTTATGTCTATCGCCTTCGTCAATCCGAGCCGTAGCGAGAAACTATTTAATTCTAGCCTTATATTGTAATATCTAGTTAGAAAGGCAAGGTGGCATTATTGTAAATAAGGAGAACCTCCTTATATCCTTGGCCTATAAATAGAGGAGTTAGGGTTAGAGTTAAAGACTTTTGGCATTTGGAGCTTTGGAGAGCTAGAGATCTAGAGAGAGAGTCTAGAGAGAGAAAGTTCATTGTACGTGATTCAAGGTGCTGTACGTTATCAGATCTTCTATAGAATCACTGATTATATTACGTCTCGTGTGTTCGGTCACGTTCGTGTACGGATTCCGCACGTCACACGTTCGGTTCGCAATCGTTACGGAGTCAAAACCGGTCCTAACAGTTTAATAGAAATATTATTAATAATTAATTAATGTGTTTATTTGTAATGTGTAGGCAATTACAGTAAAGTCATATCCGGACGAGCTGGCTATGATCGCTTGGATATGCTTATTGGCGACAATCGAGGGTGCTATAGCGGCGTTGATCATGGAGAGGGGGAACCCTGCAGTTTGGGCTATAAAGTGGAACACCACACTTCTAGCAACACTCTACTGTGTAACCAACTATAACTACATTTTTTTAGAAAATGATTTAGATGGTTTATGTTATAATTAGTAACTTTTGACCCGTTAAACACATTTAGCCCTAAATTGGCGGTTTAACTTGGTATAATTAGTACATGGGTGGGATCTGCCGTCTCTAAATATATCAGGCGTATAACAAAGCCAAAAAAGGAAGAAAATTGAAAACAAGTAATGATGGTGTGAACTCCAAATTTTAATCGTGTCTATGCAGGGGATAATATGTTCAGGTGTTGTTTACTACGTCCAAGGGATCATTATGAGAGAAAGAGGTCCGGTTTTTGTGACTACATTTAACCCATTGTGTATGATAATCGTATCTTTCATGGGATCGATTTTTCTAGCCGAGAAAACATACCTAGGAAGTTAAAAAAGATATATCAGTTGTTAATTATTTACCATTTTACCCAAACCACTAACTTTATGTTCTCCAGGGTTCTAGGAGCAGTTGTCATAGTTGTGGGGCTTTATATGGCGTTTGGGGTAAAAGCAAGGAGCACAAAGATCCGTCCATTTCTATGGATGAGCATACAACACCCGAAAACCAAATATTGGGTAAAGAGTCTGAGACAAATTGCAACAACCAGGTTATTGCTATCAAAACATCTGATGAAATTTGCGATAAACATGATCAGACGGCTGATGTTTGATAGGCGTGTTCGGTTTCGGCATGCATGGGGTTGGGTCGTATCTTTTTTTTTTGTTTCTTTTAGTTAAGTGTGTGACTAATGGTTGTAGATGGGATGCCTCATACCCCACGTTATTGTTAATCCCAGTAGTACAGAGACAACAACAGAGTTAGCAGCATCGCTTTCACTTGCTGCTTCAAGAAGGATAATTGAAGCTATAGGTTCATGCGGGCTGGTTTATATGATGAATTGTTTCCTCATCTATAAGATTTTATACATATTTTTTTTAACCAAAGTATATAATTTATCAAATATCGAAGAAATTTCATTGTTTAGGTTTGTGGGGAATTTGCTTAAAGGACAAACGGTTGGTGTGATTGGAGTGGATTGTATTGGAATTGCTTACTCTATATGGTAAGGTTTTTTTGCTCCTTATCCTTTAACTCTAAATTTAAGTGTTTTGTAAGTCAGTTGCGGTTCAAATGTTTTTAAATCATGGTTATCAGATTAAAGGGTTCCAAATGAATCTAATCTACTACGATCTCTACCAAGCCACGTGTCTAGAGAAGTTTGTTTCAGGCATGTGGGCATGTGTTTCTTCATGAGGTACATCTTTTTTTAATCTTAGTTTGTTGATTTATTTGCAAAATGATTATTTACATATATGAACTAATATTTAATTACCAATTTGCAGCTAATGGTCAATTATTGAAAGCCAGTGATTAACAACCAACCCATTACCTCGAAACGAGCATCATCAATGGATGAGATTCTTCAAGAAGCCGACGAAGTAAGAATTTCTTTTGTCTTCATAACTCTTTTTTTTTATTTTATTTTAATTTATTATTTGATGTTTAAATTTTTATGATGATATCATATAGATAAGTCTACACTCAATACTAGACAAGACATCTTATTATCTGATCAACAAAGGAAGACTTTCAAAGATGAAGGTAGGTTTACATTTTGAGATGTTTAAACCACTCTTTTAATCCTTGATTATACCTTTTTTTTATCTTTGTTGTTTTATCATTTTGGTAGATTCTTTCCATTCACTTTTCGCTTTGGTAGAACAGAAAAATCTGAATCTAGCTGGGAATTGGGAATCCGTTGTTGGATATTTATGTCCGGTTCGATAAGTCAACGCTGCCGACCGAGTCTTGACCCGTAAGAGTTACACCGTGGTTAACGAACTAAAATCCACTTAACTAATTTAACTGGTAATTACGAACGATACGCGGGTATTGACTGAGAGACGGGTACATGGACCGGGTGAGACGGGTATAATCATCTCGCCGTTTGTCGCACATACACCCGTGCTAAGCCACTTGTTGCATATGCATAAACCTCTCAACAAGTGTCCAACTTCTCATGCATGACCTCCAAGTGTTGCACATGCATAAAGCTCCATGTCCTATTTAAATTGGGATTGGGTCTTGCATTTGTGGGGAAGAACTTGGAAAAAACACTCTCAATACTCACAACCACAACCACTGCCACCGTCGGCAGCCCGACGCTGCCACCAACGCCGCCACCGGCTCCGCCCCACTCCCGCAACCGCTGCTCGCCACCTGTACCGCTGGCAACCGCCGCCGCCGTTACACGGCCCACACTCGCGTCTCGTTGGTTCGTAACTAGCACTTGTTCGTTGAACCTCGGTGTCTCAACCGGTTTATTACTAACCGAATGTATATCTAAAACCCCCTATGGTTTACGTTTATATTTCGTGTTTGCATGTCGGTGACCTTGTTCCATTACGGGTATTCCTTGGTATAAAAGTGTTCATGTTAATTTTGTTACACACGCTTCCATTGCTTAAAAATGTATATATAGTTTTAACTAGTTAAAGTTTATTTTGAATGACATATATATACATGTATTTTTATTTGTCAAAAGTGTTTTGACTAATCCTTGTAACGAAATAAACACATAAATAATATGAACCGGGTTCATGAAATAAAAGTAAAAATTATACCACGGACTTCCTTCAGTGGTATCAGAGCCGATGCTCACCACATGCAAATCGAAACCGGTCTTTTTTTTCATCGGAATAATAAGTCACAAACTTTAGAAGTCTAAAGTTTTTGATTTATTTTTATCTTTGGGCTCTATATATTTTTGGTCATATTTTAATTGTTAAATATTTTGTTGACCCAAATTGCCCAAACATGTTTTTGGTTATGTTGAATATGTAAATCGGGCCCGACCTTGTGGTTGTGTTTATATTTGGTTTTGTTCATAGTTTTGGCCCGTTTTGCGGCTCAAAGTTGTAATAGATTAGTTTATGGTTTTGGCCCGTTTTGTGGTTCAAAGTTGTAATAGATAAGGTTCTTTGTCTTTGTTATATTTACTTGTTAAATATTGTTGATTCGAAGACCCGAAGCAAAACCGAATGCCAAGAGGAGTCTTGGAGTTAGTGGGAGTCGCTCAAGACAACAAGATGCACTCAAGTCCATCCTTGTGGTTGTTTTGTATTTTGTGACCGTGACCCCTTGATCTTGCTACTTGGCTCTAGCAAGATTATATTCATGCCCATATGATTTACATATTCATTTTTGTTATTATGGTTGTCTTTTGATAAATGTTGTCACACTTCAACCTAATACCAAAACGCATTCTTAAAAGTTTTTTTTTAAAATGAAATCGAGAAAAATCAAGTTCTAGCAACTTACATATTTTTTTTTATAACCACTAGAGTTTTATAACATGTTTTTTTCTCACATCTTTAAAACTCATAAACTTAATAGTATTCACTATTAACTTTAAATTGGTTATTCCAAGTCGCGACAAACTTAGTTTTGTAGGTTATCTAAAACTATTTGTCCCGAGAGGTGAAAGGGTCTTTTGGTTATGTCGCAAATTTAATATTTAAATTAAAACCGACTATAACAACCCTATTTGGTAAAAAATTAAAATCAATGGTCTATGCCATCCTACTACTAGTAGCACTTGGGGCATAATGCGAACCATCAGTGTTGGAGCCACAGCACGACACTTGGTGTCTAGTTTATCCTTCCAAGGTGCAAGGGTTCCGTCGACACATCCGGCCCTTCCACATGCGACCGTTTTAGGACGACTATTACTTTTCTTCTCGTGTTGCGTGCCCCAGCCATCTCGAGAACAAAAGTGGCATAGATGAGGCCAAACGTATCAATGCAAGGGCAAAGGTTGTCCTCGCAGCCTCACAAACCCCGGGAGTTGTGCTTTTCTCACAATTGACAATCGTTGTCAGTCCGCTTGAACCTCTTGCTAATGTTGCATGCCCCAGCTGCCTTTAGAAAGAGCTTCTAACCGGATTCTCGCTACTTATCGTCTCACCTCACTATATAAGGAAATACATTAAAACTACTAATTAAATAATTTTTGCTTAACAGATGTCATCTGAAAACAACTCCTCTTTTGCTCTCAAGTCCATACTTGAGAAAGACAAACTGAGTAACACCAATTTTCTTGAGTGGCACCGCAACTTGAGAATCGTTCTCAAGATGGAAAAAAAGGCTTTATGTTTTGGAAACCCTGATCCCAACCGCACCCGAAAACAACACTGTGGTTGCGAAGAAGGCTTTCGACAAACAAAAAGAAGATGCCATGGAAGTTGCTTGCCTCATGCAAGCCACCATGTCTCCAGATCTTCAGAAGATTATGGAAGACATGAATGCCTTCGACATGATTGAACAACTCAAGGGCATGTTTCAGAAACAAGCCCGTCAGGAACGCTATGACACCATGAAACAGCTCATAAACTGTAGAATGCAAAATGGTTCCTCAGTTAGTGCTCATGTCCTCAAGATGAAAGGCTACATCGACCAATTAAACAAACTTGGTTATCCTCTCCAAGATGAGATGGCTGTTGACTTCATTCTCAACTCTCTTTCCAGTCACTTTGATCAATTTGTTATGAACTTTAACATGAATGACTGGGTAAAGACAGTGCCAGAGCTACATGGGATGCTCAAAACGGCAGAGATGAACATTTCCAACAAAGTAAGCCAAGTGTTAATGGTTCGATCTGGTGGTGTTAAAAAGCCCAAAACAAAGAAGAAAAGTTATAACAGCAAAAACAAAGGAAAGGCTCCTGTTGCTGCCAAACCTACCACCAACAAGAGCAAGCAAGGTGTGAAAGCCCCTCTTCCAAAAGAGCGGCAATGCTATGAGTGTAACAAGATGGGGCACTGGAAACGAAACTGCCCCGAGTATCTTGCCAAGCTCAAAGTGAAGAAGGCTAATGGAGAAGGCACTTCTTCAGGTATTCTAATCTATGTTATCGAACTTTTCACTGTTTCAAGCAACACATGGGTATTTGATACCGGGTGTGGTTATCACATCATTAATGTCTTGCAGGAGCCTGAGAAGTGGAAGAAACTGAAGTCGGGAGACATGGAGCTCATTGTTGGCGATGGGAAAAGAGTCCCAGTTCTGGCAACTGGCACATTTAATCTTACACGTCCTTCTGGTCTTGTTGATGTTTTGAACAATTGTCTTTATGCACCTGGTTTAACCAGGAACATCATTTCAGTTTCGTTGCTTTTTAAACAAGGATTTAGATATGTTTTTAATGGTGTTGCTATTTCTGCTTATCTAAATGGTATTTACTATTTTGAGACTAAACCTAGAAACGGTATCTATGAAATTAATGTTCAGCCTAGCAGTAACATATATCAACTTTCTAAATGTCAGAAAAATGGTGCTAGTGATTCATTCCTATGGCATTGTAGACTTGGCCATATAAGCATGGCACGCGTAAAATGGCTCCAATCTGAGGGGATTCTTGAATCCACCGGAACGGACTCATTTGATGATTGCGAGTCTTGCTTAGCTGGCAAACTCACCAAGGATCCCTTCACCCATGTTGGTGAACGAGCCAGTGATCTACTAGGACTCATACACTCAGATGTATGTGGTCCTTTTAGAACCATGACTAGGAATCACGATAGATACTTCGTTACGTTCATCGACGATTATAGTCGATGTGCTTATGTCTATCTCATGAAGCATAAGCATGAAACTTTTGAAAAGTTAAAAGAATTTCAAAACGAAGTTGAAAACCAACTTAATAGAAAGATTAAAATGCTTCGCTCTGATCAAGGCGGTGAATACCTCAGCTTGGAATTTCTCGATCATCTAAAGGAACGTGGAATAGTTTCACAACCCACTCCACCAGGCACACCCCAACTTAATGGCGTGTGTGAAAGGAGAAATCGAACCCTACTAAATATGATTCGATCGATGATGTGTAGAACAAATTTACCTCACTCCTTTTGGGGGTTTGCTCTTATGACTGCTGCTCGACTCGTAAATCTAGCGCCGACCAAAAAGGTAAACAAAACTCCATATGAGATATGGCATGGGCATAAGCCGAATTTGAGTTACCTAAGAGTATGGGGGTGTGATGCTTACATCACAAGTGACTCTGATGACAAGCTCGACCCTCGAGGCGAAAAGGTTGTTTTTGTCGGATACTATAACCAATGCGGTTATTACTTCTACCATCCTGATGCAAATACGATTTCCATCAAAAGGAAGGCTAAAAGGTTCCTTGAAGATGAACTTCTTAATCGAGGAACTGGAAGTAACTTAGTAGATCTTGAAGAAGTTCAAGGACTACAAACAACCGTTGACGAGGTCGGAACGTCTGAACCACAACAAATTGTTGATACCGAATCAGACCTGAACACAAGCCTTCGCAGGAGCATCAGGACTCGCAAAGGACCCAATAGATACCTTTGGCATGTTGGGGGTTCTGAAGTCCTGACAGTAGCTGAGTCTGATGACGAGCCTACTAGTTACAAATCTGCTATTTCTAATCCAGATTCTGCGAAATGGCTAGAGGTCATGAAAGCCGGGATGCAATCCATGTGTGACAATCAAGTCTGGGACTTGGTTGAGCTACCCCCCGAATCTCGGCCAGTAGGGAGCAAATGGGTTTTCAAGAGAAAAACCGACATGCATGGAAATATACAAACCTATAAAGCACGGCTAGTAGTGAAAGGTTTCACTCAAACTCAAGGTATTGACTATGATGAAACCTTCTCACCCGTTGCTATGATCAAATCGATCAGGATATTACTTGCCATAGCTACGTACTATGATTATGAAATTTGGCAAATGGATGTTAAAACCGCCTTTCTTAATGGACATCTTTTCGAAGATTTTTATATGGTTCAACCTGACGGTTTTATTGATCCAAAATATCCTAATAGGGTATGTAAGCTAAACAAGTCCATTTATGGACTCAAGCAAGCATCTCGAAGCTGGAATCTTCGTTTTGACCAGAAAGTCAAAGAGTTTGGTTTTGTCAAGAACGAAGATGAACCTTGTGTTTACAGAAAGGCTAGTGGGAGTGCTATATCATTTCTCATCTTGTATGTAGATGCTATATTGATCATTGGAAACAACATCCCCATGCTTAAGGAGATTAAACATTGGTTGGGATCTTGCTTCACTATGAAGGATCTTGGAGAAGCCGCTTACATTCTAGGAATCAAGATCTATAGGAATAGATCTAAGCGACTTCTTGGGCTAACTCAGAGCACATACATAGATCAAGTAATGAGACGCTTCAAGATGGAAAACTCCAAGAAAAGAGGTGTTCCAATGACTAAAGGAACCGTTTTGGACAAATCACAAGCTCCCTCTGAGGAGCGTGAGATAAAGCAAATGGAAGCAGTTCCATATGCCTCAGCGATTGGTTCTATCATGTATGCTATGGTATGTACTCGACCAGACATCTTGTATGCTTTGAGCATGACCAGCCGTTACCAGCAGATCCCTGGGATTGCCCACTGGACTGAAGTTAAGAACATCCTTAAGTACTTGAGAAGGACAAATGATATGTTCTTGATATTTGGAGGAGTCAATGAGGAGCTCACTGTAAAATGTTACACTGATGCTAGTTTTCAAACTGATCGAGATACCTCTCACTCACAAACGGGTTTCGTGTTCACTCTCAACGGAGGAGCTGTCTCATGGAAAAGCTCCAAGCAGAGTGTTGTAGCTGATTCCACCACGGAATCCGAGTACATTTCCGCATCGGATGCCGCAAAGGAAGCTGCTTGGATGAAGAAGTTCATAACAGATCTCGATGTAGTTCCAAGTATCATGAAACCCATCCAGATATCTTGTGATAACACAGGTGCTATTGCTCAAGCCAAGGAGCCTAGATCACATCACAAAGCCAATCACATTTTGATAAAGTTTCACTACATACGTGAGATTGTGGAACGTGGAGACATCGTTATAAGCAAAATTGACACAGATCAAAACTTAGCTGACCCATTTACTAAGCCAATAACTCAAGAGAAACATGACCGTCATATGGATGCTATTGGGCTTAGATTAGCTAGTGAAATGTTTTGATTTAGTATTTGGATGTACGAACATCAAACAGTTGTATTCCTGTATTCATTTTGATTTACTAGTTAAATGCAATTCTTGAATCCTACAACTGTGTTCGAATTTGATACGTTTAATCCATGAATCTTGTATTCTAAATTATCCGTAGTCGGTCAGACTCGTGGGAACGACTCTGAATTAAGACTATTCTGATTTTGGACTCAAGGAGTTGACTTCCAAATTCACATGCCTCATTGTGAATGACGCTGGATGTAACTCGCATCAAATCATCTTCATGGATCTTAGTCACAAGTTGTTTTTGATCTAAGCATACTCATTTAGTATCCTCTGACCTGAGATACATACTAGAACTTTCGTTTACTAAAGACTATTCTTTGATCAGTGTCACCCGCTGTCGCGTAACTGCCAGTCATAAAGGCATTGGTTGGGAGTGGTTCTGAAGTTCAGTGGGAATTGTATGTAGTCAAGATGGAATTCTGTACTCTTACATTATATGTAACAGTTAGACATCGGGCGCCCTCGTTGATTCAAATTGGTGAAGTGTAAGGCCTTACCCAAACTTACTGTGTGTTTGATTGGACCACTTTGATTCTGCGAACGAGAACGATAATGATTGAACGCCATATGAGATTGAATCTGATCCATGTCTCATTGTTCAATTGATGTCTTTTACAGAAGGGATAGATGACAACGATTGCCATAAGTCTATTATCTTCAAGTAGCAAGCCGTTGCTAAAGGGAAGATACCTTGGTTAGTGACTTTAAAGTGTCATGACCTGTTGGGGACAGCTATGTGTAGCTAGAGCACCGCTGGCTGTCTGCGTTGAGATCTTATCAGAGATCGTCCAAGTGGGAGCTGTTGGATATTTATGTCCGGTTCGATAAGTCAACGCTGCCGACCGGGTCTTGACCCGTAAGAGTTACACCGTGGTCAACGAACTAAAATCCACTTAACTAATTTAACTCGTAATTACGAAGGATACGCGGGTATTGACTGAGAGACGGGTACATGGACCGGGTGAGACGGGTATAATCATCTCGCCATTTGTCGCACATACACCCGTGCTATGCCACTTGTTGCATATGCATAAACCTCTCAACAAGTGTCCAACTTCTCATGCATGACCTCCAAGTGTTGCACATGCATAAAGCTCCATGTCCTATTTAAATTGGGATTGGGTCTTGAATTTGTGGGGAAGAAGAACTTGGAAAAAACACTCTCAATACTCACAACCACAACCACTGCCACCGTCGGCAGCCCGACGCTGCCACCAACGCCACCACCGGCTCCGCCCCGCTGCTCGCCGCCTGTACCGCCGCCGCCGTTACACGGCCCACACTTGCGTCTCGTTGGTTCGTAACTAGAACTTGTTCGTTGAACCTCAGTGTCTCAACCAGTTTATTACTAACCGAAGGTATATCTAAAACCCCCTATGGTTTGCGTTTATATTTCGTGTTTGCATGTCGGTGACCTTGTTCCATTACGGGTATTCCTTGGTATAAAAGTGTTCATGTTAATTTTGTTACACACGCTTCCGTTGCTTAAAAATGCATATATAGTTTTAACTAGTTAAAGTTTATTTTGAATGACATATATATACATGTATTTTTATTTTTCAAAAGTGTTTTGACTAATCCTTGTAACGAAATAAACACATAAATAATATGAACCGGGTTTATGAAATAAAAGTAAAAATTATACCACGGACTTCCTTCACCCGTTTGCTGAGAAGGATACATTAGCAAAATAGGTAACACGTGGTGTTTACACTAAGAGTCTCCTTTTTCGGGTAGAGTTTAAAGACTCTTCTTATGTAACTGAATTGCTTGGATTCGGCTCAATCCTTTTAGTAAAAGTTTGGGTCGAGTTACTATATAGGCAAAATAGAGTTAGCGATTACTATATCTTTATACTATTTTTTAGTTTTAATTTGTTTGTACATGGTTAGATTCTTCACTCATTAAACATTGTTTGTATAAGTCGAAAATCAGGACTATTTGAGATTTTTTTAACTAATGAAAGGTCGAATTGGTGTGCTTTACATCACAGCAGTCCAACTTGAAAACTATTTTACTGTCATTGTTATATGTGGTATATAATTTTAGTCGTAAGAAGTATTTTACATATTTTATTTAAAAATGTATTTCTTTTATTTATACTTATGACATATGGCCAATCAAATTTTCATACAAGTTAAAATTCTAGATTTATGTAATTGTATGAAAATTCAAACTTTGACCCTATATTGTTTTGTTTCAATTATATTTTTAAATAAGATCTTTAATTGACCTATTGGTGCATAATTTTATACCAATGATAGTTCTAGAGTCTAGATAACCTGACAACTCCGTTTTATAATCATATTTTGGTTTTTAACAAACATGTGAAATATTGTGGTGAGAGAGTTGAATGATATGTATTTTGTTCTGATTCAGCAGCCCTTGAAGGTGGAGGTCTGATGATCGGACGGTGGATTTCTCGATGAAGCAGGTTATTCATGAGCTGAAAGTAGTGACTCAGTGTGTGTGTGTGTTGATCGGTCATGTCCTATGTGTGGCATGGTGAACGAAAATGCCCACCATCTTCTTGGGTAGGATCTAATGTGGCTCCTTATATAGTTTTCTTTTTTCCTTCTGATATATATGATGTTGGGCTCTCCTTAGCTTCTTGCTAAGAAGGCTTTGTTTCTTTCTGTTGAAGTGTAGTAATTCTTACTGAAATTTAATGATTTGTTATTTGTTACTTCCAATGTATTTGTTTTTTACACGATTTTAATTTTCAACAAATAAAGTTATCTTTATTTGTTAAAATCGCGTTTCACGCGGGTAATAGCCTAGTTTCTTTATATAATGTATTTACTAATTATAACTATATATATTTTAACAACTTTTTAGGTTCAAGGTATGTGAACCCGAATGGTAGATCTTGAAGCTCGGGTTGAAGAAGAAGGGAATCTACTTGCAACTCGTCTTGACGAAGAAAGGAAAGCAAGAGAAGAACTTCAAAAACAGCTTCAAGAATTTATGAAAAATTGACGTGCTCCTTCTAATTAGTTGTAGTTTTTGATATCTTTTTGGAATTATGTTGAATTGTATTTGCTTACTGTTTAAACATATTGGAAATTGCGTTGTGACGCATGATTTATGAATTTATGTCATTGTAACTTCGGAGAATTTTGTAAAACAGGTTTTGGGTATTATAGATTTTCTGGATTTTTTCGCCAGAAAAATGTAGAAATATTAATTATCTTTTTGCAGTTTTTTTTATTTAATAAATTAGGTGGTTGGAAATGTGTCACAACCAAAATAATGAAGTTATTTCATATACATCGTCAATGTGTCACAACGTAAAAAGCTTTTGTCGGAAAACGGTCAAAAAATAGTAGACCTTTTTTTTTATTTTCTCAAAAATTTGTCACAAAACATACTCAGTTTCGTCGAAAAACCATTACAATCAATACTCAGTTTCCTCAGAAATTTGTAACAACACTTCTTATTTTTTCGACGGAATTGGGTCAAAAATACTTAGTTTCCTCGAAAATTCGTAACAACACTTCTTATTTATTTGTCGGAATTGGGTCACAAAAAATACTCAGTTTCCTCATAAATTTGCAATAACACTTCTTATTTATTTGTCAGAATTGTGTCACAAAAAATACTCAGTTTCCTCGGAAATTTGTAATAACACTTCTTATTTATTTGTCAGAAGTGGGCCACAAATAATGTTGTATTAAAATTTGTTATTTTTTTTTTGTTTTTTTTTTGTCGGAAATGTGTAGCTAAAAAAATAAATCCTAAAAGATAATAATTAAATATATTGTAGGAGATTCGTAGTAATTTGCGGGGTAGTAGTTTTGTAGAAAATGTGTAGGAAGTTGCGTAGGAAATGTGTTGAAAACGAGTTTCCTACAAGGTATTTTCCTACATCAGGTGTTTGTCATAAATGCGTAGGAAATCCAGTTTTATGACGCATTTCCTATGAAAACTGGTGTAAGAAGTTTCAGATTTTCTAGTAGAGAGATTGTGGTAACTAGTGGCGGAGCTTAAATGAAAACTTGGTGGCGTGTAGGGCTGTAAACGAACCGAACGTTCAGCGAACAGTTCGTGAACCGTTTGGCGGGAAGTTCGTTTATGTTCGTTCGTTTAATAAACGAACAAACACGAACAAGAAATTTCGTTCGATTAGTTAAATGAACGAACATGAACAAAGGTCTCGTTCGTTCAATTGTGTTCGTGAACGTTCGGTAAGGTGTTCGTGAACGTGTTTGTGAACATTCGTTCATTTGCGTTCGTTTATGTTCGCATGTTTGTCTTTTAACGAAAGATTTTTGTACTTTCATATATTTTATCTATACTTTTTTTTATATAATTAAACTTGTATTTATTTTATTACCCTAAAAATTAAACTAAAAAAACCATATTTAACCTTGCTTATGCACCATTTCCCTATCATTTCTTATTATTTACATGTACGAATACGATCGATAACCGTTCCACAATAAGGAATTCAAGCTCTAGTGCTACTCTCTAGGCCATCCACCTTTATCCTTCGTCACAATCGGCAAATTTATTTGTGTTCGTGAACCGTTCGTGAACACACTCATTTCCTTAATGAACGAACACGAACATAAAATCTCGTTCGGTAAGTGTTCATGAACACGTTTATTTCCTTAACGAACGAACACGAACAAGGTCTTGTTCGTGTTCGTTCGGTTCGTTTACAGCCCTAGTGGCGTGGACTCTCAAAACACAAATCAGTGGGGGGCATACTCTTAAAAATCTAATATTTTACTCTACAAAAGAAATTTCAAAAATTTTTGATAAAATTAACTCTACAAGCGAAAAATAATTGGGGTCGGGGCAACCCCGGGCCACCATTAACCTCCACTCCTGGTGGAAACTTTGAAATCTAATATGGCATGATGATGAGTTTTTGTCAAAAGACATGAAATCAAAGACGAAAACTCTTACTAAGAACTTGAACACTTACAAACCACTGAAACAATCACGAACAGAAAGATCTCACACACTCTTCCACTCCTAACACTCACAGATCATCAACTTAATGATCTGTTATGCACCTTGACTCACAAACGAAGATCTAAACACTAGATCTTTACAAACAAAGAGAACCAAGACAAACCCTAGGAGAGAGAACAAAACAATACTGAGAACTATCTAGAACAATGACTGAATGCTCACAACAGACGCATGAAGAGTTTACTTGTACGAACAATAACTAAGTCGGTCAATAAGTAAAGCGCGGTCCAGTCGAGTAGTCTACATGTAAAGCCCAACATCCAATCCAGAGTCCAGTAGCGTAGCCCATGTCCAGTAGTCTTCAAGCTCATTTATACATGTCACACAAACATATTAAAAACATATTAAATCAAATGTATAATAAAAATAATAAAAGTGAAATGTAAAGCGTTATATATTTTCAACACCCCCCCACTTTTATTACTAAATACATCAAACAGGTTTAACCACTTACACGCCTCAACATGTTGATGTACTAACAGCCCCTTTGTAAAAACATTAGCTACTTGTTTTTCTGAACTAATCCCAATAGTTTTAATGCTTCCAGTTTGTATTTTTTCTCTTAAAAAGAAAAGATCCAACTCAAAATGTTTTGTTCTATCGTGAAACACCGGATTAGCAGCAATTGATATTGCTGCAGTATTATCACAAAACACAGAAACTGGTAAAGTAACAGATACCTGTAATTCGGATAAAAGATTTTTTAACCACAAAATTTCACATGTCGCAGCACACATCGCTCGGTATTCAGCTTCTGCTGTAGACCGAGATACCGTGGACTGCTTTTTACTTTTCCAAGCGACTAAAGACTGTCCTAAGAAAATACAATAACCAGACACAGATCTTCGTGAAACCAAACATTTGCCCCAGTCGGAATCTGCATATGCAGATAACTCAAAACCACCAATTTTACTTAACAATACACCTTTTCTAGGAGAATTCTTAAGATATCGTAACACTCGCATAGCCAAAAGAAAATGTGCCTTTGTTGGTTTATGCATAAATTGACTCAAAACATGTACAGAATATGCAATATCTGGGCGAGTATGAGACAAATAAATTAACTTACCAACCAGGCTTTGATACCCAGTAACATTAATATTTGCACTTTCTTTTTCACACAAAGCATTAACAGCAAAGTTTGGTTCAATCGGACTACTAACCGGTTTACACCCAGTCATTCCATAATCTGCTAACAATTCTAGACAATATTTACGTTGTGACAAACATAAACCATCATTAACCTTAAGTACTTCAATACCTAAAAAATACTTAAGGGTTCCTAAGTCTTTAATTAGAAACTTGGAATTAAAAAACTTCTTAACCTCAATAATTTCATTTTCAGAATTACCGGTAATAACAATATCGTCAACATAAACCAGCAGAACAATACACATAGAATCAGAAGATTTCACAAACATAGAATGATCACATTTACTTTGGCAAAAGCCCAATTCAAACAATACACTTAACAATTTAGCATTCCACATTCGAGGAGCTTGTTTAAGCCCATATAATGACTTATTTAATTTACAAACTCGTGTTTCACTCTTTGAAAAATACCCTTCAGGTAACTTCATGTAAACATCCTCAACAAGATCACCATATAAAAACGCATTATTTACATCTAATTGATAAATTTGCCAATTCTACTTAACAGCAAGCGTTAAAATACAACGAACAGTAATCATTTTAACAACCGGAGAGAAAGTTTCATCAAAATCAATACCTTCTCTCTGACTAAACCCTTTAGCCACTAATCTGGCTTTATATCTTTCAATTTCACCAGTCGACTTATATTTTATCTTAAACACCCATTTACACCCAATAGCTTTTTTATCAGCAGGTAAATCTACTAGACTCCAAGTATTATTTCTATTTAGTGCCTCTATTTCATCATTCATGGCATTAACCCAATTTGGATCAACACAAGCTTCAACGTAATTTCTAGGTTCAGTTCACTTATTCAACCCAGAAACAAAACAGAAGTTATCACATGAAAGTTTAGAGTAGTTTACAACTCTTTCTAAACCATACTTAACTTTACCTTCAACAACATAATCATCTAACCGTTTAGGTAAAACAGAAGTCCTAGTAGACCTTCTAACAGAAACACTCGGAGCTTGTGATGATGACATCCCCTCGGATAGATTATCATGATCACATCCTACCGACTCATGCTCAACCCTTCCTAAACAGGGACTCAATTCACTAGATTGCTGATCATTGGTTTTCTCAGGACTCTCACTAGATTCCTGTTGACTAGAACAACCTCGTTCAGCCCTATCTATAGTGAACTCAGATTCCATGTTTGGTTGCTGAGGTTCACAAGACTTCGGATTACTACAATGATTAACCCCTTTTTCATCATCGGGATCATCCAACCCCCTAGAGTGTATAAAACCATTTTGTTCAAATAAGTCGAAAAAATTAAGTGAGTTTATATCTTTAAATGTTTCAGAAACATTTTCATTTAAAACTAACTTGAAAGGAAAAACAGATTCATAAAACCGTACATCTCTAGAAAATAAAACCGTCTTATTTTCTAAATTCCAAAGTTTATATCCTTTTTTTCATTTGAATAACCAATAAGCACACACTTATCAGCACGACTACTCAGCTTATCTTTATTATTTAAAACAGTACTGAAATAAAGACAGCCATACACTCTAAGGTGAAATAAAGAGGGTTTAAAACCATGAATTAACTCATAAGGAGACCTACCACCCAACACAGAAGACGGAGTCCTGTTAATCAAATACGCAATAGTCAAAACACATTCTGACAAAAAACGTAAAGGTAAATGGCTTTGAAACAATAAGGCCCTAGCTACATTTAACAAATGCCTATGTTTCCTCTCAACTATTCCGTTCTGCTGTGGAGTATAAACACAAGTAGTTTGGTGTAAAATTCCATTTTTATTCATGAAATCTTTAAAAGCAATATTAACAAATTCAGTTCCATTATCACTTCTAAAAATCTTGACACTCTTCTCAAACTGAGTTTTAATGAGACTCACAAAATGTTTAATATTTTCTAACACTTCATCTTTATGCCTCATAAGATAAATCCAAACAGACCTAGTGTAATCATCCACAACAATTAGAAAAAACCTAAAAACTTCTTTACTCTTTACCTTATAAGGACCCCATACATCTAAATGTACAATTTCTCCTAGCTGTTTGGTTTTATGGTCACTAAGAGGAAACGGATCTCTATGTTGTTTAGATTTATGACATACTTCACATGGTAAACTTTTATCTAACCCTTTAAGATTCAAGTCATTTTTTAAGACTTTTAACACAATTTCAGATGGGTGACCCAGTCTAGCATGCCACAAGTTAGTCATGTCTACACTATCTGAACTAAAACATGACACAACAGAAGACTCACCACAGAAATATAACCCCTGATGTTGACTACCAGCCCCCAGGATTTTCTTTGTTAATGAATCCTAAAGATAACACATATTTTCATCAAATGACACAGTTATTTTACTATCCTTAGCAAGTTTATGTACATAAATTAGATTTACACAATAATCTGGTACAACAAACACATCATGTAGAGTGACTTTATCATTAAGTTTTACATCACCAATCTTAGTAACCAATGCACTTGTACCATTAGGATGGTTTACTTTAATTTTATAATAAAAAACATCAATTTGATTTATCACATTTTTATCACTCATGACCATGTGCTGGTTTGCACCAGAATCACAAACCCAACCCACGTCCTTTAAGGACTTAGTTAAATTTGCAAAACAATAAATCGGTTTCATAAAACTTACAGAACAGAAAAAACTTTTAGATCTACCTGACATATTACAGCTAACAGTATTCTCATCAGATTTCAGATTTAACAGACCTAACAACTTCGACACTTGATCAGGAGTTAAACTAGCAGCATTAGACTTATTAACATCAGAAACACCACTACTAACAGCAATATTGCTAACAACCTATTTCTTAAACCCTTGACCAGGCTTTGATTTCATCCAGGGAGGATATCCAGTGAGTTCAAAACATTTCTCAATTGAATGACCCAGTTTATTACAATGAGTACACTTGACATTCTGATTCATGTTCTTAACAAACTTCTTTTTATTATCAATAACAGAATTAATTTTAGACATAAAACCAACATTCTGCTCTTTAGACACCAAAACATTGGTGTCACGCCCCCAAAATACACACCGCAGGGCGTGTGGCGTACCAGGATCTAGCCACCAATCACATTGAACTATATCAATATATTAAATAAAAGTTTCCATTTATTTCATAAAGTAAGTTCAAACCACAACTTAAAACAAATACGTCAGCGGAAGCATAATGTAAATTGTTATTCAAGTGTTTCAAGACAAATGTGTAAAACAATGAACATGTATCCAAGAGACACGACCCATGACCACTCCAGCACTCCCAGATAGCAAGTTCCAACCATGAATCTAACGACCTGCAAGCATGCAGACAAGTGTATCAGACAACGCTGGTGAGTCAAAGTTTGTTAACACGTTTAGTTACTATATATGAGTTTAAAACATTTCAGAGATTCGATGTTGTTAATAACTCGATTACCGCAGATGGCTCCAGATTATTTGCCCTTCCCCAATGCTCTATCAAACATTGGTCGAGTGGTTAAGGTAATTAGTTCACGCCCGTCCTTCCCGGTACGGTGTGAGGGTGAGAAACCTAATAGCGCTATCAACTAATAACCCTGTTGCATCCCCGGCAACTAATTCGGTATATGATGGGACTTAAATGATAGATATGAGTGTATTAACCAACATCCCAGGTTTAACATTCCAGTCAAACCCATTTACCTGACATTCCTCCCCAGAATCTTTACCAGATGTCCCTCCTCGGGACGCATGCTTGGGAAAAAGAGCAGTGAACTCACCTTAGATTTGCTCGGTATAATAATTTACCAGTTCCAGTTAGTCAACCAACCCTACCGTGGTTACCAATGAAATCAGTTTCGTAATAAACTAAGTCACGTATCTACACAGTTTACACTCATCACAAAGATTACTACGCAAAATGTAGTACATATCCGATTCTCATACGAGTCCACATCTCATGTGAAGATCACAAAGCAACACATAAAAAATGAGTTTTCTATTCATACAATTCAAACCAGATTTCTCAACTTAAGCAACATATAAATTTTATAAATAGAGACATCCATCATCACATGCATTATAACTTTACTGTTGGTTTTCACAAATGCAGCATCCCCACGAAGAATCCATTCTTCGTGGGATGCTCCCATGGTGAAGGTTCCTCCGGCGAAGGTCTATCCTTCGTCGGGGTTGAATGTGTCAAAGAATTGTATGGCGAAGTATCATACTTCGTTGTTAAGGAGTATGGCGAAGAATCATGATAGTTCGTCGAGAAGGCCAGTCGACGAAGAATCATACTTCGTCGACTTGGGTTCTTCGTCAGGGGTAGTTCATCGTCGCCACACTTCACAGGTGATCATGGTTCCATAACCCTAATGATTTCGGTAGTTACTCTGCTACTGACCATGATCCAATTGATTACTATGTTTATTATGTGTGCACAATCACCATTATCAACAGTTTGCAAAGCTTTCATGTAAGTCGCGTAACCCTAGTTTATCACATCACATTGTAACTGATAATTTTCATAGATCTAGTGATTCATTATTATCAGAAATTATCAATTAATCATGACTCAAACATTCAGATCGAATCATACGAATACATCTGTTTAACATCACCATATGGAGTCTTGGTTAACAATCATTGTTCATACAATCAAAACATCAAGTATTCATAGCAAACACATAATAATGATGGGGCACTAACCGAGATATCGAATGGTTTGATCACACTCGACCGGATCTATGACTGTGGACATATCACGAATTAGGTTCGCCTACCTAAAAGTGATAAATCAGTAGTAATGTGCACATACCCCCACAAAAGAAAGGAGGTTACGAAGGAGAGCACTTCCATATTGGGAGAGGAGTCTTTAGGGTTTTTATGAAATCCTTGGGTTCTCACGAACAATTGTGCTTATCATATGTGAACAGGGCCGGGCCACAACTGGGTACAGTTGGGCCGAACCTTCGTCAAGAGTGTGGGTGACGAAGACTCATTCTTCGTCGGAATGGGTGGTGACGAAGGTTCACTCTTCGTCGGCCAAGGTTGTGACGAAGAATCCATCTTCGTCACAAGGAATTCTTTGTCAAATGAGTTTCCATTAAACAATAAATATTAAACATAACACCACCATGCACAACTATACTATAATCATTCAAATAAACCACGCATGACCCCACATAAAACAAATTGTAAAAACAGGATTGAGAAACAAGTAATGCGTAGGGGAAAGACCTTGAAATCTCGGGTTGTCACGTCATCCCCAACTTGAAAGAAATTTCATCCCGAAATTTTATAAGTAAACCAAAGCAGCACAGTGTTAGATCAGGATGAGTGTGGATTTTCCCCAGGTGCCACATCATCCCCAACTTGAAAGGGAATTTCGTCCCGAAATTCACCAGTTGCATCAGGATTAGATTGGTCAGTTGGGAATAGATGAGGATACTTAAGCTTCATCTGATCTTCACGTTCCCACGTGAACTCCGGCCCACGTCTTGAGTTCCAACGAACTCTCACGATCGGAATTCGACTATGCTTACGGACCTTGACTTCCCGATCCATATTTTCGATAGGTTCTTCGACAAACTGCAATTTGTCATCGATTTTCAGCTCTTGAAACGGTACCACAAGTGTTTCATCGGACAAACACTTCTTTAGTTGCGACACGTGGAAGACATCATGAACGTTACCCAACTCAGCAGGTAACTCAAGCTTGTAGGCCACGTTACCGATCCGTTCCAGAATTTTGAAAGGCCCTACATAACGAGGATTAAGCTTACCGCGTTTTCCAAACCGCACCACACCCTTCCAGGGTGAGACTTTCAACATGACACGATCGCCTACAGCGAACTCCAAGGGTTTTCTACGCTTGTCAGCGTAGCTCTTCTGACGGTCGCGCGCTGCGGCCATACGATTCCTGATCTGGACAATCTTCTCTGAAGTTTCAAGTACAAGCTCTGAACCTGTGATCTGGCTGTCACCCACCTCAGCCCAACAGAGAGGAGAACGGCATTTCCATCCGTACAATGCTTCGAACGGAGCTGCCTGGATGCTGGTATGGTAGCTATTGTTATAAGAAAACTCTATCAAAGGCAAGTGTTTCTCCCAACCTTTGCCAAAATCAATCACGCACGCTCGCAGCATGTCTTCAAGTGTCTGGATGGTCCGTTCACTTTGACCATCCGTCTGTGGGTGATAAGCAGTGCTCATGTCGAGACGCGAGCCAAACGATTTGTGCATCGAGTGTCACAAATCTGAAACGAAACGCGGGTCACGATAAAAAATAATAGAGGTTGGCACCTCGTGCCTAGAAACCACTTCTTTAAGATAAACGGCAGCAAGTTGTGTGAACTTATCCGTTTCCTTGATTGCTAGAAAGTGTGCTGACTTTGTGAGACGGTCAACGATCACCCAGATGGTATCGTTTCCGTTTTGAGTTCTTGGCAATCTAGTGACGAAATCCATGGCTATTTGCTCCCATTTCCACATGGGTATCCCTGGTTGCTGAAGCAATCCAGACGGTTTCTGGTATTCCACTTTAACTTTAGCACAAGTCAGACATTTACTCACATACGTCGCGATGTGAGCTTTCATCTTTGGCCACCAATACAAGACTTTGAGGTCCTGGTACATCTTATCTGAACCCAGGTGAACAGAGTATCGAGACTTGTGCGCTTCATCCATCACAAGCTCTCTAAGATTTCCAAACATAGGAATCCATATTCGTTCCATGAAATAATAAATGCCGTCAGATCTCTCTACAAGTCGTTTCTCCATGGCCCGCAAATACTCAGCCTTAAGGTTTTCTTCTTTCAGCGCTTTTGTTTGAGCAGAACGGATCTGGTCAGGGAGATTATAATGGATGGTAAGCTGCAAGGCGCGGACACGCTTGGGTTTAGTTTCCTTCCGACTAAGGGCATCAACTACAACGTTAGCCTTACCTGGATGATACTTGATCGCGCAGTCATAGTCGTTTAAGAGTTCTACCCAGCGACGCTGTCGCATGTTCAACTCTTTCTGATCGAAAATATGCTGGAGGCTCCTGTGATCGGTATAGATAGTACATTTGGTACCGTACAGATAATGCCTCCAAATCTTTAGCGTGAAAATCACGGCCCCCAACTCCAAGTCGTGAGTCATGTAATTCTTCTCATGAACCTTCAACTGCCGAGAAGCGTAATCTATCACCTTCTCGCGTTGCATTAGCACACAACCGAGACCCTAAATAGAAGCATCACAGTACACTACGAAATCTTCACTACCCTCAGGTAAAGACAAGATTGGTGCACTACAGAGTTTTTGTTTCAACGAATGGAAAGCATCTTCTTGCTTCGTTCCCCATGAGTATACAACGCCTTTCTGTGTTAACGAGGTAAGAGGTTGAGCGATCTTTGAGAAGTCTTTGATAAATCTGCGATAATACCCAGCGAGACCAAGAAATTGTCGCACCTCTGAAGGAGACTTTGGTGCCGCCCAATTTCTAATGGCATCAATCTTAGCAGGATCCATGTGTATTCCTGATTCATTAACGATGTGGCCAAGGAAGTGTACCTCTCGAATCCAGAAGTCACACTTAGAGAATTTCGCATAGAGTTGCTCTTTCCTCAAGAGCTCCAAGATAAGACGCAAGTGCCGCCCATGATCCTCCTTGCTCTTAGAATATATCAGAATGTCGTCGATAAACACGATGACGAAATCGTCGAGATACGGTTTGCACACGCGGTTCATGAGGTCAATGAAAACCACTGGTGCATTCGTCAACCCGAATGGCATAACCAGAAACTCATAATGGCCATACCGCGTTCGAAAAGCTGTTTTGGAACATCTTCTCTCGGACTCTCATCTGATGGTAGCCCGATCTTAAGTCGATTTTCGAATAAAAACTTGACCCTTGCAACTGGTCAAACAGGTCGTCGATTCGTGGTAAGGGATAACGGTTCTTGACGGTCACCTTGTTAAGTTCTCGATAATCTATACACATGCGAAATGACCCGTCTTTCTTCTTCACAAACAAGACTGGGGCTCCCCAAGGGGAAGAACTGGGTCGGATAAAACCTCTATCTAACAGTTCTTAAAGTTGATTAGATAGCTCTTGCAACTCCCCAGGTGCAAGACGATAAGGAGCTCGAGCAATTGGGGCCGCTCCTGGTGTAAGATCAATCTGAAATTCCACTTGACGGTGAGGAGGTAAACTAGGAAGTTCCTCAGGAAACACATCAGAAAACTCACGAACAACAGGCAGATCTTCGATTTTCCTTTCTTCAGACTGAGTGTCAGTAACAAGTGCTAAAATAGCAGGATAGCCCTTACGTAAACACTTATGGGCCTTCATAGCTGAGATGATGCCAACCATTGCACCACTACAGTGACCTTGAACCAATAAAGGCTCTCCACTAGGGAGAGGGATACGCACGATTTTCTCTTTACAAAGAATTTTCGCTTGATGCTTAGACAACCATTCCATACCAACCACTACATCGAAACTACCGAGGGTAACAGGAAGGAGGTCAATGTCAAACACTTGACCCACAAGATCGAGTTTACATCCCATAATAATGTGTGAGGCTTCAATTGTTTTACCATCAGCTAATTCTACTACATGCTTAGTTTCTAGGGGTGTCGGAATTAACCCTAATCGTTGACTGAACTCTAAGGACACATAACTCCAATCGGCACCAGAATCAAATAACACAAAAGCAAAGAGATTGTTCACAGAAAACGTACCAGTCACGACATTGCCGTCGTTCCTAGCATCACCAGCACCAATTGTAGATACCCTTCCACGAGCACCATTGCCCCCGTTGTTGCCGTTATTGTTGTTCCCAGCATTGTTATTCTGACGGTTGTTGTTATCATTGGCATTTTGATTCAGCTGAGGGCAATCCCGTTTAATATGACCCTCGTCCCCACACTGGAAACACCTCTTCCTATTACCTTGGTTCTGATGGGGCTGCTGCCTTTGCTGTTGCTGATGCTGCTGTTGTTGTTGCTGATTCTGCTACGGCTGTTGCTTTGGGAACGGAGCTCTACAGTCTTTTGCCATATGGCCCACCTTATCACACCTATGGCAAGCTTGGACACACGGTCCACGATGATGATAACCACACTTGTTGTATTTTGGCTGCCTCCCCGTGTAGGAGCCCTGATTCAGATTGCTGCTCTGACCTTGGTTAACAGAGGGGGACTGATTGAAGCTACGATTATTGCTGTTGTCTAGATTTTTATGCGACTGATTCGAGTTGGACATCTTGTCTGTATCATTCCACTTGCGCTTGTTATCACTAGCAGGGATAGTAGTAGTTGTAGGAGTAGCAGAAACACGTGGCGGTAGCGAACCACGTTCGACCTCTTTGTCTGTAATCTTGTGTGCTAAACGAATGATCTGGGGCAAGTTGTTAAGGTTTGCAGCAGTGACCAAACTCTTCACTTATGGTGCTAAGCCCTTGATGTACAATTCGATTCTTCGAGGTGGTGGTCGTGATAAGTTAGGGCACATGTTCGCTAGCTCATGAGATCGCTTCATGTAAGCCTCGATCTCGGACCCCTCCATCTTCAGATTGTAGTATTCGTTCTCGAGTTTTTGAATCTCGTCACGAGGACAGTACTCCTCCCGCATCAACTCCTTGAAATCATCCCAAGTAGTTACATTAGCCATTTCGATGCCCAACATCTGCACTTGGGCATTCCACCAAGTTAAGGCACCATCTTCCAATGTGCTTGTAGCATACTTCACCTGGTCCCCCATGGGACAGTTACACATAGCAAAGACTGATTCAACTTTCTCAAACCAACGAAGTAGCCCCACAGCCCCTTCAGTCCCACTGAATGTATGTGGCTTACAATCCATGAACGTCTTAAATGTGCAAATAGGTGGATTATTTTGATTCACGGGTTGACCTAAAAACGAAAGAGAGTACAACACACGGTTAAAATTTAAGTATGCAACACAAGGATATGGAATAATTGGCACATATTGTACCAGCCTGATAAGCCGCTAGGGCTTCAGCCACACGAGTGTTGATCAGGTCGGTTAATTCGGCCTGAGTCATAGCAATGTTGCCACGTCCACCGCCGCGACCTCCACCACGTCCACCATTACGTCCACCACGTCCACTCATGATTCTATATAAGAAAAGGGGAATATGTTAAGGGTCGGAATTGAGTAGGAGTCAAACATCACGATGACTTCTACAGACTACAAAGTTTACATCAGACAACAGAGCGGAACCCCTTTCACACTCGTTAAGCCTCACAGGGACTCACATGCACCCCACAATATTATTATGTGTGCACCCATAATAACAATGTAATTTGCATGTTTATCTCAGCTCCTCCCAACTCGTGCTAAAAGGTTCCTAAAATTCGAGTAGCAAGACAAAAGGCATTACAAAACATGTATCATGAAAGTCTAACGGAATATTGCACTGTGACTCTATCAACCACATAACATAGGCAAGTAACACATGAATTCAGTCTGTAGTGCTAAGTGTGCAATCACATGCAACATCATACATAAGTGTACACTAGATATGCTATGCAATAAGTAAACGAGAGACGAACCTTGCAATCTGGAGCTGAGTGTCATGGTCGATTTCGAAGCTGTTTGGTTATAGTCTGGTTTTATAAAAACGTTTTAAAACCTAGTTCACTATAACTTTGCTCTGATATCAAACTGTCACACCCCCAAAATACACATCGCGGGGCGTGTGACGTACCAGGATCTAGCCACCAATCACATTGAACTATATCAATATATTAAATAAAAGTTTCCATTTATTTCATAAAGTAAGTTCAAACCACAACTTAAAACAAATACGTCAGCGGAAGCATAATGTAAATCGTTATTCAAGTGTTTTAAGACAAATGTGTAAAACAATGAACATGTATCCAAGAGCCACGACCCATGACCACTCCATCACTCCCAGATAGCAAGTTCCAACCATGAATCTAACGACCTGCAAGCATGTAGACAAATGTATCAGACAACGCTGGTGAGTTCAAAGTTTGTAAACATGTTTAGTTACCAGATATGAGTTTAAAACATTTCAGAGATTCGATGTTGTTAATAACTCGATTACCGCAGATGGCTCCAGATTATTTTCCCTTCCCCAATGCTCTATCAAACATTGGTCGAGTGGTTAAGGTAATTAGTTCACACCCGTCCTCCCCGGTACGGTGTGAGGGTGCCAAACCTAATAGCGCTATCAACTAATAACCCTGTTGCCTCCCCGGCAACTAATTCGGTATATGATGGGACTTAAATGATAGAAATGAGTGTATTAACCAGCATTCCAGGTTTAACATTCCAGTCAAACCCATTTACCCGACATTCCTCCCCGGAAAGTTTACCAGATGTCCCTCCCCGGGACGCATGCTTGGGATAAAGAGCAGTGAACTCACCTTAGATTTGCTCGGTATAATAAGTTACCCGTTCTAGTTAGTTAACCAACCCTACCGTGGTTACCAATGAAATCAGTTTCGTAATAAACTAAGTCACGTATCTACACAGTTTACACTCATCACAAAGATTACTACGCAACATGTAGCACATATCCGATTCTCATACGAGTCCACATCTCATGTAAATATCACAAAGCAACACATAACAGATGAGTTTGCTATTCATACAATTCAAACCAGATTTCTCAACTTAAGCAACATATAAATTTTATAAATAGAGACATCCATCATCACATGCATTATAACTTTACTGTTGGGTTTCACAAATGCAGCATCCCTACGAAGAATCCATTCTTCGTGGGATGCTCCCATGGCGAAGGTTCCTCCGGCGAAGGTCTATCCTTCGTCGGGGTTGAATGCGACGAAGAATAGTATGGCGAAGTATCATACTTCGTCGTTAAGGAGTATGGCGAAGAATCATGATAGTTCGTCGAGAAGGCCAGTCGACGAAGAATCATACTTCGTCGACTTGGGTTCTTCGTCAGGGGTAGTTCTTCGTCGCCACACTTCATAGGTGATCATGGTTCCCTAACCCTAATGATTTCGGCAGTTACTCTGCTACTGACCATGATCCAATTGATTACTATGTTTATTATACGAGCACAATCACCATTATCATCAACAGTTTGCAAAGCTTTCATGTAAGTCACCTAACCCTAGTTTATCACATCACATCGTAACTGATAATTTTCATAGATCTAGTGATTCATTGTTATCAGAAATTATCAACTAATCATGACTCAAACATTCAGATCGAATCATACGAATACATCTGTTTAACATCACCATATGGAGTCTTGGTTAACAATCATTGTTCATACAATCAAAACATCAAGTATTTATAGCAAACACATAATAATGATGGGGCACTAACCGAGATATCGAATGGTTTGATCACAAGAGACAAGCTTCACAAAAGAAAGGAGGTTACGAAGGAGAGAACTGCCGTCGAGGGAGAGGAGTCTTTAGGGTTTTTATGAAATCCTTGGGTTCTCACGAACATGTGTGCTTATAATACGTGAACAGGGCCAGGCCACAACTGGGTTCAATTGGGCCGAACCTTCGTCAAGAGTGTGGGTGACGAAGACTCATTCTTCGTCGGAATGGGTGGTGACGAAGGTTCACTCTTCGTCGGCCAAGGTTGTGACGAAGAATCCATCTTCGTCACAAGGAATTCTTTGTCAAATGAGTTTCCATTAAACAATAAATATTAAACATAACACCACCATGCACAACTATACTATAATCATTCAAATAAACCACGCATGACCCCACATAAAACAAATTGTAAAAACAGGATTGAGAAACAAGTAATGCGTAGGGGAAAGACCTTGAAATCTCGGGTTGTCACAATTAGAGTTCCTGTGAGATTCTTCCCTGGATATAATCGAGAAAGCCTCTTTTACAGTAGGTAGAGGCTCTCTAATAAGCAAACTAGATCTAACAGGCTGATACACACTATCCAACCCCATTAAAAATTGCATAAGTTTAACTAGGTGATTAAAGTTATTATACTGATTGGATGCATTACAAGTACAAGTAGGTATTTGCAAAATCTGGTCCAATTGTTTTCACATAATGTTCAACTTATGGTAATATTCAGCAACAGACAAGCCATTTTGAGTAAAGGAATTAATCTTTTGATATAAATCAAACACTACAGACCCATCTACTTTATCATAAGTATCTCTCAACTCTTTCTAAACCTCAGCAGCATATTTGGAATATACATGACCCAAATAAAGCTCTTCAGAAACTGAATTTAAAATCCAAGTTAAAACAACAGAATTGCATCTTTCCCATTGTGTACCAAGAATTTCAATATCATCAGGTTTTAAAAAAGTTCCATCAATAAAACCAGTTTTATTTTTAACCCTCAAAGCCAAACTCATTGTATTAGCCCATACAGTATAATTTTCAGTTCCTTTAAGCTTTATATTCACCACAGTCAAACTCGTAGAATCACTAGCATGCAAATACAAAGGATTATCTGGTTCTAGTTTACTTATTAAAGTTTCACCAAACAAGTTCATAAGATCTGCCATTATTAACTCAGTCACACAGAATAGACAAACATATATCAGTCAAAGATCTACAATCAAAAAATGAACACCCTACACTGCAAAATTGTGCCAGGGACCAGATAGTAGGTTCGTCACTCAATGGTGCCTACCCAGGCCTTTGCACGGGGCTGTATGCTAGACAAACAGAAACAACAATAAAGACTAGAACAACAAACTTACAGAATACACACAAACAAGTAAACAGACAATATCACAAGAAACAGCAACAAATCTGTCAAAAATTATAGCAAACCCTAATGCAACAGACTGAACCCTGTCTGTATCCCAAAACAACAAACCGGCCCAACTAGTCCGGTAACATATGCCTAAAAATGCAAGAAACGAAAGTCAATTAAACAAGGAATAGGAACGATCGCACCAGTATAGAAAACCCAAGTTAGGGTTCCTCCAAATCTGGTTAGGATTTTACAATCTTCTAGGATTGAACCCTAACCAGAGCAGAAAATCCTTTAAGACCTCCCAAGCACTATACAACCTCAAAGTTGTCAAGACAGACAACAGATTCTGGAAGTCCAAAAGTCGGCAAAATATTATTCACCAAGACCAATAACACCTTCTTCAGTCACTCGGAGCAGTTGAAATATTCACAGGTCTGAGCAGACCTATCTTGAACACCAGATCCGGAACTAGCAGATCTAAAACTACCAATATTCCAAGATCCTTTAGGATCTGTTCAGAATAACCCAGAAAACAACCGATCTTACAACAAGAAGATGAAAAACCCCCAAAAATCTATGAAACCCAAACCAGAGAATCAAGAATCAGAGACAATAACGGAAGCAGACAACTCAAAGAACGTATCAGAGCTCTGATACCATGTCAAAAGACATGAAATCAAAGACGAAAACTCTTATTAAGAACTTGAACACTTACAAACCACTGAAACAATCATGAACAGAAAGATCTCACACACTCTTCCACTCCTAACACTCACAGATCATCAACTTAATGATTTGTTATGCACCTTGACTCACAAACGAATATCTAAACACGAGATCTTTACAAACAAAGAGAACCAAGACAAACCCTATGAGAGAGAACGGAACAATACTGAGAAATATCTAGAACAATGACTGAATGCTCACAACAGACGCATGAAGAGTTTACTTGTACGAACAATAACTAAGTCGGTCAATAAGTAAAGCCCGGTCCAGTCGAGTAGTCTACATGTAAAGCCCAACATCCAATCCAGAGTCCGGTAGCGTAGCCCATGTCCAATAGTCCATGTCCAGTAGTCTTCAAGCTCATTTATACATGTCACACAAACATATTAAAAACATGTATAATAAAAGTGAAATGTAAAGCGTTATATATTTTCAACAGTTTTAGCCTATCTAAACCTATTTGTCATTGACCCATCTTAACCCATAAAAAACTAAACATTTAAACCTAGTTAAATTAGTAACTACTGGCAAAAGAAAATTAGAAAACATGAAGGAGTATTCGATCGATTCGGTTCAAACGAAGCACGACATTCAAGATTTCCCTTGATCAAAATCGGAAATCAATTGAGTAATCGGTGATCAGAGGCGGCAATAGGAGCCGTGTTTTGCTAGTCGCAAAGGATACCCGTATACTCAGGGACAAACATGTGCCCACGTCACAACTATCAATAGTCGTACATACATACATGCATGGAATGTTGCAGAATTGTATTGCACGGTGGTGTTAACACAAACATCAATATGTAGAGCAAGATGTTAAAATACATATTCAACCATGAAACACACAACAAGAATCACTTCAAAACAACCCCTTGCAGTAATTCATCTAGGGGAAGAAATTTAAATACTTTTTATAGCATGGAACAAACACCCAAATCACTTCAAAACAATGTATCTAAGCCAAACTAGTGATAGTAATTAGTCTTAAGGCGCCGCCTATGCTCGTATACATTTGTGTGACAAGCAGTCTTAGGGGGTGTTTGGCTTAGCTTTTTGAAACAACTTATTGACTTATTGGTTTTTTTAAGCCAACAAGTCAAAATAATGTTTAGACAAGTGAAAAGAACTTTTTGAAACAACTTTTTGTATAAGGTGGAACAGTCATTTTGAAAAGTCAAGGTTTCCTAGCTTTTCAAAATGACTTTTCCACCTTATACAAAAAGTTGTTTCAAAAAGTCCTTTCACTTGTCCAAACATTATTTTGACTTATTGGCTTGAAAAAACCAATAAATCAATAAGTTGTTTCAAAAAGCTAAGCCAAACACCCCCTTAATGTTCTTGAGACCACCATAAGAAAGATGACATGTTGGTTTGCCGCCCAGAATCCGTCGATGTTCTTCGGTGTCCATAAGAAAATCTTCATCATCCTCCACTAGTGTTGGGCACTCAGCTATAGTGCCATTGCACATATCCGCATACCTCTTTGATGACAATAAAGATCCTTCACAATGATTGATCATAATGAGGATGACTGATACTAATAAGATAACACAAGTCAAAAAATTGAAGATGGTGTTTCTTGATCCATGATCAGTTGCCATTTTGTATGTTGGAAGAAATTGTGTTGATTACTTGTTGGTTATGCTATGTGTTGTGATCTAAATGGCCACCAACACCCTCCACGTCAGCGCTATGTCATCCACTCACCCCACCAACCTAATCCACCACCCTATATGGTGTGGATCATGACCTCCACTATCATTCACTATCCTCCCCCACCAATCAAAATCCCCTAATTAATTGAAAGAGGGTCATGATTGCCATGGATTGAACCAAGCGAATCAACATGGTCTGGGAAGGGGCGGTGTACCACAAGAACCATATCCCGCTTGCCAATCCATGATCCAATCCACTATCCACATACTCCACAGCCTTACGCTATAGGGTGTGGTCATGACCATCATGACCCTCCGCATCAAGTCATCAACATCATGTCACCCACCTCTAATCCATCATGCAAAACCACTACCCTAAGGGTGTGGTCAAGACCCAAACCATTATCCCTTTATTTTAATTTATCTTTGTCTAAAGGAAAAGAAAATATTGGAAAAAGGAAAGGGAGGCCCGTGGTTACCGTGGTTTAATCCACACGAACCATGATGGATGAGCCAAGGAAGTGGTGTAGCAATCTATTAATGGTCCTACGTGCCGATTGATTATATCCAACACATGCCACTACACTAGGGGTGGCAAAATGGGTGGGTTGGTTGTTGGGTCAGGATAGGTTTGGGTTAGGATAGGTTTGGGTCAGGATGGGTAAATTGAAAAAAAGGTTAGAATGAGTTTGGATCATGATGGGTTTAGGTCAGGATAGGTTGGGTTAGGATGGGTTCAAGTAAGGAAGAGTTAAAAAATACTAAAAAAGTAAAAAAAAAAATAAAAAAAATAAACAAAATAAAAAAATATATATTTTGTGAGTGAACACTAGCAAAACAAATATGAAATATTACAAAACTATTTCTTAAAAAAGCCATTTGACTCACAATTGGTGCTCTATAGTGGTTTAAGTGTCTCAAAATGGAGCGTGTGTTTATTCAATGCAATGCTAATGCTAGATGAACATCTCTTCTTCGAGTCATTTCAAACCACAAATCTGGGTTTTCGAGGTGGGGACCGAGCAGTTGGTGAGGTCACCGGCGCACTCATGGAGCCATTCTAGATGTGAAAATGAGGAACTTTGGAAGCAAAGGATGAAGATGAGAGATTCTTGAGCCAAGGAATGAGAGAATCAGGATACGGATCGACTCCAAATGGCGACGAGGTCGGGCTCGCGATTAAAGAGTAGGGATGGTTCTGGTTACGTGAAGTCATGAACCGTAGAGGCTTGGTTGGTAAGACGAGCCTGGGCTCGCTGACACCGAACCCTAAACCATCAGTGTTTGTCTTCTCAAGCGATTTGCAACCCTGATGATCTGATCCGATCCACATTTGTTTCAAACACAAAAAATCAATCACATATTTAATATCCCATAAGCAGGGGCGGACCTACGTTACGAGGACCGGGGTCCCCGGACCCCAATCTTTTTTTAAAAAGTAGTAGAAACGGTATATAAAATTGTCTATGGACCCCATAAAATAATTTAGTTGGACCCCTTAACAATGAAAGTGAGCCTAGTGCAGTGGTAAAACCCCTTGTTTACACACAAAAGGTCATGGGTTCGATACATGTTTCTTCGTTTTTTTTGTGTTTTTTTTTTGGACCCCATTGTCTAAAAATCCTTGGTCCGCCACTGCCCATAAGCATCAATAGTCAAATAAAAACACATAGCGATGGCTACAGAAACATAATATTTCTGTAAAACCAGCAACACATCTATCATCATAGAAGAGTCACACGTTCACAACTTTACCACTTTAGACTGGTTATATGAAAGTCAAACCAAATTGGATCCCATAGAAAATATTCCAAAAAACAACTTTTATTATGAAAGGAACGATCATGGAAACAAAATCAAAAGGCATAATTAAAGTTTATACTATGATTTATTCAAACTTTGATATTTATAAAGTCAAAACCAAACTTTGGTGCAGTTTTCTAAATTAGGATTCGTTGAACAGCTACTTCCAAATCAAAAGAGCAAACACTTTCCAAAAATCTATTGTATTTCAATTTAAGCAACAATGATTCCAAAGTTTGATTAAATATCGATTTTTTTCCCTAAAATCAATCAAATAAGAAAGTATGAACGATAAATAAAATAAATGACAAACTGGGGTTTCAGTATAGATGAAATTGCCTTGTGAATCAATAATATTCAACGAGTTCGAGTCTATCCTCATACTGACTCTGAAGGAAATCGTTAATCGTTGATACAGAGAACAATATGATGACTGCATTGAACAGTGGTATGGGGGAAGAAGGAAAACCCATTCTTTTTCTACACCCACTTGTTATTCTATCATACCCATCTCGACCCATTAGTTATGTACCCATCCTGACCCACTTACTTTTTTTCTCCAACTTCTAATTTACCCATCCTAACCCCCTTTAAATTATATTAAGCCCAAAACAACCCATGAGTTCCTTTTTTAAGCCCAAAACAACCCATGAGTTCCTTTTTTAAACCCAAAATAGCCCAGACTTAACTCAATGGGCCAAGATTGCCCGGTCTACACCACACAGTAAAGGAGTGCAAGTGAAATTGGAAGAAAATAATCACATATGTTTGGTGTGTTATGTTTGTTTAGTTATGATGTAACCGTTTGAAATAAATATATGGTGTGTTTTAGTAACGAGTACAGTGGAATCGGGTACGGGTAAAGGTGGTTCTCGCATGAACCTTACCCTATATATATATATACATATATATAGGGTGAGAGTTGGCTACAAAATTCATTTTTCCTACAAAGTGTAAAAAGTCATAAAACACCATAATGTTAACCATAAAACACACTCAAAACCCACAAATAACAAAGTGAAGATTATCAAAACGCCATATTTGTGGGTTTTGTGTTGTGTTTTGGATGATAAGGCTTTGATTATCAAATGACTAACATTAGTGTGTTTTATGTTGATTATCATGTTGTGTTTTATATTCATAGTTGTACGATGGTGTGTTTGAAGTTTTAATGGACTGTTAGGGTTTGAATATTGTGTTTTAGTGTTCTTCACTCTGTAATTTGTGGATTTGGAGTGTGTTTTATGGCTGAAATTGTGGTGTTTTATGAGTTTGTACACTTTGTAGGGAAAATAGACTTTGTAGCCGAACCCCACCCTATATATATATATGTGAATTATAGGAAGAAATCTCACATTAGTTACAAAAACTCAGAAAACCTAATGGATGGACATTATGATGCCACGTGTTACATTTTTTTGCTGCAATATTTTTACTGACACCTGCAACATTTTCTGACATGGACACACTTTTTCTAACAGTGGAGAGATGAGAAAGAATGTGTTACATTTTTTCAAGTGTTCACATTTTTGTAACTCACCTCTAACACTTTGTTATTGTTTTTTTAAAGCAGTTTTTTTAGATTATATGAAGTGTATGGATTTTAGAACTTATAATTTACGAAGTTTTAATTTTGTAATATGTGTAAAAAACATGTTACATTTTTTACAACGGGATTTTTTATGTAACAATGCAGCTGTCACACTTTTTTTGTCTCAGATGAGAGAGGATAAAGCCAATGAGCTTGTAGTGGAGTGGTAACGGAGAGACTTGGGTTTCCAAGAGACCCAGGTTCAATTCCTGCTTCCCCCTATTAGTTTTCGACGGCACCTGGTGATGATGGGAAACTAGGTGAGTAGGCGGCGATCTCTAGTTCGATCCTTGAACTAAACGAGTTTTACCTCACCACATTGTCGTGCCTTTGGGCAAGTGTTCACGGGCTTCTGCCCTAGGTGAGGGTTTTCCCCGGTTCGGAGACGAGTGTATCCCGATGTGGTGAATTTCACCAGTAGCCCATTTGGAGGATTCGTTTGCCCGTTAAAAAAAAAGATGAGGGAGGGGAGAGAAAAGTGTAAAGTTGTTACACTTTTTGTCAAACTATTCCATTTTCTGAAAAAATAGCTTTTTGTACACTTTTAAATAGCAATTATTGATCACATTAGATTGATGGTTGAGATGAAGTTTTCTTGGTTTTTTTTAACTCATGTGGGTTTCCGATTTACCTTTTCCCTATATATATATATGGTTCTATGCAGAACACTAAATATTGCGAGAACACGCAGAACAAAATGAATCACTCATTTTTTCAATCCTAAAAACCTAAAAAGTAAAGGAAAATGTTATAAATGTAAGATTTATTGTTTCTCACACTATAATTTAAAACAAAATATGAAAAATCTTCAGTTTTTAAATAACCTACACACATGTAGGTTATATGTAGGCTAAATTACCTACATGTATGTAGACTATGTATAGGGAAAAATATATGATTTTTTTATGTATATATAATACACATATGAATGTAAGAAATATAAAATTTAAGAAATTTGACCATAAATCCCAAAATTTAGTGATTTAGAGTTGTTCTTTTTATTCTCGCAATAATTAGTGTTCTGTAATGATCCTTATCCTATATATATATATATATATATATATATATATATATAGGATTAGGTTCAAGAGTGAACACTAGTGTAGCTTGCGAACTGAGTGAACTAATCCTGGCCATACATGTGTGTAGATCAATGGCCAGGATTTGATGTTGAAATACACTAGTGTATTTTATGATTTGATGATGAGATCCTGGCCATACACGTGTGTAGATCAATAGCCAGGATTTGTTCACTCAGTTCGCAAATACACTAGTGTTCACTCTAGAACCCCACCCTATATATATAATTTGAATTAGAATTTTTTAAACATAATTAAAACCTTGATAATCAAGTTCAAATTGAGTTGAATTTTGATTTTTTTAATCTGAATCGAAGTCTAAACACCCCTACCGGTGATTTTTCAAGGAACTTGTCGATTATTTACTCAAAATTGGTCATCAACATGTCTAGTCATGTGTTTCTCATTTAGTTTGGGTTACATATCATTTTGGTTATACAACACATATTGATATATTGGTGATTTTCAACTTTGCAAAGTTACAAATTAAATTACATCACATTTTTATATCTGAAAAATCACACATATTTACTGATGTAATGTAAATTATATTTGTTTCCATGTATAGTTTGTATAATAATTTGAGTTGTTTTGTCTCATTTTAGCATTGGTTTTGTATATTATGGTGTCTTGTGTGTTTTGCATGGTCCCGGAAGTGAAAATGAACTGAAACGTTGAAGAAACGAGCAACCGGGATGAGGTATGGGCTTAGTGAAGGATTCTCATGGAATGAAAAGGGATATTTGATAATATGAGAAGATAGAGAATTGAATTACGAACCCGTAGGCGAAAATGGTGAAGAAAACGGAGGTGAAACGAAGAAGTTATGGCCAAAACGGTTTTCTTAGTTCGCATGGCTTGGACAAATGCGAAGCTCTTCCCATTTACCCTTGGCGCGACGCGAAGCCTTCCCTGATTTGCGCGGAAAACTTCATATTTAAGCCCATACTTAACCCTAATCAATCCTAGACAACCCTAGACGAATTCACAACAACTAGGGATGAAAATCAGTTGGATTGGAAGCCTTTTTGGAGCATTCGAAGCGTTGGTTGAAGATCAGAAGCATAAGGAAGCACTCGAGTCGTTTGTTTTAGCAACCGGTTCTATTGTTTTCAACTTTCTTCTTTTAATCATGTTTATTTACTTTGAAAATACTTGTTCTTTGTGTTTGACTTCAATTATGCTTAGCTAGACTTCTTTAACTACCTGGATTGGATGATGGATTTATGACGTTTTGACTTTTATTACGTTTAGTTAGTTATTTCATGGATCGTTGATAAAAGTAGTCGGTTTGGTTTATTAGGTTTAATGTGTCAGCATGTTTTAAAGTATTTTGTTAACTTTTGTTGCTTCGTATGATTCTTGGTGACTGTTTATATCACATAATAGATTCATACTAGGTTATAGATTTTGGCGAGTGTCTATATCACGGAATAAATTTATAATCTTTAGGGTTAATCGCCCGATACACCTTAGAAGTAATAATTGGTAATTTAATAAATTAAAGTGTTCTACTAGAGTCCATAAGTTTCACCTTGCACCGGGTCGATGGGCTTATTTGGTATATCGGTAGGTTTAGTATATTAAGATCCTGGTGCCATAATAATTAATAAACATAATAAAGTCATTACTCAAATAAATCAGGAATCCAGTCTAGGCAGTCGTTTCCGTAATCTGAGTTAAAACCCAAAGTTAATTCGTGCTAGTTAGTTAATTTAATTTAGGGTGAATTACAGTTTCCGTCCTTTGTGTTTGTATCAGATTGTAGTGGATGCCTTTTAACTTCAATAATTACAGTCACAATACGTTATTTGTAAAAACCTTTACATTGTACGTCCTTTAACACTAACCAGGTTAAATTTATCAGTTTAGTATGGTCATGTGCAAGGCACATGATGGTATTTTTGTAATTTCACGCATTTATTTAATATTATTTATCTTAATAAACAAATCAAAAAACAAAAAAAATATATATAGGGAGGAGATCATGCGAAAACCACCCTTATTGCGAGAACCGCGAGAACCAATGTGAACACAACCTAAAATAGCTAAAAAAAACTAAAAAAACCTAACCCCCACCCCCCCCCCCCCAAAAAAAAAAAAACCTAACCCCCCCCCCCCCCCCCCAAGCTAAATGCTAAAAACTAAAACCCCCAGAAAACCTAAAAAAAAACCTAACCCCCCCCCCCCCCCAAAAAAAAACCTAAACCCCCCTCCCCCACCCCCCAAAAACCTACCCCCCCCAAGCTAAAATGCTAAAAACAAAACCTCAAAAAACCTAAAAAAATTTTAAAAAAATCTAAAAAAATCAAAAAAAAATCTAACAAATTTTTTTTAATATTTTTTATGCTCAAATCGCTACTTTTAGTAGAAAAAAAAATTTAATTTTTTTTTTGCTTCGAAAAGTAGCGATTTTTATATAAAAAATATTAAATTTTTTTTTGTGATTTTTAGCTATTTTTAGTCATTTTTGGTTGTATTTACATTGGTTCTCGCGGTTCTCGCAATGAGATGGTTCTCGCATGATCTTCTCCCTATATATATATATATATATTAAAGCCCAAACTTTTTTCTCTCTCTACCAGAGCCCACCTACTGCAACGAAACCTCCTTCCCCAAATTTCCTGCAATGAAACCTCCTTCCCCAAATTTTGTATACAATTAACAACACACCTTAGATCTGACATCACACGCTTCTGTGTATACGCTTCAATCTGTGTTGTTATCTTGCTTCTATAGAAATCCTAAAAGGGAGCAAGAAGACTTGCTTAAACTTTTGCTTAACAATTCCCATAACGAGGTTTAATTCACAGAACCTTTTTTCTTTCTTTTGGGTATGTGTCGAGTGATTAATATTTGGATTATAGCCTAATATTCGAATTCGACTTTAACCCTTGACCCATTTAGGTTTCTCTTAATGATTTTATTTTCTTTTTTATCACTAACCCTTTGGATCTGATGGTGTCAACGCTTCAGATCTTACGCTATTCAGATCTGACATCGTCGGCAGCAATGGTTGTCTGCCGGAGCCTGCTCCGTTGTTGTAATAAAGCATAAAACCTCTCTCTCTCTATACCTGATGATGGTGCGTAGAGAATACGACGTGGCAGAAGACGGTGGAGGATGCAAATTGTTAGGGTTTTGTAGATTTGTGATTGATGGGGTTGTGAGATTAATTTAGGTTGATTAAGAGGCTGTTTGGCTAAGCTTTTCAAAATGACTTATTTGCTTATTTGCTTTTCTGAAAAGCAAATAAGTCAATAAGCTGTTTTGAAAAGCTTTAAAATGGAGCTTTTCAAAATGACTTATTTGCTTATTTGCTTTTAAGCAAATAAGCAAATAAGTCATTTTGAAAAGCTTAGCCAAACAGCCCCTAAGATCTGAATAGTGAGGGTTTGTGAGATTAATTGAGAAAGAAACGGGGTGATATTGGAGTTGACAAGCTTAAATCCTCATGTGCAAGGCAGATGCCAAATTTCATTGACAATTTTAACCTGGTTAGGGCTAAAGGACCTAGGGTGTAATGAGTTTTATAAATAAAGGACTGTGACTGTAGTTATTGAAGTTAAAAGGTATCCATTGCAATCCGATACAAACATAAATGACGAAAAGTGTAATTTACCCTTTAATTTAATTTACATTTTTAGGATATTTAGAAACCCCTACCCCCTCCCATCAAATATAAAAATGGTTTCCGTGTTAGTCTAGGTCTAGATAAAGTCTAATTAGCGTAATTAGAGAGTCTCGTGGGTCCGATACTCGGACTTACTTTAGTTTTACTACATTGAGCGGTACACTTGTCGGTTGTGTGGTTTAGTTTTAGATCGAGTCTAAGTTTATAAATTTAAAGCTTAGAGTGTCTAGACTAGGATAATTTTAGTAGTTTTCATTTAACCACTTTTAGCACATCATATACCAAGACCATAAGGTTCTCAAATATGAAAAAATCTTACAAATAAATTACTTTGCATTTTCAAGAACGTTGTTAATGTAGGAATTTCTAAGGGATTAGCCAATTGTTTGCTCCAAACAGGCCACCAACGAGACTCATCGTGTTTAATCGTAAGTTTGTCGTGTTTGATTAGTTTAGGGGGAGGGACCCCAAAAACACTTGGAACATTCATCTTTGTTTTCCAAGGTGATTTACCATGCCTTAACGGGGCAACCCACATACTAAAATGAGGATTCCAAGGCCACCGTGTAAGGATTTGTTATGGACTGACACAAACTTATTAACCTCATTGAACTACCATGTATCAATGGTGTAAGATCAAGAAAGGAAGAAAGCCCTTAGCCCGAGTTTGTCGAGTTTTATTTCGAGAGCACCAATTTCAACATCTTCCTCAAACATTAAACACACAGAATATAAGATTAGGAAGTTTAGCTTGAGAACAAAAATGATAACAAAAACGAATAAACATTAGTACTTCTATTTTGATTGATCATGGTTTTGCTACTAGGGGAGAACTAGCTAGTTTGGTATTTATAGCTAAAAACAACAACGAATTTTCGATAGATTGGTTGTCGGTAAAGGGCCTCACCCAGACAATCACCTAAAAAGCATGTATGGGAATCTTATCAGAAAACCAAACCACGAATACCAACGGAATAGCAAGGGATTATCAACGGACTCTTGGGCCCACACCGACAATCACCTAAAAAGAATATGTGGGAACCTTGTTGGAAATCCAATAATGTTTTACCGATGGACTATCGAGGTATAGTCGTCGGTAATGTTCTCCCACCAAATTGGGAAAATTTATAATAAGGTGCCGGTAACACTCTCCCACCAAACTGACGAAATTTTAAAATAGAGCCCAATTTGTAAAAATGTTTTAAATTTTGTTTTGGGCATTTCCATCGGAGATTTGTCGGGAATTATCGACCAAACTTGCCATCGGAAATTTTTTGTTGGTAATACTCATTTGCTTAGTAGTGTGGCAATATCCGTTTCTCAATGTTAACTCAGGTTAACAACATTTCAAAGGCCATGAAAGAAAATAGATCTTGCTATAGAGTGCCTAGAAGCCGAATGGTCTCCCATTTTGATTTTCATGCAGGGTTAAGAAATGAATCATCTTAACCAATTTGTCAACTATAACCTCACCCCAAGATGATTGATGTGTCAATTTTACAAAATCAAATCACAAACACAATTCCATAAATGACTAAATTGTTTCAACAACTCCAAACGTGTAGAAAATACATCATCTGAATTATTAATCAATTAACAAAAAGATTATAGACTAAATACAAAATAACATAGGGTATGATAAGAATGTACCCAAAATCCATGGTATAATTAATTAGTGTGTAGTAGACGTCGAGTAGCTTGATCATATGTATGTGGGCAGATCACGGTATCCCATTCTCTACTTGTAACTTGTTTCCTTAGTGTGTTTCTAATCGATCCATATGACTCCATGTTTGTACATAATGTAAGATGTTAACCAAGTGATCTCAACTCATTGTTACGTTTGGTATCACACCATTTTATGTCACAATAATTAGCTTATGGTCTTCTCACAAGAAGAAATTGAAGCGATGATGCGGGCCCAAGTGTGGAGGAGCGGGTCATCTTATATTTGGAGGCCCAAGATCGTGTGACAAAAGGGACTTCACTAAAATGGCTCTAACTTGGGCTACGGGTGTTCGTTTTGGGCGTGCGACCATGGGAATCGATCGTGAGAGCGAGACCCATCTTTCTACAAACGCCTAAGGCGGTTTGGGTCATCGTTCGGGCCCAAAAACAATTATTTCTATGAATTATTTATCGTTTTATGTTTTTTTTCTGCTTTTGGTGGACTTTTATTTCGTTCTAGCTTTTGACCCAAGTGTTTTTTGAGGCCCGTTTTCAATTTACGTTGTTATTTATATGATTGTAATGGGAGAAGGCAAATCAGTTTTGAAATATATGAAAAGTCATTTTTCTCTCCCAATTAACTAGTGTGTTTTGTGTGTGAAAATCTTAATTTTCAGTATTCCTTGAGAATCAACAAATTTTGGAAGAATCGTTCCTGGTATTCTGTGAGAATCAACAGGTCTGATTTCCTATCCCATTTTCTAGTCTACATCAACCGAGTAAAGATTTCATACTTGTAAACTTCAGTAAAGAGTACAAATGCAGTAAAGAGTACAAATGTGAGACCGCTATCACATGTAACTAAACGAATTTCAGATTTCTATAATCGAAATGATCCGAGAAGATGAGTTGTTCGGTTGTATATTAAGTGGATATGTATATATATATATATATATAGGGTAGGGTTCATGCGAGAACCATCTTTATCACGCGAACCACGAGAACTAATATGAACACAACCAAAATAAACCCTATAACAACTCTCCTAAAAATTCTTATAACACCCCTATACGTCTTAAAATACACCCCGTATACGAAAAACGGCCCGAAATACCTTTAATTTAATAAAAATTAAATAAAAACAAGAAATTAGGGGCGCTCGCGGGGCGCGACCCCCTTATCTATATTCGTCGCGGGCCGCGACCAGGTGGACACCAGGCAAGCCCCGAGGCTGCCACGTGTCCCACTCGTGTCAAAGCTAGTTTGTGACTGGTCAAGGCTAAAGCCTACCCTACCTCGCTCGCGGGCCGCGAAGGCGTTGCCTTCGGTTCTCGTTGGGCGCGACAAGGTGACGATCAGACCCTATAAATAGAAGCCATCGGCTTCATTTACCAAATCGTTCACAATCGATCTCTCTCTCTCTATTCTGAATAGCAATAATAATTCCGGGTATTATACCCACTAAAATAGCGAAGCTCTGCCTTGATGTAAGTATCATAACTCCCAGTTACGTATTAGATACGCTGCCCGATTGATCTAGTGCTCTGTAACGCATGTCTAGGCTCTGCCTGACTTAGTTGTTGGAATTCTATCTCGGGGAGGGTATAGCTAATGTAAATTTGGGTTATTATACTCACACGTGTGTATTGTTTAATTAATAGATTATAATCAGGAAATCACAAGAAAATACCTAAATTAGCAATGTGAGTAATCCTTCTTTTTGTGAACTATTTTTACAAAACCTCAAATGTTTTAAATTATATTTCACAGTGATTGAGTATTTGAAATTCTACAATTATCGTCGGTACGTTGGGGTTTTGTATACAAAATTTGTTACTACACTGTGAGTATTAACCTTACCACAAGTCAGCATTGACAGTGTCGTGGGTGGTAATTAAAGTAGATATAAACAAATGTAATTGCTGGATTGCCCTCAATGCTGTAAAAGGATAAAACTTTTCTTGATTAAACTGGGATTCACTCGCCAGTATTTCTTGCTGATAAAATGTTATTAAACACGTTTCAGGTAACAAAATGTGAAAGCCAATTAGAAGCCACCTGGAGAGCACTGAAGGCTTGGAAAAGTGGCTATAAAAGTTACGTAAATAAAGAAGAGTTTTATTTTAAATAAATTAGGGTTTATCCCTATAAACATATTGTAATGGAAACTTGGGAATTTCCCATGTATTTATTATTATAAAAATATGGTGTTTTACTCTGATAAACTATTTTCTAACTATGGTCCTGATGTAAATTCCGCTGTGAAATTAATAAACACTGATACCAGCAGCTCTGAGTAGGCAGCGGCCGCCCACCCCCCGGGGCAGGGGTCGGGGGTTGCGACAGGAAGTGGTATCAGGGCTACAGCCACTGATTTCAGCCATAGAAGTGTTCTGCTGACACCAAAATTTTATCCATTTTGTTAGGAAATAATCTATGTGATTATGTGTATATCTGTATATTATTGCTTTGTGTTATTTGACAATTTGTTAGTTTACAGTATGAGTGATCAAGGTCCGTCAGACGCCTATCGTCAACTGTCTAGTTCTCCTAAAGATGAAGGAACTTCTTCCCAGCCTACTCCTTTGGGGTATTCAGCTGACACAGAAGAGGGAATTTTCATGTTTAAGGCGCAATCCGAAGAACCATTCCCTACCAAAAAGAGAGGATGGTTCAGTCGGGGAGCACATGAGCGTAGGAAGAGAATGAGGAAGTTACATCAGCAACGGGCTTTAGCAGCAGCAAATAGGGAGATGAATGCCCAGACCCAAGACATAGTCAATAGGCGATTGGCCAACTTTCACATACTAGCTACCACTGCCGCAGACCCAAACCTAGACCAAATCATTGCACCACAGCCACTACCACTGTTCCCAACCCAACCCAACCCATGGACATAGAACCTAACCCAGGAGACCAGGTTCCCATACCCGCATTTGACCCAAACGAAATCCCTAGAGTCCCAGCACCAAATCCTCTAGCCTACGACCCATGGGAGGATGATCATAGGGATTATCGAGAACTCTACCCACAGGAGGAGCCCATACCAAACCCAGTAGCACCATACCCTAACCTTGACCCTCTAGATCCATATTGGGATGCCGATCAGTATGTTCGGGAAATCCTAGAAAACCCATACCCATATGGAGAACCCGTACCACTGTACCCTGACCCAATACCAGGACCACCACCACCCATGAGTACCGAAAACGTGCAGGAACTCCGCACTTTTGGTGAGAAGTTAGTAGATGAAGGACAAAGAATAAGGAAAATAGGGGAAAGGCTCATTTGGAAATACGACGAGTGAAATATGCAGTATTGGATGAACCCCCATTAATAATAATAATAATAATAATATATATATATATGTGTGGCTTGAAAATATATATATATATATATATATCTAATTAAATAACCTAAATACCTACTGATGCATAATTAGTATTGTATTTTAAATTCTAGTTGCAGCTTGTAATAGATATAGATATCTATAAAATAGAGTAAATGTCGCAATGCATGACGGTTTTGACCAATGTGTTGTTTGTGCAGTTTTTGGTATTAAATCTTGTTCTGTGATATTAATATTTGGTAAATGTTTATAATCCAGATGGACAACGAAGTGAATCAAGAAAACCCGAATAACGATAATAACAGAAATCAAGTAGATAACAGTGTCATCTAACACATAGTGGCACACGGGATTATAGACGCTATGCCATATATTATCAAAACAGTTAAGAAGCGGAAAATAATAAAACTAATAGTGGAAGTAAAAGACCACCTACTGAACCCAGTCACAGTGCAAACAATGGACCATTACTTCAATTGCCTATTCCAAAGAGAAGAAGAACCATGCCATATGGTTGTTCTTATAAAGAATTCTGGTCTTGCAAACCTATAGAATTCTCTGGCAATGAAGGAGCCATTGCAGCTCTACGTTGGATAGAAAAGACTAAGGCAGACTTAAAAATAAGCAAATGTGCAGAAGAAGATAAAATCATGTTTGCTTCCAATCTTTTTAAGAATGCAGCTTTAGAATGGTGGAACACTATTCTCCAGTCTAGGGGAAGTGACAGAGCCTATAATATGGAATGGACTGAGTTTAAGAATATGGTTGAAAGAAAATTATGTCCTCCCAATGAAAAAGAACAAATAGCTAATAAGTTTCTTAAACCTTAGAATGACTGGAGTTGACTGTAAGGGTTACACTACCGTATTCTTCGAATATGCTAGAATTGTGCCAACCCTAGCTTCACCAGAACCAGTATTAATCTCCCGTTACATCTGGGGATTAATCAGTAGAACTAGCAAATACCTTGATGATGAATTGGTACGTACGCAAGAAGAGAACCAGAGGAAGAACCTAGTCAAAAAGCTTACCCAGGAATTTCACTACGGTAATTCCAACCGTGGGAAAAACATAGGTTCTACTTCTAAAAGATCACAATTACAGGAGATAAGCCATCTCGATCTACAAAATTCATCTCTATGATGAAAACAACAAGTTATGCAAGGAAAGGATCACTAGTGTATATCATTTCCATAATCATTAACACTAAAGGAAACGAATTGAAAGATATTCCCGTAGTATCTCAATTCTTCGATGTTTTCCCAGAAGAATTACTAGGACTACCGTCAGATAGGGAAGTCGAATTCAGGATTCACCTACTACCAGGAACAACACCAATTGCCAAGGCACCTTACCGTTTGGCACCAGCAGAGATGCAAGAACTGAAGAAACAGTTAGATGAACTTTTGGAGAAAGGATTCATACAGTCAAGTTCATCGCCATGGGGAGCACCAATCTTGTTTGTCAAGAAAAAGGACGGATCAATGCGTATGTGCACTGATTACCGAGAATTGAACAAAGTCACGATTAAAAATCAGTACCCATTACCGAGAATCGATGATTTGTTTGATCAACTGCAAGGAGCTCGATTCTTTTCTAAGATTGACTTATGCTCAGGATATCATCAACTGAAAGTACAGGAAGAGTACATTCCTAAAACTGCCTTCAGAACAAGGTATGGCTATTATGAATTTACAGCCATGCCATTTGGTCTAACCAATGCCCCAGCCACATTTATGGACATGATGAACAGAATATGTAAACCATATCTGGATAAATTCATAATTGTCTTTATAGATGATATTCTCATTTATTCTAAGAATAAAGAGGAACATGCAGCGCATCTGCATACACTCCTAAATTTGCTGAGAAAAGAAAAGCTTTACGCTAAATTTTCAAAATGTGAGTTTTGGTTAGAAGAAGTACAATTCCCTGGACATTTAGTTAATCATGAAGGAATCCATGTGGATCCCACAAAGATTGAGGCGATTACTAAATGGAAAGTCCCTGAATCACCAACGGAGGTGAGAAGTTTTCTCGGACTAGTAGGCTATTATAGACGGTTTATCCGAGATTTCTCTAGAATAGCCATTCCATTAACAAAACTGACCTGTAAATCTATTAAGTTTGAATGGGGACCAAAACAGGAAGAAGCCTTTAGAATCCTTAAGCAAAGATTAACCAACACACCCATACTAGTGTTACAAGAAGGAACTGAAGACTTTGTAGTCTATTGTGACGCTTCTAAGTTAGGTTATGGATGTGTGTTGATGCAACGTCAAAAGGTTATAGCCTATGCCTCTAGACAACTTAAGAATCATGAAGAAAATTATACAACCCATGATCTAGAATTAGGAGCTATTATTTTTGCCCTTAAAATTTGGAGACACTATCTTTACAGTAGTAAGTTTACCATTTTCACCGATCATAAGAGTTTAAGATATGTTTTCGGGCAAAAAGAGCTAAATATGAGATAAAGACGCTGGATGGAAATTCCTAGTGATTATGATTGTAATATCCAGTATCATGCAGGAAAGGCTAATGTAGTAGCTGATGCTTTAAGTCGAAAATATCATGAAAATCCAAGACGAGTACGTTCTCTCAAATTAAATCTTCAGATAGATTTAAATGAATAGATTAGAGAAGTACAAAAATCAGTAATCAAGGACGATACTGAAAAGTTGAAAAGAATGATTAAGGAATTAAAACAAGGAACAGATGGAATTTGGAGATTCCATCAGAAAAGAATTTGGATACCCAAACAAGGAAACCTACGCCACCGAATATTAGAAGAAGCCCATAAGTCTAAGTATACGATACATCCTGGAAGTGATAAAATGTATCAAGACTTAAGAAAGAATTTCTGGTGGATAGGAATGAAAAAGGATATAACAGCTTATGTTGCCAAGTGTCTAACATGTTCACAAGTTAAAGCTGAACATCAGAAACCCTCAGGTTTATTGCAGTAATTAGAAATGCCAATATGAAAGTGGGAATTGATAACAATGGACTTTGTTACCAAATTACCCAAAACACGAAAAGGTAATGATACAATTTGGGTGATTGTGGACAGATTAACCAAATCTGCTCATTTCTTACCGATGAAGGAAATTTTCAGTATGGAGCAATTAGCCAAGTTATATGTAAATGGAATAGTTTTATTACACGGAATTCCTTTATCTATTGTATCTGATAGAGATAGCCGTTTTACTTCTCATTTTTTGACTAGTTTCCAAAAAGCAATGGGAACCAAGTTAAATATAAGCACCGCTTATCATCCTCAAACGGATGGACAAAGCGAAAGGACAATTTAGACAATGGAAGATATGCTTAGAACTTGTGTAATTGATTTCGGAGGAAATTGGGACGATCATACCATTAATAGAATTTCCTACAATAACAACTATCATACCAGTATCAATACTGCACCATTTGAAGCACTTTATGGACGAAAGTGCCGGACTCCAGTCTGTTGGGCAGAATTTGGAGAAAAACAACTGTCTGGACCAGAGATAGTACAAGAAACAACAGACAAGATTATTCAAGTCAAGGAAAGACTAAAAGCAGCACGCGATCGTCAAAAGAGTTATGCTGATAATAGGCGAAAGTCGTTGGAATTTCAAGTGGGAGATAAGGTATTATTAAAAGTTTCTCCATGGAAAGGAATAGTCAGATTCATCAAGAGGGGAAAGCTAAGCCCTAGGTATGTTGGACCCTTTGAGATTATTAGAAGGATAGGACCAGTAGCTTACCAGCTACAACTGCCAGAGGAAATGGCAGGAATACATGATGTATTTCATGTATGTAATCTCAAGAAATGCTTAGCCGATGAATCATTAATGGTACCTCTTAAGGACATAGAGGTAAATGAGAAACTTAAGTTTGTAGAGAGACCCTTACAGATTAAAGATAGAAAGATCAAGAACCTGAAGCACAAGAGATTGGTTCTAGTCAAAGTAAAATGGGATTCCAAGAGAGGACCAGAATACACTTGGGAGCTTGAATCAGAGATGCAAAGGAAATATCCACACCTGTTCCAGTAGACCTCGAGGACGAGTTCTAAAATAAGGTGGGGAGGATATAACAACTCTCCTAAAAAGTCTTATAACACCCCTATACGTCTTAAAATACACCCCGTATACGAAAAACGGCCCGAAATACCTTTAATTTAATAAAAATTAAATAAAAACAATCGTCACGGGCCGCGACCAGATGGACACCAGGCAAGCCCCGAGGCTGCCACGTGTCTCACATGTGTCAAAGCTAGTTTGTGACTGGTCAAGGCTAAAGCCTACCCTACCTCGCTCGCGGGCTGCGAAGGCGTTGCCTTCGGTTCTCGCGGGGCGTGACAAGGTGTCGATCAGACCCTATAAATAGAAGCCATCGGCTTCATTTGCCAAATCGTTCACAATCGATCTCTCTCTCTCTCTATTCTGAATAGCAATAATAATTCCCAGGTATTATACCCACTAAGATAACGTAGCTCTGCCTCGATGTAAGTATCATAACCCCCGGTTATGTATTAGATACGCTGCCCGATTGATCTAGTGCTTCGTAACGCATGTCCAGGCTCTGTCTGACTTAGTCGTTGGAGTTCTGTCTCGGGGAGGGTATAACTAATGTAAATTTGGGTTATTATACTAACACATGTGCATTGTTTAATTAATAGATTATAATCAGAAAATCACAAGGAAATACCTAAATTAGCAATGTGAGTAATCTTTGTGAAACCTTTTTGTGAACTATTTTTACAAAACCTCAAATGTTTTAAATTATATTTCACAGTGATTGAGTATTTGAAGTTTTACAATTATCGTCGGTATGTTGGGGTTTTGTATACAAAATTTGTTACTACACTGTGAGTAGTAACCTTACCACAAGTCAGGATTGACAGTGTCGTGGGTGGTAATTAAATAGATATAAACAAATGTAATTGCTGGATTACCCTCAATGCTGTAAAAGGATAAAACTTTTCTTGATTAAACGGGGATTCACTCGCTAGTATTTCTTGCTGATAAAATGTTTTTAAACGCGTTTCAGGTAACAAAATGTGAAAGCCAATTAGAAGACAGCTGCAGAGCACTGAAGGCTTGGAAAAGTGGCTATAAAAGTTACCTAAATAAAGAAGAAGTTTTATTTTAAATAAATTAGGGTTTATCCATATAAACATGTTGTAATGGAAACTTGGGAATTTCCCATGTATTTATTATTATAAAAATGTGGTGTTTTACTCTGATAAACTATTTCCTAACTACGGTCCTGATATAAATTCCGCTGCCAAATTAATAAACACCGATACCACCAGCTCTGAGTAGGGCGCGGCCGCCCGCCTCCCGGGGCAGGGGTCGGGGGTTGCGACAAACCCACCTCACCACCACCCAAAAACCTAAACATCCACCCCCACCCAACCACAACCCGAAAACCTAAACACCCCACCCCCACCTAAAAAAAACTATGTTACGTGTAATAACCAGAGGCTGCCGTGTGTTACCTGTAACAGCTCTTGCAGACTTTCAGTTTTTCTGAAAAAGTAAAAGTTGTTACGTAACACGTGGCAGCCTCTGGTTGTTACATGTAACAAGTCTGCAAAAAGGTATAACACGTGGCAAAAGGAGGTCAATTCATTTGGGTTTCTTAGTTTTCTTAACTAATATGAGGTTTCTTCCTATAATTGCCTTATATGTGTGTGTGTGTTGTTCTGTTGTAAGATGAACATGAAATATTGCAACCCTAAACAGCAACAGCAATGGTGGAGGTGAATAGAAGGTACACACTTTTATTCCCATAGACAACTAATAGCTTACAGGTAACAGGTACATGATCAACAAGAACAACAATCTAAAGCAAGAAAATAAAATACTTTTTAAACATGAAACACACACAATAATCACTTCAAAACAACCAACTAGCATTCCATATTTGCATCCAAACCAAACTACTTCTGGCAGTATGTACTCTTAACGCACTCCCTTTTGTTATTAACGTTATAAAGTCCTTCACAGTGTCCGTCACAAGCTGCATTACCGCTCTGGAGACTATCATAACTAAGAGTGTTTGTTTCAGCCAGAATCCGTCGATGTTCTTCGGTGTCCATAAGAAACTCTTCATCTTCTTCCACTAGCGTTGGGCACTCAGCCATAGTGCCATTGCACTCATCTGCATACTTTCTTGACGACAATAAAGATCCTTCACAATGATTCATCATCATGAAGATAATTGATAGTAACAAGATGACACAAGTCAAGAAATTGATCAAGATGGTGTTTCTTGATCCATGAGTTGCCATTTTTTGGAAGAAATTTGTGTTGGTTTGTTGATGAAGATAATGTTGTGACTTGTGAACAATGAATGTGTGTTTCAAGATTAAAAAAAAAAGATTGGAAGTATTGTCGTTTACTGTTGTGTATTTAGAAGTATATGCATAGCTTATATATTTTAACCGGATAAAATATTTTTATAAAACCAAATGATCTTATTTTATTTTTATTGAAGATTACATTGGGATTGTATTATTGGGGTGACCCACTTTTAACAAATAATGCCCGTGAACTTGGTACATATTGGCGTTTTTTGATGAAAAAAAAAAAAGAATTAATAGTAATACTTCCTCTGGCATTTTATGGCATTTTCCTTGGTAATAAGTTAAATCACAATTTCAAAAAAAAATAATGTTCAAATAGACATTGACTTTTGTAAGTGTCGGCTATGAAGATGTTGGCTTATCGGAGTGTGGCTATGGAGGTGACGGATTATCGGAGACTCGGAGTGTGTGGTTATGGAGTGTCGGCTTATCTGAGTGTGTGTTATGAAGGTGTCATTTAACAAAGTGTTGACTCTTTATGATTTCCTTATATTATAATACAGGTGGATTCGTTTTTATGGTTTGATTACTTGTTTAATTTGTGTTTACCAATCGACACACCCAGTACGTCTTGTATTATGAAGCTGTTACCCTTACCACATGTGTCCTGATGAAACTAGGTTTTGTCATATCATACAAACGTTATACGATGCTATTTTTTATAACATGACAATTGGCACGTTGCTAAACAACAACGTGATAGATTGTAGGATGACTTTGCTTAACACTTAAGAGTAAACAGAAATTGAAAAGCAAAGCATCAATCTATGTGTGTGCATAAAAGGACAGTATATTAAGGAATGAACATGTTCATGAACGGTTCACAAACGCTTAACGAATGAGATTTCTTGTTCATGTTCATTCATTAAGGAAATGAACATGTTCATGAACACTTACCGAACATAAACGAACGTATACGAAGACAATCAAATGTTCATGAACATAGATAAACACAAACGAACGTTGTATATTCATTTTCAAACAAAATTTGTATCTTTTATCAGAAAGATTACGAATAATCCACCAAAAAGAAATAAGTACTTAACATAATTATGTGCAGTGGCGGAGCTTAACCAAAAGTTTCGAGTGGGCGTAAAGTGATGGGACCCAATTTTTTTTTTCTATCGTTATGTTACGGGTCGGGTCGGGTCGGGTTGGCTATTCGATTCAAGTCGGGTCAAATAATAATAGTTCCAAATAAAACAAAGTGTATATTTACCAAACTACCCATCATTTATATAAAAAGTTTATAAATATTTAGGATATACAATTTAGGAAAAATAATCGGAGGGGGCGATCCTATATAATTTTAAAATTTTTAGACGAAAAATCGGAACTTATACACTTCTAACCAAAACATTGGGGTGGGCGGGTGCACCCCCGGGCACCCACTATACTTCGCCCCTGATTATGTGAACATAGTTGACATAACTAACACAAAAAATAAAAAGTTTGTCAAGCTTTAACACAAATTGAATTTGAAATGATTAATTGAGAGATGTTGGTTAAGGCGTATAGTATAATTAAGATTTCAAAATTTTAAAAACTAAAACCATTATCATCATCATCATACTCAGTAAATCTCACCCATAGCAAAGCTAAGGTAGGGTCTGAGAAAGGTAAGATATAGACAGTCTTACCTCTACCCCGTAGGAATATAGAGGCTACTTACAGTGATACCCTCGGCTCGATACTAGTTTTGCATCAAGCCTTGGACATAAGGCACATAACACTCAACAATCGAGACAAAGGTCGATTAGTGCATGTACCCTTTTGTCTTTCGGCTATCAACGCTACCACATCATGATTAACCGCCCGTCGCGTTTAACGTATTTTCACGATATTAGTAAAATAACGTTAAAATTAGTGCAATTTCACTTTTGTCCCCGAGGGCCCACACATATATACATTATATGTGTACACCGCAGCGGGGCGTTATTTAAAAAAAAAACCAATAAACTAAAAATGCGTATAGCATAACTAGGTTTCAAAATTTTAAAAACTAAAACCAATAAACTAAAAATATAACATAAAAAATATCTAAATCAACGAACACAAATGAACATAAACGTTCACGTACATAAACAAACGAACGCAGCCTCTATTTATGTTCGTATGTTTAACTTATCGAACGAAATTTCTTATTCGTGTTTGTTCATTTATCAAACGAACGAACATGAACGAACTTCTCGTCGAAAGGTTCACAAATTTTTTTGCTGAAAGTTTAGTTGGTTTAGCTCTAAAGAACAGTAAGTTTAAACAAGTGAATATATAGTAAACTTGATCAGAATTTATATAATGTATCGGCACAAAGACCAAATGTATAAACATATTGTAATAAATAGAGTTGTTGAGATGTGAACATCTACCTATATAGAGGAAACAAAATTATACAAAACGAATCAGTATTTTATAACCTATATAGAGGAAACAAAATTATACAAAACGAATCAGTATTTTATAAACATCTAGACACGTGATTTAGCTCTTTGTAAACAATCGCATATTGCAATATCAACATATTAGCGTGTAAACGAGCCGAGCCCGCACTTGTACAGGCTCGAGTTAGGTTTGTGAATAGTTTTTCAAACTCGAATTTGGCTCGGGCTCAGCTCGTTTATTATCTATTAATTATTTTATTTATATATTTTAATTATATATATATTTGTAATTATAGTATATAATAATAGTTATCATAAGAATATAAGAATATATATTAAATAAAACTTATAAAACAAAAGCTCGTGAGCCGGCTTAAATAAAACTTGTACAAATAAAAAGCTCGTGAGTTGGCTTGAGCTCGATAAGTAAAGCTCGGACTCGAACTAGTTTAAGCATGGCTTGTTCGAGTTTTTAGCAAGTTGGATCTCAAGTAGCGCATCGGCTCGTTTACACCCCTAACAGTAAACAATAAACAATTGATGCTTTAGGTTCAAATTCAGTATGTTTCAAAATCAACGTATTCTCAAAGGCAATTCATAATTAAAACAGTTCAATCTTTCGAGAAAAAAACTTGTTCAACAATATTCAATCAATCTGTACTTTAAAATATCGAAGAAATAACGATAACAAAGTAAAGGTATATCACCTTTTGCAATGTGATTGATTTCCTTTCTACCCGAACGTACAAATGTGATGTAATATGCCAAAAGTAATTATTGGAACTACATTTTAAAGTTTAATTTTTCATAAATAAAAGTTTCAATAATCAAGTTCACAAGAGATTGTATTCAATAATCGCAACGATTTTCAAAGAATTTTCAAGCACATTCAGAAGGATTTTCAAAGTTGATTGTTAAGAAGGATTTTGGAAGACGATGAATACCGTATGATAAAGAATGATTATCCAGAAGGACTTTTGGTCGGATGATAATGGTGATGAAAACTTAACTAAGAAGATGATGAATCGCAAGGTGAAGACCGATCGACCCCTGCCATTTTTTTTGAAAAAACTGAGTAATCGCAACTGGCGTACGTCTACTTTTTGTTTTTATAATCAATTTCCGCAGGTTTATCAGGCTCCTCTTGGGCTTAGGGGTTGTTTGGCAACTTCTGAATGGTTAAGCGCTGAACCAGTAAGAGATCTGAACCATTAAATGCTGAACCAGTAAGAGGTTTGAACCATTAAGAGCCAGTATAATGCTTAATCCTTTAGAGGCAAATGTCTAACCAATTCAAATTAGATGTGAACCATTCAGACATCTGCTCACGAAACAAACAGTCTGAACCATTAAGTGCTGAACTAGTAAGAGGTCTAAACCATTAAGAGCCTCATTAAGAAGTAAACAAACAGCCCCTTAGACCAATTACAAGTAATATCTGGGACTGAGGACCGCATCATCAAGGACAAAGCCATGTTCGTCTCGGTCGACACAGGATTTTCCTTACAGGGTATGATGTTAAGTTGCCCATCCCTGGATTTACCTATAATTTTTCATCATCTTTGATTCACAAAATTTTACACTTTAGTTTGTTATTTAATCGGATGGCTGTAATAGTAAAAACATCAGCCTACCGAGTGCTTGTTATTTTAAACAGTTAAATTAAATACTTATATAACCTTTTTACTGAATTTATCAAACTTCAAAAAGGTACCTTAATGCACACGCGATTAATGCACCGACATGAACCATTGACAACCATGATGGTTTACCAGGAAGGCGAGAGATCAGATCTTTGTGAATGATTTCAATAATGGTAAACATAAAGCTAAGAGCAAAATACCGTCTGCGGTTGCTATATTCCGTCATCAGATAATACAAATTCAAACCGAAAAAAGGTAAAGCTGGAAACTTAAATTAAGAGACTTGCTGGAGACAAAACTTTCAAAATGTGATTTAACACTTCAACTAAAAGCAATAAGACTTGTGTGTGCACACCTCTGTTGTTCCCCGATGTTCGCCAAGATGAACCAAAATCTAACTTATCACCAAACCTTGCATCGCTGGAGTTCCTTCTTCGGTGACCTTGTTTGCTTGAATGGTTGTTATTACATTTGCTATGTTACCCTGAAAAACAAAATGTTCTTAAATCATAAAAATACAAAAAAAAAAAAAACAAATAGAATGTCACAAAAGACGATATTATTTACCCTCCATGTTGCCAGCTTTTCTCGTAGGGCTAGCCACTGGCGTGGCCCAAAAACACGCTCAGTACAGCGGCTACACAAAGCATGAAACAGTATACAAGTCATACTAAAAAGGCAACAATAATAAAATAATCTTAAAAAATAGAAAGAACATGAAGTTTCTATGCACCTCACTCTGATGACTTGATTCATTTGGTCGATTTTGCAATCGATGAGTTTAGAAGTAATTGCTTTAACTACCCACGGTTCAACTTCATCATCCTCTATCTGAAAGAACGCCACCGTGATGTGGGCAAAAAGGGGTGAGAATCTTGTTTATGTGGGTGCGTGTTGCGAGAGGGTGTGACTGTATGAACAAATCGTGTTTTTACCTGGAGTGTGTCCTTTATCGAAGAATAGGAAATTTGGCCAGATTCATTAGAGGCAAGATCGACAATTGACATCAACCGCATCTTTGCTATACATTCTTCATGTACAAGACCTACACATTGCAAAGAAAATACCACCATAAACTGAGTGTAGAAAAGGTAAAAAAACTACTACGAATTGAAAATTGCAGCGTCAGCATAGTTGTTAATGGTGAATATGCTACATACCGCTAATCAGTTAAAGCGGTCCAAAATCGAATAGCGGTCAAGGTCCGCTATATGATATATAGGTTATAGCGGTGGTATAGCGGTAATTTTTATACCATGCATAATTTATGTATTTTTATATATATATATTATATACGTATACCATTAATTTTATATTTTTTATATATAAATTCACAAGTATGAGGACTAAATATAAACTAATGAAGATGGAGGGGGGTTATATGTTAAAATACCCAAACTTAAATAACCCTAATCATCCCCACTTTCATCATACGCCGTTTTCCCGCTCCCCTTCTCTTCATCAGGCATAGTACCCAGTTATCTCTACAATGGTTCAAAATCATAGAACAACAACTGATTTTTGTTCGAATTAAGGTAACAATTCGTTTCACTTAACCGATTTGGTCAAATTTTGACTAATATCTGATCCAGTTTTGACCGATTTGGTCCGATTATAGGCGACTTTTGACCGATTTTTTCAAACTTTGACCTAATTTGACTTTGACCGCTATACAGGTTTCCAAATAGCGGCAAATAGCGGGCTATAGCGCCGCTAATAGCGGAACCGCTATGAGCCACCGCTATTTAGACCACTACAAACCCAGACGCCCGCTAACCGCTATAGCACCGCTATAGCGCCGCTATTAACTGCATATAACATACGAATAGCGATAAATGGTGGGCGGCTATTTTATAAATAGCGATACAATAGAAAAAAAAATTAAAAAACATTTATATGTATATTATATCAAAATATCCTGGTATATACGCCTATTTTACATGTATATTTAACAAAAACCTAAAATCCAGCTATTTTATAGCTATATTTAATTGCTATTTATATTAAAAAAATATTAAAGGTCGCTACCATCGCTATCTATCGCTACAGAGGCTATAGCGAGACTAGACCTATACGTTACGCTATTCGCTATAGCGAGCGTAGCGATCACTATTGACAACTATGAGCGTCAGGTTAGGTCAACCCACAAAACCTTTTCTTCTTTTTCGTTTTCTAATGAATCATTAACGGCTTTATTATGATTGCATAAAAAAAAACAACTTTAGTACAGTTAGATTCTAAATCTTTGAATAAAAATGATTTACAAGATCATATGCATTAAAAATAAACTTTGGGCAACTTTTAATCCATTTGACTTATCAAGCGTTCACAAGTAGATGAAGGTAATTACCATAGCTTTTCAATAATTCAGAATTTGTGGTGTGGAACTCCAAGTAAGCATCTAGCCTCTGAGTCTGAAAAATCTTCAAAAGCTGATATACTAATGCATACTTAGTGTCTTTCTCCAATTGTGCTACAGCAGGCATCTCAAGCAAATCATGCTGACATGGGTTGAAACACAAAAAATGATCAATTTCAAAATCTGATTTGAGAAAGAACCTGTAAACCAAACATCATTCCCTCAAAAACGAATTATAACAATCGCGTGAATGTTATGTACCGATTGTTTCTGGCATCGACTTGGCACATAGTTTAATATAAGTCTATCATCAAATGATTATATGCCTAAAATGCCCTTTAATAAAACAAGGACAAAACTTGTAGACTAGGATGATTCTCATCAATATGTTGTGACAATTGTTAGCGGGCAAATAATTAAATTTTAAAGATAAATATTTGAAAAAATAAACATTGCCTTTTACATTAGACATTTGTGTTTAAAGAATAATATACGCCATAGACACGAATATACCTTTTTCATATAAAGTTGGGTTTACCTTGTAAGAATGTACAGCTAAATTCCAAAAATCTTAAACAGTACGTGTAATAACCAAAACAATGTAATAAGAATATAAACTTTTAACCACATAACTTCCTTGAGAAGGTTGAAACACATACCTATTTCCACCCTTTTGTTTCAATGCAATAATTAATAAATGCAATAACGTACTATTGTACTATGTACGCTGCTAAGATTAAAGAAGCATTTATCAGTAAGATAATATAATACCTGAAACATGTCAGGTGCCTTGACAAATTCAATAATAGTGTGAGCAGCTTCTTCCTTAGGGTGAAGGGAGTGGTTAAACAGGTGAAAGTGACAAACTTTAAAATGGACCAATCAGAGAGTGTCATGTCAGAGAGGAGAAAAAGTTTAAACTTTGCTGAAAAGTGTTGGCAATGGTTTAGACAGTTGAAAGTGGCAAACTTTTTTTTTGTTTTTAAAAATTATGTGTTAAATAAAAACAATAAAGCATCAAATTAATTAAAAAAAAACAATTACATTAAAATGAAACTAAAAAAAAAAATTCATAGAAATAACCTCACTAAAACAACGCAACGACTAAAAAAATTAAAAATCACACGGCCATCCATACTTTGCGGCAATCTCGCGTTTTCGTGCGAGCGTGATCTCCAACATTGCTGGGGGAACATTGTCGTGAGGCCGGTTGTACGTCTCCAAGTCCTTGTCGAATTTAGCCTGGCGCATATTTTCGGCTTGCTTCTCGGCCAACGCCAAATATCTTTCCTCTCGCACCCTTTTGATATCCATCAACTCTTTTTTCATCGCCCTATATTCTTCAAATTTAGTGGTTATGTCTCTTGGATCGTCGCTTGAAGAAGGGGCGGCTTTGGCTTTTTTATCCCTCCTCTTTTGTCTTCGTGGCGAGGGATCCACGTTCATGTCGGGGATAGTTTGATGGCCACTCGTGAACTCGGCATTCGGTGTATCCGCTTGGTAATTACCCGAGTCCGACGACTTTCTTTTTGAACTCGAGCCCGAGCTTTCGTCTTCACCCAACAACGGAACTTGGCTATATTTTTCTTGACTTCGGACGACCTCCCACGCCGCCATATGAGCAAACTCATGATGTTCTTTTTCCTTGTAATCCTTAAACGCTTGCTTCAAGACCCAAGCATCGTCGGATCCGCTTGGACGTAAACGGTCCTAAAATAATAAATCACAGAAAAAAAATAAGTATTTTTTTGGGTAAAAATTTAACGTATGAATATTAAATAGTTTACCGCTTGCTGATAAAACCCGTTGAATGTTTTCAACTTTCCGTGCATGGTAATCATCTTGGAGCGGACCTGATGATGGTTTCGGCTGCTTCCTCCCATCGTGTTGTTGAAGTGCTTAAGAACTTTGCCCCAAAAACTATTATTCTTTTGTTGGTTGCCTTTTCTTTTGTCTAAGGTGCAATGAACCCAAGCCTTGGCCAATGCCTCCTCTTGTATAGGAGTCCAATTTTCCCGTTTCGCTTTACCACTCTTCCTTCTCGGCTCGTTTGCGGGTTCTTCTTGATGATGGCCTTCGTCTTCGTCATCATATTGCTCTTGAGTTTCCGCCACAAATTCTTCGTCGTCTTCATATTCCACATCTTCGTCCCTCGGCAGTTGTGAGGATGGGGTTTGAAAACCAAACGGGTCAAAAGCGTTTTGGTCGTCTAGGGAATCATAGATATTTGGAGCAACCATGGTCGGACCCTGTGGAAAATAGTTTTGCGGCGAAAATTTTGGATGGGGTTGGGTGTTGAACCCGTAAGTCGGTTGCATGCCTTGGCTATAAAAAATGGAGGTTGGCTATGTGTGGCGAAGCCTAGTTGCGGATGATACGGCGGAGTTGAACCACTCGAGCCGCCCCGCTGAGTTGGCACACTCGTCCTCGAGCCGCCCCGTTTAGTTGCCTTGCCATCGCGTTTCCTTGAGCCTTCCATTTGCAAATATGTAATAAAAAAACTTGGGTGAAAGTTTGGAAAAGAGAAGCAGAATGCCAAAATTGGTTGAAAGTTTGGAGAAGGTTTGGAGAAAATTGGGTGTAAATGTTGATTTATATAATAAAAAGTATAATTTTTTTTTTTAATGATTAAACGGCAATAATGCCGTTACACACACACCCCAAGGTTGTCCTCTTCCCTTTGTCGATCGGTGACTACATACCGAGTATCATGTTTGCCGCGCGGTAAAAAAGGGATGGCGGCGGTGTTCCCGCTCGGCATTCTCCTTTGCCGATGGGTTTGCCGCCCCACTCCCTTCACCCTTAGCTTCCTCCATAACATGTGCATCCTCACCAGAAAAGATTGCCAAATACTTTGTTAAGAGCTTAAGGGTTTCCTTAGAGGAGCTAAATTTTATCAAGGCAACAAACAGAAGATATTGCATAATTTAGTGAATGAACAAGAATATCAACAGAAATCATAAAAAAAAATGAACCACAAAAACAAAACGAATTTTCGTAAAGTTATATCTAGATGCCTGTAAACGAACAGAACGTTCATGAATTGTTCGTGAACTCGGCGAGAAGTTCGTTTATGTTTGTTTATTTAATATACGTATGAGCATGAACACAATTTTTTGTTCATTCATTTATGTTCGTGAACGTTCGTTCATTTATGTTCATTTGTTTATATTTGTCCGTTTATGTCCGTTTCAATTAAAATACATAAGTAGTTATATTTATATAAACATTAAACATAAAATGAACTTTCTAACTACATTAAACAAGTTGTAAACTTAAATTAAAAGACTTGCTGGAGACAAAACTTTCAAAATGTGATTTAACACTTCAACTAAAAGCAATAACAAGACTTGTGTGTGCCCACCTCTGTTGTTCCTCGATGTTCGCCAAGATGAATCAAAATCTAACTTATCACCCAACCTTGGATCGCTGGAGTTCCTTCTTCGGTGACCTTGTTTGCTTGAATGGTTGTTATTACATTTGCTATGTTACCCTGAAAAACAAAATGTTCCTAAATTTTAAAAATACAAAGAAAAAACAAATAGAATATCACAAAAGACGATATATTATTTACCCTCATGTAGCCAGCTTTTCTCGTAGGGCTAGCCACTGGCGTAGCCCTAAAACACGCTCGGTGCAGCGGCTACACAAAGTATGAAACAGTATACAAGTCATAATAAAAAAGGCAACAATAATAGAATAATTTTTTTAAAAAAATATAAAGGAGATGAAGTTTCTATGCACCTCACTCTGATGAATTGATTCATTTGGTCGATTTTGCAATCGATGAGTTTAGAAGTAATTGCTTTAACCGTTGGATAATCTTGACATGACGGGTCGGCGGGTACGGTTCATGGGTTACGGGTCAACTGGGTCAGCCGGTTATTTGGAGTTTATTTATTAAGCAATAAATTAGTTTGAATAAGTGTAGGTAGTCAAAATGAACGTTGCATGGACTGGGTAGTTGGTTGTTTTGAGTTTAACGGTTTCTTAGGTTATTTCCTTTTGAATAGATGATAGCAGTAGCACGTGTTAGTTTACTATTTTGAATAGGTATTTGTGTACGTCGCTGCATGTATGCCTATTTAAGGCTTCTTTGGTTATTCAATAAAGCAAGAAAGTATTCTGTCTTCTATCTCAAATACTATATACTTTTACCAGCAAAGTTTTTCTATTATTTTCTTTTATACGAGAGTTTTGAGTGTTTGTGGTAGCCAAGGTCTGATCCAACATTTGGTATCAGAGCCTAGGCTCAAACCTGGTTCGTTGAAAGAGAAAGAAAGGGCTGGATCTTGAGTGATCAGCAGCAAGTCATTCACATGTAAGCAAGTTTTGATTGAGCAAGATATTGAAGCAAGAATGGAGCAAGTTTAAGCATGAGCCAGCAAGATATAGATGCAAGAAACAGCAAGAAAATAGCAAGAAAAGCAAGTTGCAGCAGGTAGCAAGAAATAAAAAAAAAGAGCAAGATTCAAAGAAGAAAGAAAGAAATTGAAGAATGGCGATGGTACAAGCAAAAGATGCAGGTTCGATGTCTTACCAAGTTCCGACTTTGACCGCAACTAATTATCCGGTATGGGCAATCAAGGTTAAATCCATCTTGGATGCACATGGTCTTTTGGAGACGATCGAACCGAGGGCATTAGGTGTAGATCCAGACTCGAAGAAATCAAAACAAGCGCTCGCCTTCCTATTTCAAGCTATACCGGAGGAAATGGTGTTGCAAATGTCGAGTCACACGGACCCGAAGAAAGTGTGGGATGGCTTAAAAACACGATACTTGGGTGTCGATCGAGTGAGGACGGCTCGAATTGCAACATTGAGAAGAGAGCTTGAGGGTTTGCGGTTGAAGGAAGGAGAACTCATTGATGATGGTGCTTCTAAGGTGAGCGGATTGGTTTCAAAGTTGAGGGGTCTCGGGCACGAAATTGAAGAAGAAGAAATGGTGAGAAGACTACTTGATGCAATGCCAAAGTCCTATCTTCAAATTGTAACTTCAATTGAGCAATGTTTCGATTTGGACTCAATGCTCTTTGATAAAGCGGTTGGAAGGCTTAAGGCGTATGAAGAAAGACGAAAAAGCCATGATAAAAAGGAAGAAGAGCAAGGCAAACTTTTGATGACCGAACAAAAGTATGGTGAACATGATGGAAGAGGAAGAGGTCGTGGAAGAGGCTATGGTAGAGGTGAAAGAGGTCGAGGAAGAGGAGGAAGAGGCTCGGGTCGAGATGATAAGAGTGGATTTAGATGCTACGAGTGTGGAGCATTCGGGCATTTTGCTAACGAGTGCACGAAGTGGAAAGACAAGAACAAAGAAGCCAACTTGATCCACGAAGATGAACCCACCCTACTTTGAAAAAACGGGTCGATGTCAAGATTATGGGGGTGATTGTTGGATAATCTTGACATGACGGGTCGGCGGGTACGGTTCATGGGTTACGGGTCAACTGGGTCAGCCGGTTATTTGGAGTTTATTTATTAAGCAATAAATTAGTTTGAATAAGTGTAGGTAGTCAAAATGAACGTTGCATGGACTGGGTAGTTGGTTGTTTTGAGTTTCACGGTTTCTTAGGTTATTTCCTTTTGAATAGGTGATAGCAGTAGCACGTGTTAGTTTACTATTTTGAATAGGTATTTGTGTACGTTGCTGCATGTATGCCTATTTAAGGCTTCTTTGGTTATTCAATAAAGCAAGAAAGTATTATGTCTTCTATCTCAAATACTATATACTTTTACCAGCAAAGTTTTTCTATTATTTTCTTTTATACGAGAGTTTTGAGTGTTTGTAGTAGCCAAGGTCTGATCCAACATTAACTACCCACGGTTCAACTTCATCATCCTCTATCGGCAAAGAACACCACCGTGATGTGGGCAAAACGGGATGAGAATCTTGTTTGTGTGGGTGCGTGTTGTGAGAGGGTGATTGTATGAACAAATCGTGTTTTTACCTGGAGTGTGTCCTTTATCAAAGAATAGGAAATTTGGCCAGATTCATTAAAGGCAAGATCGACAATTGACGTCAACCGCATCTTTGCTATACATTCTTCATGTACAAGACCTACACATTGCAAAGAAAATACCACCATAAATTGAGTGTAGAAAAGGTAAAACAACTACTACGAATTGAAAATTGCAGCGTAAGCATAGTTGTTAATGGTGAATATGCTACATAGCGAATAGCGATAAATGGTGGGCGGCAATTTTATAAATAGCGATACAATAGAAAAAAAATTTTAAAAAATTTATATGTATATTATATCAAAATACCCTGGTATATACGCTATTTTACATGTATATTTAACAAAAACATAAAATCCAGCTATTTTATAGCTATATTTAATTGCTATTTATATTAAAAAAATTATTAAAGGTTGCTACCATCGCTATCTATCGCTATAGAAGCTATAGCGAGACTATACCTTACGTTACGCTATTCGCTATAGCGAGCGTAGCGATCGCTATTGACAACTATGAGCTTCAGGTTAGGTCAACCCACATAACCTTTTCTTTTTTTTCGTTTTCTAATGAATCATTTACGGCTTTATTATGATTGCATAAAAAAACAATTTTAGTACAGTTAGATTCTAAATCTTTGAATAAAAATGATTTACAAGATCATATGCATTAAAAATAATCTTTGGGCGACTTTTAATCCGTTTGACTTATCAAGCGTTCACAAGTAGATGAAGGTAAATACCATAGCTTTTCAATAATTCAGAATTTGTGGTGTGGAACTCCAAGTAAGCGTCTAGCCTCTGAGTCTGAAAAATCTTCAAAAGCTGATATACTAATGCATACTTAGTGTCTTCTCCAATTGTGCTACAGCAGGCATCTCATGCAAATCATGCTGACATGGGTTGAAACACAAAAAATGATCAATTTCAAAATATGATTTGAGAAAGAACCAGTAAACCAAACATCATTCCCTCAAAAACGAATTATAACAATCGCGTGAATGTTATGTAACGATTGTTTCTGACATCCACTTAGCACATAGTTTAATATAAGTCTATCAACAAATGATTAAATGCCTAAAATGCCCCTTAATAAAACAAGGACAAAACTTGTAGACTAGGATAATTCTCATCAATATATTGTGACTATTGTTAGCGGGCAAATAATTAAATTTAAAAGATAAATATTTGAAAAAATAAGCATTGCATTTTACATTAGACATTTGTGTTTACGTTGTAAGAAAGTTGGGTTTACCTTTTTCAGATAAAGTTGGGTTTACCTTGTAAGAATGTACAGATAAATTCCAAAAATCTTAAATAGTACGTGTAATAACCGAAAAAAGCTTAATAAAAATATTAACTTTTAACCACATAACTTCCTTGAGAAGGTTGAAACACATACATATTTCCACCCTTTTGTTTCAATGCAATAATTAATAAATGCAAAAAGAAACTATATAATGTACTGTTGTACTATGTACGTTGCTAAGATTAAAGAAGCATTTATCAGTAAGATAATATAATACCTGAAACATATCAGGTGCCTTGACAAATTCAATAATAGTGTGGGCAGCTTCTTCCTTAGCTTCCTCCATAACATGTGCATCCTCACCAGAAAAGGTTGCCAAATACTTTGTTAAGAACTTAAGGGTTTCCTTAGGGGAGCTAAAATTTATCAAGACAACAAAAAGAAGATATTGCATAATTTAGTGAATGAACAAGAATATCAACAGAAATCACAAAAAATGAACCACAAAACGGATTTTCGTAAAGTTATATCTACATGCCTGTAAACGAACCGAACGTTCGACAGTCTGATGATTTTATTCAAAAAGCTAGAAAATATGTACCATTTGTCGATTAGACGTATTCGAAGCAACAATGGATCAGAATTCAAGAATAACAAGATGTTAGTGTCACACCCCAACCGATGGCGGAAACATCGGGATGAGACGAAAACGAGATTGCAAGAGACTTCATAACACTATGTGACAATATAGATTAAATTCAAATTTCATTTCAAAACTAATTGTCATACAAGATTCAATTACAAAGAAAAACATTGTCTCAAAACAAACATAACATCAAATGATAAATTAATCTAGGTGTGTATCTAAGTCCTCCTAAATCGCATTTTTTCAACATCAACTCATCAATCAACCTGTAACATGTATTAAAATATATCAACAAAAAGTTGGCGAGTATACAAGTTTTGTTACATAGCATAATATATCATAAAATAGTTTAAAGTCTCGTATCCAACATGAATCAAATTATGCAAGTTTACAAGCATGCCGAACCGGTGTACTATATGTTCAAACCCAAGAATCCAATGCGTTAATATAGCCTATCCCAAATAGAGTAGAGGGAAGTTAACATGTTTAACTTAACAATAGCCCAAGTTTCGTGGGCGGTGCGTTAATCCTATAGCGCTATAATTGTTAAGGTAGGCTAGCAAAGTTAATGAAGCATATAATCGACACAAATAGTTTACATTAGCATACAAGTCTAAACAAGCATCATATAGTTTCATGATAAGCATGGATAGAGTTTAAAATAGTTTCATGTGATGTGTAATTTCGTATAGCATACATGTTGCACCCAAAAGTGATAAAAAGGATAACGGGATCGAGTATACTCACGGTTTTGCAAGCTTTCCTACTTGGTAATCCCGCGAGAGTTGTTTGGTTGATTAATTTGGAGCACCTTTTCCTTCTACACGAAGAAAGTAGGTGTGTGAGTTTTGGGAGTTAACGGAAGATCATAGTTTCGGAATTTAAATAACATAAAAAAAACATATGAAAATAATCATCTAACACACTTGAAACTTGTTCTTGACACTATGTAACTCAAAAGAGTTAAAATGTTTTCATGGAACAAGGTTCCATTAGAATCGTGACAAGTTATCAAGGCCTAAGATGATGTACTTACTATCTTGACAAATGTCCATTTGTTCATCAGCAAGAGTTTGGTTTGGTGAATATATTATGTAAGTTATATGAATATTAATATGTCATATTGGTCAAGCATGAGGTACAGGGGTAAATCCCCCATTTAGGAACCTCTTAGTATCATAGAATTCATGCATGAGGTAGGAAGAATCAAGTCTTCCATTTAGGCACCTCCTTGTTCACCACTACACTTGTCATTATAAACAACAAGGAGGGTCAAGAACATATGAATGAAATAAGAACATCTAATCTATGGAAAACATCAAATAGTGTGTGGATTTTCAAGTGGAAAAGCCCAATCTTGTTCCATAATTACACATTCATCAAGCTTCAAGCTTGAACACTACTTGTGGGTTAAACCCTAATCAAAACAGAAAGTTTATGAGGTTTTAACGTCTGATTTTAATTGTCTCAGCCTTGTTTTTAAGCCCAACTAACCATTCAATTGATTATGAGCATAAGGACATAGGTTTGAGATGAGATAAACTCAAGTTTAACTAAGATTAACAAAGTTTAAGTGAAAACAGAAACTTCAGTCCACTTTGGAGCCTATTTGGTGACATTCCAGACCTTGGTTTCCATGGAAAATCTGTGAAAATGTTCCTTAAGTCAATCCAAGAGTGTAGGAAAAAGAATCAAGACAAAAGACTAAGTATTGAGTGAGTTATGCTCACTTGAAGAACTTGTGATGAATATGTCCAAGTTCTGATTTCCAACAGCTTTTGAGAGAGATTTGAGAGTGAAATGAGGATGTTGTAAAGTGGAAAAAGCTTGGAAGAGGTGTGGGATTTATAGAGAAGTGATTAGGGTTAGGTGTTGTGTGTAATAAATGCATTATTCAAGTTCAAAACTCAAACAAACATCAAAAACCTTCCAAGAAACAAGCCTGATCAGTTGTTCTCGACTTTGACCGTCTCGCAGGTCGCGTAAGAGCTCCCTGGGCCGGGTCGCGGGTCACCAGGGACTCGGGCCTGGTCACATGTTTGGGTTTTTGACAATTTTCACCCCTAACTTCCTATTTTGCATGTTTTAAATCATTTTCAATGTGTTTTAAGCACAATAACCATAGTTAAGGGTATGCTATGTAAATGAAGCATAAACTAAACATAAAACAAGTATAAGTATGTTTATTTGTCGAGAAATAGCGTCGAAATTGTGTAATTTAGCGTATAGATCACAAGTTTGCAAGTTTTGACATATTTAGCACAAAGTATGAATAAAGTGTCGTATGAATGATATTTTTGAACGTATGAACATGTAAGACACGTATATAACATAAATGTAACGAAATTCAAACTTCATTATAATTCAAGTCTCGGGTTTTACATCAATTACAACGAAAAGACGATTACAAGAGTACAAAGTTTCCAAAAATAGAATTACAAACAAGGGTTTCCAAATATGGAAAGTATGAAATAGCAAGGCGGTACAGTTAGAGTTCTGCAATGAGAAAAGAATTTTGCATGAATTCAGCGCACCGTACACCCCACAACAAAACGATGTAGCTGAGAGAAAGAACAGAACGCTGATAGAAACTGCACGCACCATGTTCGCCAATTCAAAACTGCAACTTAGTTTCTGGAGCGAAGCCGTGGCCTCTGCGTGTTATACACTAAATAGAGTATTGACAGTCAAGGCGCATAAGAAGATGTGTTTCGAGCTGCTTATCCAACAAAAACCAAATCTGAAATGATTAGAACCTTTTGTGTCTCCGTGTACGGTAATGTGTTAAGGTATATTTAATATATACCGTTCATTTTAGAAACGCCAAAAAACCCAAAATCAAAGATTCCAAAAACAAACGTTTCTTTGAAATTCAGTTTGGTTGTCGTTAAAGTTTCGCTCAATGTGATGGACAAAATCCTTAAGTGAGGATATTGTCCATATCATTGAGTAAAATCTTATTGATTTTATCCTCAACTTCCATCCAATTTATAAACGCCAAAACATACAAAAACCACAAAATTGCAAAAACGTCATTTCTTGAAGATTCAGTTTTGTTCTCAATAAAGTTTAGCTGAATGGGGTGGACAACATTGTTAGACATCTTTCTTAACTGAGGATTAACAATGTCGTCCATCTCATATAGCAAAACATTATTGAGTTTAGCATGACCAAAATTAGAGGTTTAAGATACTTTTATTTAGTGGCGTTGTTTTTCTCAGTAAAACGCCAAAAAGTTAAAAAATCAAAAATGGCAAACATCGTTCCTTGGATATTCAATATTGTTCTACGCGAAATTTCGCCGAATGGATTGTTAGCTGAGGGGTGTAACTCTGTAACATTTTCCTGCATGAGATGGACAAATCTTCAAGAAAAAGAGGCTGTTGTCAGACTTATGTCATTTTCTGTGCTTTGTTCTTGATGAATATTTGAATGGCATGAAGAGACGGATGACACTGATGAGTGGGTTGAAGATAAAGATGAACTTCAAACAAAAAACTCATGTCATTTTTTGCTTCCAAACGGCCATAAAAAAGTTACTTCAACAACAAAAAAAACAAGTGAATCATACCAAAGTCAAACCGCCAGTGAATATGTTTCAAAGAAGAAAGAGACTGATGATAGTGAAGATTTGGAAGATGAATTGTTTCTATTTTTTTTTAAATTTTCTTTTTCAGTTGTTTGTTATGTGATAAAAACTCCACACAGACAAATGCTTGTGAAAACGCCATCAGGCCATAAAACGCCCCGAAACTCCCAAACTATAATAAAATTACTTTGGACAAGTATTATAAAAACTCAAAACAAAAAAAAGTATAAAAACAAGGTACAAGAGAATAGAACAAAGTGTCATCTTTATCTAAAACCTCATTAAAAATACAAAACGCCAAAATCTCGAAAAGGTAACTACAAACAGTAACTACAAAGAGTAAACTGAAACGATAAACAGATGAAGTTGACACAAACTGTAACTACAAAACAGTAAACTAAAGCGACGGAAACTTTATTAATAACATTTATTATATTAAAATATAAAACGCCAAACTTGAAAGATGGGACGTGTTACAGACTTCAGAGATAAAGCTTAGCAAAACAGTAATTACAAACAGTAACTGAAACGACGAATACTTTATTATCATAATAATATCCCGCCTAAACTACGCGCCAAAGACATCCTATAAAATGAAACCTCTCAGTAACTTCCATTTGATCACACCAAAAAAAAAACGCCAATGTTCCTAAATACCACTCACTATAAAACGCCAAAAATTTAAAAAAAAAATCAAAGATGGCTAACATGCTTTTTTTGGATATTCAGTATTGTTCTGCGTGAAGTTTCACTGAATGGATTGTTAGGTGAGGGGAGTAACTCAGTAAGATTTTGCTGCATGAGATGGAAAAATCTTCAAGAAAAAGAGACTGATGACAGTCAAATGTCATTTTGTGTTCTTTGTTCTTGAAGAAGGCTTGGATGAGGAGAAGAGATCCATGACACTGAAAAGTGGGATGATTATGAAGATGAAGATAAAGATGAAGAGTAAAGCGAAAAACCCACTCACACGGCATCGATCTGTCCTCAACATCCACAAAGCCACTTCAACAAACGAACAAACAAATAAATCACACCAAAACCAAAACGCCATATATTTGGTGACAGTTCTTGTAGTTTTAAAGAAGAAGGAGACTGATGACAGTGAAGATTGGGAAGAGAGATCCGATTAGGATTTTTAATTTATTTTTTTCGCTTCTATTTTTTTTCCTGTGGTTGTAATATAATTTTCCGCTATGAAAAAATACATTATTTCTCTTAAAAAATGCTTGTAAAACGCCAAGATACCACAAAACGCCAAAAATCTATAAACAATAATAGAACAATGAGCCATCTTGTCTAAACGCCATTGAATCTAAGAACAAACAGTAACTACAAGCAGTAAAACTGAAACGACGGAAACTTTATTACTAACATTTATTATATTAAAAAGCCACTCCTGGGTACTTTAATTTATTTATCTTTTCAAAAAAACGCCATAATTAACTGTCACGTTATAGGACTGCATCCTACATGACGGGGGGAAAAAGTCATTATATAAGTAGAACAGGTAAACAAAACTTAAAACTCCACACATTATCTAAAACGCCACACATTGTAGGGAGGTTTGAGAGGTCGGAGAGACGTTTCATCCTAAAAAGTCCTGGCCGTACTTAGTATGGATGAAGCCATTCAAAGAGATATTCTGGCCCTTGGGGTTCCAGTGGCCGACGATTTGGAAACGCTATAAACGCCAAAATATTATCTATGTGAAACAAAAAGATTAATACAATGAGATAGATCTAAAAAAGACCAGTAAAACGCCAGGTAATTATTGAATTTGGTTAACGCCAAAAAAATCTTAAACGCCAAAAAATGAAGCAGTATTGTGACAACGAATTGGAAAAGCGGAAGATAAAATGACAAAAAAGCCCCTCCGCCCTAATTATGTTGCGCGCCACGTGTTCAACCAGGATCCGTTCTCACTGTTCTCACACTTTAGGGCGTTTTCTCCTGATCTCGTACATATATATATATATATAGGGAGAAGATCATGCGAGAACCACCTCTTATTGCGAGAACCGCGAGAACCAATGTGAACACAACCAAAAATGCCTAAAAATAGCTAAAAATCACACAAAAATTTTTTTTTTGAATTTTTTAATATTTTTTATAAAAAAATCGCTACTTTTCGAAGCCAAAAAAAAAAAAAAATTTTAAATTTTTTATTTTAAATTTTTTTTTACTTCGAAAATTAGCGATTTTTTTATAAAAAATATTAAAAAATTCAAAAAAAAATTTTTAGATTTTTTTAGGTTTTTTCGGGGTTTAGTTTTTAGCATTTTAGCTTGGGGGGGGGGGTTTAGGTTTTTGGGGGGTGGGGGAGGGGGGTTTAGGTTTTTTTTTGGGGGGGGGGGGGGTGGGGGTTAGGTTTTTTTAGGTTTTTTTAGCTATTTTAGGTTGTGTTCACATTGGTTCTCGCGGTTCTCACAATAAAGGTGGTTCTCGCATGAGCTCCTCCCTATATATATATATATATATATATATATATATATATATATAGGGGCGCGCTAAAATGAAAACCACACCCAGTTAAGAGAACCACTTTCCAACCATTGATCTTTGAAGGTGTATGGATAAGATTAAAAGTTATAAAAACAATATTAAATTCTTTTTGTCTTATTATGTTTTTAATATTTTAATGTCAAATGAGCAGTTTAGTAAATTTGCTTGTTTTGTCTTATTGTATATATTGTTTTTTATTACTTTTTTTGTCTTATTAAATTAATTGTTTTTTATTAAAATCAGATTTTTTGATTAAAAAGCATTTTAAAATCTGATTTTTTTTACAAAAAACAATATTTTTCAGGATTTTTTTACAAAAAACGTTTTTACGCCCCGTTTTTACGCGTCGTTTTTTTGCCCGGTTTTACGCGCCATTTTTACGCCCTGTTTTACGTGCCATTTTTTTACGCCCGGTTTTACGGTTTTACCCGTCGTTTTTTACGCCCCGTTTTTACGCGCTGTTTTACGCGCTGTTTTACGCCCCCGTATTCACACCCCGTATTTACACGTCGTTTTATCACCCGGTTTTTTTACGAGCCGTTTCTTACGCCCCGTTTTTACGCGCTGTTTTTTACACCCTGTTTTTTTCGCCCCGTATTTACGCGCCGTATTTTTACACACACGTTTTTTAACTTTTTTTACGAAAACTTTTTTTACAGTTTTAAACTTTGTTTTTACAAAAAACTTTTTTACAAAAACTTTTTAACAAAGAACAAAAATTTATACGAAATTTTTTTACGGTTTTAACCTTTCTTTTACAAAAACTTTTTTTACACACACCTTTTTTAAACTTTTTTGTTTTTTTTTACCAAAACGTTTTTTACGGTTTTAAACTTTTTTTTTTAACAAAAATTTTTAGAAATTTTTTTTTTTCATAAAAACGTTTTTTAGATAAGACAAAAATTTATACGAAATCTTTTTTACGGTTTTAACCTTTTTTTTACAAAAACCTTTTTTTACACACACGTCATTAAACATTTTTACATTTCTTACGAAAACGTTTTTTACGATTTTAAACTTTTTTTTTTTAAACTTGTTTACAAAATAACAAAAATAGGAGAGAGAAATGTGAAAAGAGAGAAATTGAAAAAACTTTAAAAAGAGACTTTAATGAGGAGAGAGAGAGAGATGATTTGATGGTTTTGATTAAATGACTATATTACCCTTTTGGTTGTTATTATCTGATTGGTGAGAGTGGTTCTCATAACTGGGTGTGATTTTCATTTTAGTATTTTAGTGGCCCCCTATATATATAGGGAGAGATCATGAGAAAACTACATCTAAATGAGAAAACTAGAAAACTAACTAAAAAATCTAAAAACATACCAAAATTTTTTTTTACAATTTTTTATAAAAAAATCGCTATTTTTTATATATAGAAAAATAAAAAAAAAACTTGTACTGCACATGTGAATATTATGTGTACTACACATGTGCATTACATGCTTAAAGTTAGCTTTTTGAGTCTAGTTTAGCTTTTAGGGTTAGTTTTTTTGGAAGTTTAGGATTATGATTAGGTTTTTGGGTGTGGGGGGAGGGGGGTTAGGTTTTTGGGGGGTGGGGGTATAACAATCCTCCTAGAACCCTTAAACGTGACCCTAAACGTTCCTAAATATATCTCGTACGCGAGAAACGGACCCGAAATAACCCTATAGTTAGAAAAATCAAGAAAAACAAAATTTCCGAATCGCTCGCGGGCCGCGACAGACGAAGGAAGTTCCTTCGCGGGGCGCGACGGCCTGGACTTGTCAGACAAGGCATTGCGCCACGTGTCCTATGCGTGTCAAGTCTATCATGCTGACTAGACTAAGCTAGTGCCGCCTTTTAGGCTCTCGCAGGCCGCGACAGGCTTAGCCTGGGGCTTCGCGGGGCGCGACAATGTGTCCGATCAGCCCTATAAATAGGAGGTCGAGGTTCAGTTGTTACTCGTTCAAAATTCGCTGATCTCTCTCAATTTCTATACAGTAGAAGTTATACTCGGGCATAATACCCACTATAAAGTGAAGCTCTGCCTCGTTGTAAGTATTATAACCCTGCTGTTACCCTACACGATCGATTTAGGGCTCCGTAAAGCATGTTAGGGCTCTGCCCGACTCAGTCGTTGGAGTTCTGTCTCGTGTGTACACCCGATTGATTTAGGATTCCGTAATGCATGTCAAGGCTCTGCCTGACTCAGTCATTGGAATTCTGTCTCGAGTTGTACGGTTAATGTGATTTGGGTTATTTACTAACACGTGTGCATTGTTTAATTTTAGTAGATAATAACCAGGAGATACAACAGGAAGCCTTAGTATTACCTAAGTAAACAATGTTAGTACATCTTCTTTTTGTCACCTTTTCGTAAATTACTTTTGTGAGTCTAAATGCTTTATCAAAACCTCAATGTTTTAAATTACACTTGGACAGTAAATTGAGTATTTGTGATTCTACCATTACTACCGGTAGGTTGGGGTTTTGTATACATTACTTGAAACTCGTTACTATTGGAATAGTAGCATGACCAACCAGTCAGGGAGGACAATACCAGGAAAAAGGGGTAATTAAATAGATATAAGCAAATGTAATTGCGGATGCCCTCAATTCTGTAAAAGTGATAAAACTGTTTTGGTTAAACTGAGATGCACTCGCTAGTATTTCTTGCTGATAAAATGTTTTAAACCGGTTTCAGGTAACAAAATGTGAAAGCCAATAGAAGCTAGCTGGAGAGCACTGAAGGCTTGGAAAAGTGCCTATAAAAGTTACCTAAACAAAAAGGAGTTTTATTTTCAATAAATTAAAGGTTTATCCCTACAAAATGTATTGTCAAAAGAACTTGGTTTTTATCCCAATGATTTATTATTATAAAAGTTTGGTGGTTTACTCTGATCAAAATATTTTCCAACTACGGTCCTGATGTATTCCGCTGCTAAATTAATAAACACCGAAACCACCCATCTGAGCTCGCGGCACCTGTTCCCGGGGCAGTGGACGGGGGTTGCGACAGAGAGTGGTATCAGAGCTACAGCCACTGGTTTAAGCCAAAGAAGTCTTCTGCTGACACTTAAATTTTAAATTCTGTGTTAGGAAATAATTCTGTGTAAACATGTACATTATGTGTTTTGTGTTATTTGACTATTTGTTAGTTTACAGTATGAGTGAGCAAGGAACTTCAGATGCTTATCGTCATATAGATAGTTCACCAAAAGATGAGGGAACATCATCTTAACCTAATCCCTCAGGATACTCAGCCGAACTGAGGAAGGGATATTTATATTTAAGGCATAGTCTGAGGAACCCTTCACTACTAAGAAAAGAGGTTGGTTTAATAGACGAGCACATGAGAGAAGAAAAAGAATGAAGAAGTTACAACATCAGAGAGCAATAGTTAGAGCTAATAAGGAAGCAAATGCACAAACTCAGGAAACAGTCATTAGGACACCTTGGGAAGAGGAGCTAGATAGACAATTGGCCGATTTCCATATGTTAGCCACTACAGCAGTAGATACTAACATAAACCAAATAGCTGAATCGCCATTGTTACCTTTATCACCAGATCAACAAATGCTAGAACCCAATCAAGAAAACCAATTCCCTATACCTACATTTGACCCCAACGAGTTACCTAGAATCCCAACCCCATATCCTTTAGAATATGATTCATGGTTTGACGACAATAGGTCATACTCGGCCCTATATCCTTCCAAAGAACCAATGTCTTTAGAACGCGATCCGTGGATGGATGATGATAGAACATTTTTTGAAATGAATAGCGCAATCCCTTTTGAGGAACCCGTACCTCAACCTGAACCATTAGATCCGCCAATGAATTGAAAACAGGTGCAGGAACTCCATCAGTATGGAGAAGATTTAGTGAATGAGGGGAATAGAATTCGAAAGATAGGGGAGAAATTAGTTTGGAAGTACGATGAAAATGAAATGCAATACTGGAAGAACAGTACTTAGAAAATACCTAGATATATGTGTAATTTTGTATTTTGATAAAAAAAAATAGATAGATTAAAATAGATACGGATGCATAACTACTAATATAATTGATTTCCAGTTGTAGTTTGTAATAGATGCATATATATGAAAAAGAGTAAAAGTCGCAATGTTCGACGATTTTGATCAATCTGTCTGCGTGATTGTGTATAAATATTTGTACTAAATTTATTCTGTGATAAATAATACTTGATAAATGTTCACAATTAAGATGTCGAACGAAGTAAATCGGGAAAATCAGAATAATGAGAATAACGGAAACCAAATAGATAACAGTGCTATTCAACACATAGTAGCACAAGGAATTATAGATGTTATGCCCTATATTATCAAGACTGTTAAAGAAGCATAAAATAATAAATCTGCAAATGGAAGTAAACGTCAATACACTGAACTAAGTCACAGTGTGAATGATAACAGACCTTTAATCCAAGCTTCATTTCCTTAAAGAAGAAGAACCGCTTCTTACGGTTGTTCTTATAAAGAATTTTTGGCCTGCAAACCAATAGAATTCTCAAGCAATGAAGGAGCCATTGAAACCTTACGTTGGATAGAAAAGACAGAAGCAGTCATAAAAATAAGTAAATGTGCAGCCGAAGATAAGATTATGTTTGCTTCTAATCTTTTCAAAAATGCAACCTTAGAATGGTGGAATACTCTTCTCCAGTCTAGGGGAAGTGACGGAGTTTATAATATAGAATGGATCAACTTTAAGGAAAGGGTTGAAAGAAAATTATGTCCTCCCAATGAAAAGGAACAAATCGCCAATAAGTTCCTAAATCTTAGAATGACTGGAATAAACTACAAAGGTTACACTACCATATTCTTCGAATATGCTTGGATAGTACCTACCTTAGCCTCACCTGAACCAGTGTTAATCTCTCGTTATATTTGGACACGTAGTTAAGGCAGCTAGACCGCAAACCATAGAAGAAGCAGTAGAACTAGCCAATACTTTGACTGATGAATTGATGCGTACACAAGAGGAAAACCAGAGAAAGAACCTAGCTCAGAAACTTACCCAAGAATTTCAGTACCGTGGAAAAAGTACAGGTTCTTCCTCTACACCTTACTGCAGGACTTGTAAAAAGAAGCATTATGGGAGATGCGCAAGGTTTTGCAATTTTTGCAAGAAGCCAGGACATAAGGAAGAAGAATGTCGATCGAAACCTAACAATAGGAAATGCTACAATTGTGGAGAAGTTGGTCACATCAAACCGAACTGTCCGAAACTAGCTCTAGCCACAACCAATAAAGCTAAGACAACTGAAGCGCCTAAGAAAAATGCCAGAGCCTTTGTTCTGACAGCTAAGGAAGCCAAGATGATTCCAGATGTGATTGCCGGTACGTTCTTAGTTAATAATATTTTCGCCAAAGTATTGTTTGACTCTGGTGCAAACCAAAGTTTTATCAATACTTCTTTCTACAAACTTCTTGATCAACCCTTAGCCAAACTTCAACAAGATTGTCTGGTAGAGACAGCAAATGGAAAATCCATTAACATAAGCGAAATCTTGCAGGGAGCAAGAATAGAAATCCTGAACCATCATTTCTTTGCTAACCTTTACCCAATGAATCTGGCTGGATTCGATGTTGTATTAGGAATGGATTGGTTGGTAGCCAATCGTGTCAGTATTTTATGTGATCAAAAGACAGTATAAGTAAGTACACCAAGTGGTGAAAAGATCACAATTAAAGGAGATAAGCCAACCAAATCAACAAAATTCATCTCAGTGATGAAAGCCGCAAGTTATGAAAGGAAAGGAGGAATAGTATATATGATTTCTGTAATCATTAATGCTAAAGGAAAAGAATTAAAATATATTCCCATAATATCTAAATTCTGGGATGTTTTTCCAGAAGAGTTACCTGGATTACCGCCTGATAGAGAGGTTGAATTTAGGATTCACCTAATACCAAGAACGACACCGATTGTCAAAGCACCATATCGATTAGCACCAACAGAGATGCAGGAACTGAAGAACCAATTAGACGAACTTCTTGACAAAGGTTTTATACAACCAAGTTCATCACCGTGGGGAGCACCGGTGTTGTTTGTTAAGAAAAAAGCCAGATCGATGCGTATGTGCATTGATTACCGAGACTTGAACAAGGTTACGATTAAGAATCGGTACCCATTACCAAGAATCGATGATCTATTCGATCAACTTCAAGGAGCTCGATTCTTTTTTAAGATTGACTTACATTCAGTATATCATCAATTGAAAGTACAAGAAGGGGATATTCCTAAAACTGCTTTCAGAAGTAGATACGGTCATTATGAATTTACTGTCATGCCATTTGGTTTAACCAATGCCTCAGCTGCATTTATGGACATGATGAACAGGATATGTAAACCATACCTGGATAAATTCATAATTATCTTTATAGATGATATTCTTATTTACTCTAAGAGTAAAGAGGAACATGCAGCGCATCTGCATACACTTCTGACATTGTTGAGAAAAGAGAAGTTTTATGCTAAATTCTCAAAATGTGAATTCTGGTTACAAGAAGTACAATTTCTTGGACATCTGGTTAATCATGAAGGAATTCATATGGATCCCACAAAGATCGAGGCGATTTCTAAGTGGAAAATCCCTGAGTCGCCAACAAAAGTACGAAGTTTTCTTGGACTGGTAGGATATTATAGACGGTTTATCCGAGATTTCTCTAGAATAGCCATTCCATTAACCAAACTGACCTGCAAATCAGTTAAGTTTGAATGGGGACCAAAACAGGAAGAAGCCTTTAGAATTCTTAAGCAAAGGTTAACCAACGCACCCATACTTTCATTACCAGAAGGAACTAAAGACTTTATAGTCTATTGTGATGCGTCTAAGTTAGGATATGGATGTGTGTTAATGCAACGTCAAAAGGTTATAGCTTATGCCTCTAGACAACTTAAGAATCATGAAGAGAATTATACAACCCATGATCTAGAATTAAGAGCCATAGTTTTTGCCCTTAAGATTTGGAGACACTATTTATATAGAAATAAATTCATTGTCTTCACAGATCATAAGAGTTTAAGATACATTTTTTGTAAGGACCTCCAAAAATGTCCCAAAACGACCCGTAAGTAAAGACCCGGACCCCTGAAACCCTAATCCATATCAAAAATCAAGAAAACTAAAATTCTGGTCTTCAGGCGGGCCGCGTAAAGGTAAGCTTACCCTTACGCGGGCCGCGTCAACTCTAATTTTAACCGGATAAGCGTCCAGATCCACATGTCGTCCACGTAGCATGCCTACCAGTGACACGGATGCCCTAATCTACGACTAGGTGCCCTCGCGAGCCGCGTAAGGGTCAAGCAAAGGTTCATGCGGGCCGCGTGAACCCCAAATTTCACCTATAAATAGAACGGATCATGAGCAGTCCACTGATGTCGAAACCAAATCTCAAAAACGAAGTTACACTGCTCTAATTCGAAATTTACTTTAACAATAGCGAGGCGCTGCTACGACACAGGGTATTAACTCGATCGCTGCTACGATTCAATGTCCGATCGATTGAAACTATCCGATGGATGTTTAAGTGCTGCCCACATTAGGGCCATACTTTGTCATTAGTCGTGAATTCGGCGGATGTTTTAGTATAGCACTTTATCATTCGTTGTCAGGGTTTTAATCTCGTGAGTTATCGTAAATGTTGTATTAGTTACTGACCTAGTTAATGTCCGATCGATTGAAACTATCCGATGGATGTTTAAGTGCTGCCCACATTAGGGCCATACTTTGTCATTAGTCGTGAATTCGGCGGATGTTTTAGTATAGCACTTTATCATTCGTTGTCAGGGTTTTAATCTCGTGAGTTATCGTAAATGCTGTATTAGTTACTGACCTAGTTCATGTGCATTGTTATTTAATTTAGGTTACAAGGCTAATCAGTAGGCTAAACTCTGCCCGTATAAATCTGCAACGTGAGTCATTCTCTTTTTATCAATAGTATTTTTACAATACTCCAAGCATTTTCAAAAGTTATAATTACAGGGATTAAGTCATGGTTATCTTGAATCACTAGCTAATTGGGGTATTGTGCACATTACTAATTTCTCACGGGTTAGGCTAATAAATCCTAACATTGATAATCATCATTACTTGGGGAAAGACCCAATAGTGGTATGACCATCATCACCAGGTGACACGGTGCCAGATAAAAATAAGATAGAAGCCATTGTAATCGCTCTTATGCTGTAATTGATAACTAATGTGTCGTTTTACATACTTGAGTGACTCACCAGTATTTCCCCGCTGATAAAATATTTTTAAAACATGTTTCAGGCAACCTGCTGTAAATCAAGGAAACGTGCTACGGAGCACTCATAAGCTTGAAGAGGTGGCTCAGTTAAAATAAATAAACATGTTTTATAAATCAGGGAATTTCCTAGTAAAATTCCTCTATTGTAAATTACGGGATTTATCCCGAATGATGAAATAAAATAATCGGGTATTTTCAAAGATCCTGTAAAATCTTCCGCTGTGGCATCAATTAACAAATACCACGGGTTCCTGTCCCGCGGCTCCTGACCGGGTCAAACCGGGGCTGGGGCCGTGACTGGAAAAGGTGGTATCAGAGCCACTGATTTAAGCCAATTAAGTATTTCAAAATACTTAATTTTCTGATTGTCATTTTATGATTATGTGTTTTAATTAACTGACTAATTGTTAGTTACAGTATGGGTAAGCAAAAGCTTTCGGACATCTATCGTCAATTAGATAGTACACCAAAAGATAAGGGAACCTCATCCCAATCAAATTCCTCAAGATACTCAGTAGATACTGAGGAGGGAATATTTGTTCGTAAGGCACAGTTTGAGAAACCACTTACCCCTAATAGAAGAAGTTGGATTATTAGAAAAAGTCAAGAGAAAATGAGGAAGTCACAAACAAAAGAAGTGATAATTAAAGAGACTCAGGGAACAAGTAATAATCCACCATGGGAAGATGAGTTAGATGAACAATGGGCAAATCTCTACATGTTAGCTACTGTAGCAATTAATGTTAACCTTTAAACTGCCAACACCCCGACCAAGTATTAGCACCCATATTATCCATAAGCCAGAAACTTTAATATAATAAATGACCACTAGTATATTTCGAATTTTAGTTGTACTAAAAAAATTACAAATATTTTGTTTCAATAAAATGGTTTATTAGATATTTATAATTAATAGTAAATTGTCTGATTTCCAATCTGTGATTATGTGAAAATTCAAGTTACAAATATTTAACTTAAAATTTTGTGTGTTTCTTCATATCTGCTAAACAGCATGAATGAATTATCTGAAGCCCTTCAGAATCTCAATCTCTATCCTGTTAATGTGGAAGTTTCCAAAGACTTTACTGGGTATTGTGCTGACATAGAGGAACCTATGGAATTTCAAACCCAATCTCCAAAAAAACCCAAACCAAAGAAGAGAAGAAAAATTGTGGGCTGGAGGCGTGTGCGCAGGAGGAAACCAGCAACACAGAGAGTTAACAAGACGGAGGATCTCAAAGGTAAAGGCAAGGAAATGGAGATTGGAGAAAGTTCTAGGCAAGATCAGGAGATGTCACCCTGGGAGGAGTTAGATCATAAATTGGCACTTAGTGACCTCATCGGACCTGTTGGTGAAAACCTTTTTAATTACCCAGCGGAAGCACAACTTCCAGTTAACCTAGAGCCTGAAATCCTAGATCCTATTATCCACACCCAACCTCTACCTGCAGAGTTAGAAGAATGGTGGACCACTGACTGGCAGTTCTAGAATCTCCTAAATAACCCTGATACATTTTTCCCTCAGTTTGACCCAGAGCCTCCACTACACCCACCTATGAGCATGGAAAATCTGGCTGAACTCCACCATTTTGGCGAGGAGCTAGTGGATACAGGGAACAGAATCCGAGAGGTAGGAGAGAGGATCTCCTGGAAGTACGACGAGAGGGAACGTCGTTTCTAAGATGCCAGCTGATGAGAATAGTGTGATAGTGGTTGTGTGGTGGTAGGAATGTGTGTTTAAAAATAATATAATCATAAAAATATAATTATGTGTAATAACTTAAGAATAAAACTTTGTAAGATAACCAGTTTGTACGGATGCCTATTATATATAAAATATCGAAAGTCGAAAGATCGACTATTTTTTCTATATTTGTTACGTGATTATGTGCAATTATTTTGTTATGTTTGGTTATTAATTAATTTATACTAATTACTTATACAAATTAATTACCAGATGGCACACGCTGGTAATGAACCCGATAATGAAGTTAATCAATCTGAGCATAACAATGAAGATCAATTTCTGAATAGGCAAGATATCGAGAATATCGTTGCTCAGGGAATAGCCAATGCTATTCCAGCAATACTTGCTGCTGCTCGAAATCCAGTTGAACCTCAACAAATTATTCCTAGCAAACGCACACACGGTGACAATTTCTGTAATAGTGTAAACGGGGGCGGCAACCATATTAATAACAACAATGATGAACTGCAAGCCCCAATTCTCAAAAGAATGAAAGCTGCAACGTCTGGTTGCACTTACAAAGAATTTCTTGCCTGTAAACCAGCTGAATTTGCAGGCAATGATGGGGAGACTGCAGCTCTGCGTTGGTTTGAGAAAACCGAAGCAGTAATTATGATAAGTAAATGTGTCGAGGAAGACAAGGTCATGTACGCGTCGCATCTGTTTAAAGAAGGGGCGCTAGAATGGTGGAATACAGTACTTCAAGCCAAAGGAAGAAATATAGCCTATGCCATGAATTGGGAAGAATTTAAGCAGCTGGTGGAAAAGAAATTCTGTCCCGAATATGAAAAAGAACAAATGACAAATAAGTTCCTGAACCACCGGATGGTGGATGTAGACTGTCGAGGGTATACTTTGACATTCTTCGAATATGCGAGAGTGGTACCAACCCTGGCTTCGCCAGAACCGGTACTTATTTCCCGTTATATTTGGGGATTGATTGGCGAAATTCGAGATATCGTTAAAGCTGCAAGACCTCACACCATTGACGATGATGTGGAATTAGCTAACTGTAACACCTCGTAAAATCACGTTCAATGAAGTATTGACACGTGTAATAAACCCTAGTAAAGTCAAACCTTGAAAATAATGGACTAATTTTTTGAAAAATCGAAAAAATTTGATTATGAAAGAACTGGAAGCATTATCATACCTAAAATAAGTTTCTAAATAACCTTTTACGGTCTTATATTCACAAATGAGCCACTTGTTGATCAAGTGTAGCCGTTTATGTAATTAATTGGAAGTTTGCGCAGAAAAGAGTTAAAAGCGTCAACATGTTAATTCTTACCTCTGAGTGATCTTTTAACAAACCGAGAGACTCATGATATTTGATTATACTCTCAGGAATGCCAATCACTGGCCATCCAAGGCTTTTATGCCCAAAAGTGAAGTTACGCGCAACTTTGCAAGTATAAGGGACTAAAAGTGTCAATATGTTTAATTATACCTCTGAATGACCTTTTATCGAGCCCGAAGCATTACGATGTTTAATAATACTTTCAAGAATGCCTAATATGGATTATATGAGGCTTCAATGATATTAAATGATGAGTTACGCAAGTTTGCGCATTAGAGGGACCTACAGCGTCAAACTGTTAAAGTATACCGATTCGTATGTTATCGGACCTTCCGGAATATGAACATGAGTCAAACATACCCTATTTATACTTCTCATAGCTTATATATAGGCTTAGAGGTGTTTAGTGCGCAAGAATAAACTTTTATGTCATGCAGGGACTAAAAGTGTCAAAAAGCGCACAAGTTTGCGTTTACACGCATATCTTACATTCTGAATATTCCCGGACACCCAAAAATTTATGTAAGATCTAAAATATTTTATTTTAGTGTTTGGCTTGATAAAATTCCATTCGTCGCGTCGTTTGGATTGTTTTTCGCGTCCGTCCGTGTTTCGTCGTAATTAGCCGAACAACGTGACCGTACGACCAAACGAACCGACATCCGGCATATTTTTGAGCATGTTTCATGTTCACTATGCTTAGGCATCATTATAAAGCCTTAAAAATGGTTTAACGGGCCTTAGAGGTGTCGGAAATGACATTTGGAAGTTCAGGGGCCAAACATGTCAACTTTTGAAAGTTTCTGGTGGCTACCCAGGTCCTTGCGCACCGTAACACTTTTACCTTGCAGTGCGCAAGCATCTCCCAGATGCAGAAACTCGTTTTTCTTGGCTGTTCAAGTCCATGAAACGACTTATGGAGATATTTATCAATTCCATGCGCGTCCCCTACTGATTTTAGAGCTTAGGGGCACTTGTTATTGATCTAGATCACTTCATAGACTTAGTTGTCATCATCTAAAGGATCAAAAATCACTATAAAAGGCCATTGTTTGCAAACATTTTTGATCATCCATTCCATCTGCAATTGTGGGACTTTCTGGAGCTCAAGAGCAGACACCAAGCATCCCTAATCGTGATTAGGACTTTGGTAAGCACCCTTGACCTTCCTTGATTAAGTTTTGCTTAGTTATTAGCCTAAAAGTCAAACCGTTGTAATTAACGGTTGACTTAGCGATTAATTATTAATGGTCCAGTGATTTGTCGAATTGAAGGTAGTTATAAGTTGGTAATTATGTGGGCAATAAACCCTTAAAAGGGCACCCACTGATTCCCATCCTATCTAGATCAAATGTCGGGTCAAAGTTGATTAGAAAAAGTCAACAGAAGCCTAAATTGCAAATTTGCATGTAATTAACAATATAGAAGGCATGTAACCTATTTTATCACTCATATAACCTATTAATAAGTATAAGAACTGATCTAGGCTTGTTTGATCCGACAATTTTCTGTTTAGACCCGGTTCGGAACCGAAAGTCGCAAAACTTTGACTTTTGCTTTGACTTCAGTTCTGACCCGATTTAGTATGATTTGGAAATGCCTTAGAGCTTCCTTAGGACCAGGCTACATGTTAGCATAACCCTCCGTGGTTGGTTCATTGATTATCCGATTCGTTTACATGTTTCCGTTAATTGCTTAAATGTTGACCAATATGCCCTTTTGACCATAAAACGAGAATTTTGGGAATGTGAAAGGAAAATAATCCTTATTACTGATTTATAAAGTTGTCCCTAAATTTTCACATCAGTTGGAGGTCTAGATTAGGAGTTATGCTCATTAGCGTAATTATAACGCCTTTTAGTAATTAAAAGGCGCAATTAGCATAAAGCCTATCTAAACCCAATTTTTGACATCAAACCTTTTACCCACTGATGTAAGATAATATTTTGAGATTTTTAAAGATTTTTAATCATTTTTAACCTGTCAATAACCGAAGGTTATGGCCTCAAATCGGTAAATACCGATTATGCCCTTTTAGGCCATAAAATGAGTTTTACAAGCCCTTTTGATGCCAATCCAATGGCTACTGATTTTATATAATAAATAAAGTATTTTGAACTTCATAACCTGATCAGAAAACTCAGATTTCCTGTATAACCCGGAAATCGCTTAAAATGACTTTTTACGCATATTAAACGCAGAGTTTGGGTTTAAAACCATTTTGTCATATAAGACCTATTACCAACTGATATGACCTATTAAAATAAGTTATTTTACTGATGTATTCGGATACGAATCTCAGAACTTCATTTAAACTCCTTTTTAATCTTTAAAATGACCAAAATACCCCTACGGGGCTTATTTTGAGATTAAACTCGTTTTGGGCATAATGGAAGGTATCCTACTGATATCACAACATATTAAAGGCATATTAACTTAGGAAACCTGTATATGATTCACTTGGTTACTCGTTACGCATTTTTCGCGTTCGGATCGGCTTATGTAACTAGTTTGCATATATTAGCCGAAACGGGTCAAACCTTCATTCAGAATGTGCCTAGATTACCCATATAAGGCAAGTCTTCAATCTTGTCGGGTCTAAATCACATTCTATTCCGGTCTTCGCCTAATCGTGCATTTGAACCGTATAATTAACCGGTCTAAGCTTACGCTTAATTAAAGACCCGTTAGCATTCTAATTGGTTATTTATACCATCATTCCAGACTAGAGCCTTCCGGTAAATTGTACCTACGCTTACTTAAGTGAATACGGCTGAGTTATTATAATTCTTGCTATTTAAGACAGGAGCTAGCTCAGGTAAATACTCTTAACTTATTTTCCCTATTACGGGCTTGGGATACGGTAATATAAATACCGCATGGTCAGGTATGGGATTCAAAGACCAATAAGTCGGAAATCCAAATAACCTGTTTTTAATTCGTATTGCTTGACTGAAACATTGGGGATTAATGCGACCGTGTCCTGGATATCCTTGACTCATTAAATGCAATGGCCACGACCTAAGCACGGGGTGTAGGCATACACCTGACAGATGCCATATGTTTATTAATTAATTATATCCAATAAGGGATTCCCAATAAGGGAATAGTGGTGTGTCGGTTAATCTTGAGCCGGCATAGAACCGGGCCCCGTATGTAGAGCAAGTTATGTAAAACTGATAACATGAAATATAGTTTGTCCCAAGTATAAAAGATTAAATTTTGCCTTGTGCATTTTAATCAAAGTGTCAAAACATCTTCGTGCCTTGAGCACCTAAACCAATTTTCATAGACATTTTCAAATGAGTCGGTTGAGTGTATTTACCAGTGAAAACTGACGTATTTTCAAAAGTCTAAGTGACAGGTACAAGTACGTAATAGGCTGGAAGCTGCTCAGGACGTTAATAAGGAATCTTGCAAGTTCTAGGCGTCTAAAGTCTGTTGAACAATATTTATGTTTTAAGATCCGTCTGTGGATCCTTTACTTTCCGTTGTAATACTTGATATTACTTTATATTCGGATTGTAATATATTTATCTTTTGCTTCCGCTGTGCATTTATATATTGTGTTGTTTGACTATTATGTTGCCAACCACGTCACGATACTCCCCACCGGGCCAACCGGTCAAACGTGGAAATATCGGGGTGTGACAGGTTGGTATCAGAGCCAACACTGAGTGAATTAAACACTAGCCTTTTTGTGTTTAATCTCAGTTACACAGCTGCACATTCTTGAGTCTAGACAAGAACATAGGACAAATTCTAATTCGTTTTATTTGTCCTTATTTGGTTCCTTTGTTATTTTTCTGATTAGCCCTTGCATGGGCGAGTCATTTTCTGTAGAAGTCCCGTTTAGGGCAACCATATACTTGTTTAAATTTTAAAAGGAACGATTATAATTAAAATATCATTCCTATATTATAAGATCTACCATTATAATAAAATGGCAATATCTAAAAAGGACAAGACCTAGCTCATGTGTCATTTTAAGACAGGGCCAAGACGGTAGTTCCATAATTAGATTCAGATCCTTGTTAACACCTCAATTTAGGTTTGTTCTGCGTTAAATATTAAAGGAATCTTAAAGGTAAAACCTAGCCTAAATGTCAACGCAGACATGGCCAAGATGGTAAAACCTAGCCTAAATGTCGTTGCAGACATGGCCAAGACGGTAAAACCTATCCAAAAGATTCCAGTCCCTGTTAACATCTGTAAGTATGTTAACATTTTTGGTAAACTGTGAATCGTTAAAGTCACACAGGCCATCTTTTAAAAAAAAGGGGTTAATCTAAGTTCCCTTATTTGAAATAATCATCCCTTAAGGATGAAGTGCCTACGGGCTATAACTAACGTCCTCTGAGACTAAAGACTGTGGTAGCCTATAACTCCCTGTCAAGAAAAGGTAATGAACTTTGATTCAAACCTTAATGCCTCGATTCTCTGAAATCATGGCTTATATCATCCTATGAGATGATCATATTATAAACCTCCCTTAGAAGGGAAGTGCCTACGGGCTATAGTTAATGTCCTCTGAGACTAAAGACAGTGGTAGCCTACAACTCCATGTCAAGAAAAGGTAATGAACTATGATTCAAACCTCAATGCTTTGATTCTCTGAAATCATAGCTGATAATTTATAAATGTCCATGTGACTAGGCCTTTCGTGCCACTAGTAAAACTATTATTGTTTTTAGGATAAGTTATAATATAAATCCTAAATAAATGTGATTAATAAACTAACCAAATATGGTCTCCGTTACCATGGTTAATGAATTGCCATAAAAGACAATTCCATAATAAACTCCCAAGTAAACTATTGTCCTTGTTTTATGTAACAGTTCAATTAAATGGCTGGCTCAGATGAAATTAATAGCCACCCAGTGGAGAACAATGATAACGCCCGAATTAATTTAACGGGTGCTGAACTAAAAGCGTTAGTAGACGACGCAGTTACAAAGGCCTTAGAGCGGCAGTACGAAGAGTATAGTGGGACTCGGAGTAGGACCTTATCTACACCGCATTCGAAGCCTCCTTCCAAGAAGGATGAACCCAAGAAGGAAGATGACGAGCGTCACTCTTCTAATCATCACAGTGATCCGTCTCAACAAATCATACTAAATCAAGGACCCCGTGATAAGGGTTGCTCCTACAAGTACTTTGTTTCATGTAAACCCCGGGATTTCACTGGAGAGGAAGGAGCTGTAGATTGTATGACGTGGTTAGATGAGATGGATACAGTTGTGGATATCAGCGGATGCGCTGAGAGGGATGTGGTCAAGTTTGTGTCGCAATCATTTAAGGGTGAGGCCTTAGCCTGGTGGAGATCGTTGATTCAAGCCACCGGGAAGATCCCTTTGTACAACATGACTTGGGATCAGTTCGTTGCTCTTATCAAAGAAAATTACTGTCCTCAACATGAAGTTGAGAAGATCGAGACTGAATTCTTGACATTAGTCATGGAGAACTTAGATTGTCAAGCATACCTTACAAGTTTCAATACCAAGTCTCGATTGGTTCCTTATTTGATCACACCGGAACCAAAGCGAATAGCTCGCTTTATTGGAGGTCTAGCCCCAGAAATAAAGGCAAGTGTGAAAGCATCGAGACCTACTACATTCAGGTCAGCGGCAGATCTGTCGCTATCTCTCACACTCGATGTGGTTAGAAACAAGGCTGCCAAGGCCTCTGAAGATGGGAAACGTAAAAGGGAGGAGGATAACTCCCAGAATCCTAAGAAGAGCAAATCCGAGTTCAACAATAACCAACCGGATTCCAACAAGAAGCCTACATGCAAAACCTGCAAAAGAAGACACTGGGGACAGTGTCGATCAAACCAAAAGATAAAGCAATGTGGCATCTGCAAAAGAACTGGCCACCAGTCCCACGAATGTAGGGACATAAAGAATGCAAATTGTTTCAGCTGTGGCGAAAAGGGCCACATCAGTACTAATTGCCCTGAGGCTGCCAAGGAAGGAGCAGCTAAATCTGAGAAGGATAAGAAAGGAAACGCCTGAACTACCAATTGAATGACAGAGACAGTACATATCCATAATAGCATCAGGTACGTCTCGTACCATTTAGCATTGATAGTGTCTGCTAAGTATCTTACGTTAATGCAAAGGATAATAAACCTTTAGTAAACCATAAGCCTAGTAAACTCTTGATTACATTCATAAGAACTCCAGATATTAAATGTAAGATATAACTTACCAATGGAATCTAAAATGACCATCTCTCCCATCCTCGAAGTAAATCCTCTCATAAGAACCTAGAATACTCTTCCCCAGAAAGAGTACGACAATATATATATTATGTTATTTTATTATTTTCTCATTATTTTATATCGCCTGCGAATGCCAAACTATGTTTGATAAGAGTGCCATATGAGGATTGGCGTATCCTAGTGTGTCCCATAGATTGCTTCCATGCCTGATCAGTATGGAGGTTTAATGCATGGAACCCCTGAGATATCCCAATGATCATATTGTACTAAAGTCGACTAGTAGTATTCAAAGAAGATATCCAATATAAAATGTCCTTATAAATATCTCTACTTAGGGCATCCTTGCATTTGTAAAGAGAATGTGTCATTTATCTGACACCGACATCGATAGATGGACCAAAGCCTGAGAGTACGGACATCTCTGACATCTCTGTGTGTCATAATTATCATCTTTATAAGAATTTCCATGTTTATCTCCCGAGAGGCAAGTAGAGTTAAGATTAACATCCTGCTTTGGGTTGGAGGGGTAAGAACTCCATGTCGGTTATGGAATAACCGAAACCCGGATTAAGTAAAATTTTTAAGATATAGATTCATATAGCCTAACTCAATATCCTGAGAATTCGGTATAGTTAAGTAAGAAAGACGGTTCATTTTGCTTATGCATTGTTACCGCAACCCTAATTAGGCAACGATTAAGAATTGCCATCAGCTACCCAGGATCGTCGATTGGTTCGACTAGCTGTAAGGATTAGCTATTCTTTGAGATTAGTTAAGCAGTGGTTGGAATAACCATCTCACCTTAAGATAAGCTTTTCTATAATAGTTGATATGTAAGCATCAAGGCTGCTCCCTTGGAGACCTTGTATAGATGGAATGTTAAACATCTATTGTTAGAACAATAGATTGGTAAGTTCAATTATCAGGATCTGAAAGTTGCATTAGAAACAACAAATAAGATCATACAAATCCCTAATCATCTGTAAGATGCCGGTATTCGGCAGGAAATCAAGAATTAATGAAAATAGCAAACCTCCTAAATTCTTGTTAAGAAATAAGGCTCAACAAAAGATATCACCCAGGAAGGGTGTGCCAAATTGTTAAATTTTCAGACTAGTTAAGCTCTGAATATATAGAACCATTCGAAGGAAATCGAATGTATCAAGATTAAATAGCTTACGAGCTAAGACCTAATTAAGGATCCCGGAGGAACGCGCAATGTGACCCACACTAATGATTTAACGTCGTGTCACCAATAAGTCGAAAAGCACTATCACATAATGATATACAGACCTATGATAGTATGAGCAACCTATGTCGACTGAGAATCGACAGGTTAAGGAGCTCCAAAAGAAAGTATGCACCTATTGTATAGGTCAACTGGGATACCCTTGGAGGCCCAAATATACTATGGAAGTTAAATCCATGATACGACAGAAAGTACTTCCTTTACTTTAAGCAAATCTCGAGGTCGAGATTTCTTTTAAGGGGGTGAGGATGTAACACCTCGTAAAATCACGTTCAATGAAGTATTGACACGTGTAATAAACCCTAGTAAAGTTAAACCATGAAAATAATGGACTAATTTTTCGAAAAATCGAAAAACTTTGATTATGAAAGAACTGGAAGCATTATCATACCTAAAATAAGTTTCTAAATAACCTTTTACGGTCTTATATTCACAAATGAGCCACTTGTTGATCAAGTGTAGCCGTTTATGTAATTAATTGAAAGTTTGCGCAGAAAAGAGTTAAAAGCGTCAACATGTTAATTCTTACCTCTGAGTGATCTTTTAACAAACCGAGAGCCTCATGATATTTGATTATACTCTCAGGAATGCCAATCACTGGCCATCCAAGGCTTTTATGCCCAAAAGTGAAGTTACGCGCAACTTTGCAAGTATAAGGGACTAAAAGTGTCAATATGTTTAATTATACCTCTGAATGACCTTTTATCGAGCCCGAAGCATTACGATGTTTAATAATACTTTCAAGAATGCCTAATATGGATTATATGAGGCTTCAATGATATTAAATGATGAGTTACGCAAGTTTGCGCATTAGAGGGACCTACAGCGTCAAACTGTTAAAGTATACCGATTCGTATGTTATCGGACCTTCCGGAATATGACCATGAGTCAAACATACCCTATTTATACTTCTCATAGCTTAGATATAGGCTTAGAGGTGTTTAGTGCGCAAGAATAAACTTTTATGTCATGCAGGGACTAAAAGTGTCAAAAAGCGCACAAGTTTGCGTTTACACGCATATCTTACATTCTGAATATTCACGGACACCCAAAAATTTATGTAAGCACTAAAATATTTTATTTTAGTATTTGACTTGATAAAATTCCATTCGTCGCGTCGTTTGGATTGTTTTTCGCGTCCGTCCGTGTTTCGTCGTAATTAGCCGAACAACGTGATCGTACGACCAAACGAACCGACATCCGGCATATTTTTTAGCATGTTTCATGTTCACTATGCTTAGGCATCATTATAAAGCCTTAAAAATGGTTTAACGGGCCTTAGAGGTGTTGGAAATGACATTTGGAAGTTCAGGGGCCAAACATGTCAACTTTTGAAAGTTTCTGGTGGCTGCCCAGGTCCTTGCGCACCGTAACACTTTTACCTTGCGGTGCGCAAGCATCTCCCAGATGCAGAAACTCGTTTTTCTTGGCTGTTCAAGTCCATGAAACGACTTATGGAGATATTTATCAATTCCATGCGCGTCCCCTACTGATTTTAGAGCTTAGGGGCACTTGTTATTGATCTAGATCACTTCATAGACTTAGTTGTCATCATCTAAAGGATCAAAAATCACTATAAAAGGCCATTGTTTGCAAACATTTTTGATCATCCATTCCATCTGCAATTGTGGGACTTTCTGGAGCTCAAGAGCAGACACCAAGCATCCCTAATCGTGATTAGGACTTTGGTAAGCACCCTTGACCTTCCTTGATTAAGTTTTGCTTAGTTATTAGCCTAAAAGTCAAACCGTTGTAATTAACGGTTGACTTAGCGATTAATTATTAATGGTCCAGTGATTTGTCGAATTGAAGGTAGTTATAAGTTGGTAATTATGTGGGCAATAAACCCTTAAAAGGGCACCCACTGATTCCCATCCTATCTAGATCAAATGTCGGGTCAAAGTTGATTAGAAAAAGTCAACAGAAGCCTAAATTGCAAATTTACATGTAATTAACAATATAGAAGGCATGTAACCTATTTTATCACTCATATAACCTATTAATAAGTATAAGAACTGATCTAGGCTTGTTTGATCCGACAATTTTCTGTTTAGACCCGGTTCGGAACCGAAAGTCGCAAAACTTTGACTTTTGCTTTGACTTCAGTTCTGACCCGATTTAGTATGATTTGGAAATGCCTTAGAGCTTCCTTAGGACCAGGCTACATGTTAGCATAACCCTCCGTGGTTGGTTCATTGATTATCCGATTCGTTTACATGTTTCCGTTAATTGCTTAAATGTTGACCAATATGCCCTTTTGACCATAAAACGAGAATTTTGGGAATGTGAAAGGACAATAATCCTTATTACTGATTTATAAAGTTGTCCCTAAATTTTCACATCAGTTGGAGGTCTAGATTAGGAGTTATGCTCATTAGCGTAATTATAACGCCTTTTAGTAATTAAAAGGCGCAATTAGCATAAAGCCTATCTAAACCCAATTTTCGACACCAAACCTTTTACCCACTGATGTAAGATAATATTTTGAGATTTTTAAAGATTTTTAATCATTTTTAACCTGTCAATAACCGAAGGTTATGGCCTCAAATCGGTAAATACCGATTATGCCCTTTTAGGCCATAAAATGAGTTTTACAAGCCCTTTTGATACCAATCCAATGGCTACTGATTTTATATAATAAATAAAGTATTTTGAACTTTATAACCTGATCAGAAAACTCAGATTTCCTGTATAACCCGGAAATCGCTTAAAATGACTTTTTACGCATATTAAACGCATAGTTTGGGTTTAAAACCATTTTGTCATATAAGACCTATTACCAACTGATATGACCTATTAAAATAAGTTATTTTACTGATGTATTCGGACACGAATCTCAGAACTTCATTTAAACTCCTTTTTAATCTTTAAAATGACCAAAATACCCCTACGGGGCTTATTTTGAGATTAAACTCGTTTTGGGCATAATGGAAGGTATCCTACTGATATCACAACATATTAAAGGCATATTAACTTAGGAAACCTGTATATGATTCACTTGGTTACTCGTTACGCATTTTTCGCGTTCGGATCGGCTTATGTAACTAGTTTGCATATATTAGCCGAAACGGGTCAAACCTTCATTCAGAATGTGCCTAGATTACCCATATAAGGCAAGTCTTCAATCTTGTCGGGTCTAAATCACATTCTATTCCGGTCTTCGCCTAATCGTGCATTTGAACCGTATAATTAACCGGTCTAAGCTTACGCTTAATTAAAGACCCGTTAGCATTCTAATTGGTTATTTATACCATCATTCCAGACTAGAGCCTTCCGGTAAATTGTACCTACGCTTACTTAAGTGAATACGGCTGAGTTATTATAATTCTTGCTATTTAAGACAGGAGCTAGCTCAGGTAAATACTCTTAACTTATTTTCCCTATTACGGGCTTGGGATACGGTAATATAAATACCGCATGGTCAGGTATGGGATTCAAAGACGAATAAGTCGGAAATCCAAATAACCTGTTTTTAATTCGTATTGCTTGACTGAAACATTGGGGATTAATGCGACCGTGTCCTGGATATCCTTGACTCATTAAATGCAATGGCCACGACCTAAGCACGGGGTGTAGGCATACACCTGACAGATGCCATATGTTTATTAATTAATTATACCCAATAAGGGATTCCCAATAAGGGAATAGTGGTGTGTCGGTTAATCTTGAGCTGACATAGAACCGGGCCCCGTATGTAGAGCAAGTTATGTAAAACTGATAACATGAAATATAGTTTGTCCCAAGTATAAAAGATTAAATTTTGCCTTGTGCATTTTAATCAAAGTGTCAAAACATCTTCGTGCCTTGAGCACCTAAACCAATTTTCATAGACATTTTCAAATGAGTCGGTTGAGTGTATTTACCAGTGAAAACTGACGTATTTTCAAAAGTCTAAGTGACAGGTACAAGTACGTAATAGGCTGGAAGCTGCTCAGGACGTTAATAAGGAATCTTGCAAGTTCTAGGCGTCTAAAGTATGTTGAACGATATTTATGTTTTAAGATCCGCCTGTGGATCCTTTACTTTCCGTTGTAATACTTGATATTACTTTATATTCGGATTGTAATATATTTATCTTTTGCTTCCGCTGTGCATTTATATATTGTGTTGTTAGACTATTATGTTGCCAACCACGTCACGATACTCCCCACCGGGCCCACCGGTCAAACGTGGAAATATCGGGGTGTGACACTAACACCCTAACTGACGGACTAGTACGTACAAGAGAAGAAACCCGGAAAAAGGAAGTGGCCCAAAAGATCACCCAAGGATTCCGTGTGGGTAATCGTAGCAATTTCAAGAGAAAGGGAACCGGGCAATCTTCCACTGTTCCATTTTTGCAATGCCTGTAAAAGGAAGCATTTTGGAAGATGCAAAGGGTATTGCAATTTCTGCAAAATCCCGGGGCACCAAGAAGAAGATTGCAGGAAGAAGAAAGCAACAGTCTGCTACAACTGTGGGAAAGCTGGACACTTTAGGCCAGATTGCCCAAAACTGGTCAAACCAACTGATAACAAAGCTAAACCTGCAGAAGGAACTACCAAGAAAAACGCAAGAGCCTTCCAACTGACTACTCAGGAAGCAGAGCTAATTCCTGACGTGATAACTGGTACGTTCCTAGTTTACGACGTTTATGCAAAAGTATTATTTGACTCTGGTGCAAACCAAAGTTTTATAAATACTTCATTCTGCCAAGCTCTTAACTTATCCTTAACCAACCTTAGGCAAATTTTTACAGTCAAAACGGCAGATGGGAATTCTGTTAAAATAAATAAGGTTGTGCGAAAAGGAAAGATAGAACTTTTAGGTCATAAATTTTCGGCAAACCTGTTACCTATGAATTTAGCCGGATTTGATGTTGTGTTATGAATGGATTGGCTAGTAGCCAATCTGTGACAACTGTTAAATCTGCATTCATCCGTACGTTTAATTAATATTAAATTATGCTTAATGACTGTGCTTAATTACAACTGTTGATTAAACTGCTTTCTGATTTCTGTTACATACATATGCATCACATTTATATTGTCACTCCATTTATTACACACAAACTTTAGTGACAAACTTGATGCACAAAGCACAGTTAGCACACTGAGCGGATAACCCAGAAAACATGCTGACAATGCCAGCACCTAGACAGACAATGTTTTTGAGGCCAGTATGAGCCAGAGATAGGGTACTACACTAGTAGGGAGTGTAGGGAAGTGAGGACCATAAAACTGCGTCACTAGGTGATAGTTATAGTGCCGGTAAGTGCCTAAAACACGCTCTAAATGCAGAATTCTGCACTTAATAACAAAATTCAGCATTGCAACATGCTAGTAAGGTGCAAAATTGTGGCAGAATGGTCCTGTATGCTTTCCTAAGTGTCGGGAATTAAATGTGACACAAAAATATATATAAAAGACACTTTACGGGATAATTAAACACTTTAACGGAACGGTATCCAACCGAACAACCGGACATTACCCGGGACACCAAATTTTTGCCAAACACATTGTTTAATTGTTTCTTGGTTAGTCATGATCCCCGAACACCCTAACACCCACTAAATTCCCTAGTAACTAACATCTGTGACAAAATACTTGGACTTGAACTAATAATTACCAACTAGTCACAAAAGATTACACTTAAGCCCCCCCCCCCTTTTGGCTGATTTCGGTTCATGCATGGCCCCACAAGATTTTTATAAATCTCACTTAATCTTTCCAATAATCCCCCTTGGGATTTGCTAAAGATGTGTCATGTACTTATGAAACATGAAGTCCATTGGGTATAAGGTTTAGAGCTTTATATGTACAACTTGTCCCCATCTTCTTCATCCAACACAAAAACTTCTCTTCCTTTCTCCCATGGCTACGGCCTCAAGCACCCATCCATAACCCCCATTCTCTAACTCACTCCTACACATTCTAAGCTTATACAAAGGTGTAACAAGCATAGCTAAGAAGGTTGCAAGCAACGGAAGTTCAAGGACCTTGTTCATTTGCTTTTATCCACTTCATTTCTTCAAGAGTTCATCCCTAGCCTTGAGCTAGTAGTAAGATCTTCTACTCCTCATTTTGCATCTAATTTAAGTGGTTAAAAGATTATATATGTGGTAAATCACAAGAACTCCAAAGATCATAACTTAAAGCATGAACATAAAAGCTTTATATAAAGGTCATGAGATGAAAGATGATAATACATGATAAATCTAAATTAAATAAACAATAACCTGCTGTAAATGACTTATGGTCTGATGTTAATCGTATTAGAAAGTATGGCGATCGTATGTGTGCGTGTTAGTAACATTTAACCTATAAAAAGCATGCTGATTAGCATTTTCAGCCACCTTCAACTGGCTGTAAACGGATCATTATAAATCGAAAAACTGGTTTTCTGAAGTCTAAATTATGTATTTTCGAAAAACGAAGCAAATGGCACTGGAATCATATTTTTTTGAGATCGTTTGCTATTTTTAAAGACTCATTTTGTAACAGCAGCTAAAGCTGAGTTTTTACTGCAGTAAATAGGTGATATGTTTTTAGTCATAACTTGAAATCTATGTTGAATCAGCTCATGAAAATGGTACTGTAGATGACCACTGATGTCGTAGTAATTCTCCCACTGGAATTTCGTCAATCGGACTTACGATAAATTTTAGATGAATTATTTCGTAGACTGCAGTCAGAAAGTGACAAATCTGATTGCAGTCCGGTAAATAAATTTTTATAAAATATTGGTAATGAACTGGACCCCGATATTTTTATGCAATAATATTTAGATCGTATAAGACATTCTATAAAAATTTGCGAAAACAGCCCAGTTTTGCATATTAAAACTGAAAGGATATAAGTAGTATTTTGCATGTCTAAATGTCGGGTTGGTTATTTGAGAACGATCTAACGTGTTATATGTTAAAGAAAATGATATGCTATTTAGCATGGGCACCTCCGTTTACAAAGGAAACTCTGGAGAAATTTTCTAAAATTCCAACACTTAGAAAATGTCTTTCTAAACAAGTGTTACAAGTATAAATTATAACTTGTGTTCCGAATATAAACTTCGCCATAATTTTTGTAACAAAATACAAAGTGTCGGAGGTTGGTTTTCGTAAATAAAAGTGGATAAATGTATATTTAGAATATATATTTTATACTAAGACACTTGTGTGAATATTTGTATATTGGTGAACTAGTTATATTATTTTAGGGTAAAATAATATAACTTAACAAAATACCATGACACTTACAACTCCAAAATAATACCAAAAACAGCAAGGAATAAAATATTCAAGTTACACACTTGGCATTGTGAAACCGAACGCAAACGTAACTTACGAAATATTCCGCAAAATACTCTTACACATATATTTTTGGTAAAATATTATTTTGGAAGCTAAAGAAGTAAAATATATTATTTTTGGGAAAAGTATATATATTTTGGAATACATTATTTCTGACGAATGAGGTGATACATATATTATTTTGAGAATACGAGTATACAAGTATAAATTACCCCCATCCTTGGGAAGGAGATACGCATATACAATACTTGAGAAGTATAACTCCAAAATAGTTGTCTAACTATTATTCCAAAACCTTAAAAACAGTTATAACTTGAAATAGCACCAAGAAACGTAACTCAAGTACATTAATACTAAGAAAAGGCACGGCCCGTTCGTCTAATAGACATTAGTACACTGTAGGTAGTCGTGTTTGCTGAGGAGACTTGGGTTACACATACGGAAGACGCAATACTGTGAGTT
>CM060436.1:42701946-42744522 GCA_030545235.1 Helianthus tuberosus | reverse complement strand
AAAAGTTATTAATCGAATTTTATTATACTAAAGACTTTCGACATGTTTAAGATGTATATGTATTTATAAAACCAACGATACCTTGGGTTTCAAACATATTCATTCATATTGTTATTTGTCTACGTAGTAGTAATCGTTTTTTGTCGATGTGATTGTCATGTGAAGTGTTTTACTGACGTGAAAAACTGAATAAGGTTTAGATACAGATTCATACTATCATATAAACGGGAGCCAAGTTACTAATTTTACAAAAAAAGAAAAGAAAATAGTAATAAAACATTTTTAATAATAATAAAAGTTTGTTAACGTGATCCATGGGCCTTGATGATGGTTAAGTTGGTATAAGCCAAACTCCAAGCACCTTTCTATATTGGGCCATGTGGTAAAAGGCCCATGAGTAATAAGGATAAAGTTTTAATAGGATTCATCATTTTTATCTTTATAATTACACTAAAAACAACTATTTTTTATTTCTTTTCTAATTAAATAATACTATTTATACCTTTATATTATATTTTCTCTTTCCTCGACTCACAACCACTTTCTAAAAATATAAAAAAATTTACAGGGATAGACAGTGTTTTTTCATATTTACAAATGAACAATAACATTTTCTTTTTCCTCCACTCACAACTCCTTATAACCACTATCTATAATACGAAGGAGCCTATCAGAATTTGATGAACAAGATGCGAATTCTCTAAGAAGATATAGTTTAGAGTAAAATGCCAAAATCGTCTCTAAGGTTTGGTTATATTTTGTTCCAGCCAAAATAATTTTTTTGTGCATTTCAGTTCTTCAGGTTTGCGTTTTATTGCCATTACTCTCCAAATCATTAAGTTTATTTTTTCTGTTAAAGTGAAGGACATTTATGTGCTTTTTGATGGAACAAGCAAATTGAAACCTATCGCCGATTTTGGTATTTTACTCTTACATTTTTATGACTTATTTCCTATTTATATGGCTTAATATTTATTATTTTTAATAAGTTCTTCGATATATATGTTTCACTAAATACATTTTAATAAAAAAAGTAATATTATTTATCAAAATACATTAAAATACTCATTAAAATGTTATACGACCCGACCGACTCAAAGCGTACCAAAAAATATAATTACATTGCGATATACAAACAACACCTAAAAATTTCCACTTCTGTGTCTGCCATTGGTGATATTTGCATGAACATCTTTAATGCCATAGTTTTTAGTCATGTGTAAAAAAAAACTGTGAATGAAGAGAAAAATCATACTAACTATAACACTAAAGTTGTCCATGCAGATATCACCAGTGGCAGACCCTAGAGCGGAAATTTTAGGTTTCGTTTGTCTATCGTTATGTAACAATTATTTTTGGTCGGGTATGAGTCGGCTCGTATAAAATTTTCATGGGCATTTCAATGGATTTTGATTGAACAGTTGAACAAATTAAGAAATTCAATCAAACAGTTACGATAAATACATCAATCTAACATAACTGAATTTGGGAATGATTGCAAAATGATTTCATTTTGAATTCAATTGATGTAATATAATCACAAGGTATAGAAATGTACTCATCCTCACCAAGTGCACTTCTATCACTAAGTTCTTATGCTCAAAGGCTCTTAATGTTACCGTTACATTGAATACAATGAGCTATATATATGAGGAGAGAAATGCTGGTTATGTCACCATGAAAGCGACCTCTAACAACTCTTTAAATGATATAACTGTCAGCAGTTAGGAAAACTGCTGGATAGTTACACTGTTACATTGAACTACTGCTTCTAATGTGTGATAGAGAGAACTGTTGGATTTCATAGAACTGCTGGTTGAGAACTAGCACTTCTGGGAATACTAAACTTCTGGTCTTTGACTTGTTGATTCGATCTTCTAGTCTTCAACCTTGACTTTAGTTGTCTTGACTGTTGACTTGTTGACCAGCACTTTGTTCTTCTATTATTTATTCTTGAAGGCAGCAATTGTATGCAACAGTAGTTTGGGCAGTTGTTTTGGGAAGCCTTCAAGGGGGAAAGTTCTGATCTTGAGATTGTATCATAACTTTATTCCATCAGGCATGGAAGTGGTTCCCTTGAGTTTTGCCTTTCATTATCAGCAGATCTTACATAACCCGACAGGGCTAACATGACCCGTTTAAAAAAAGGGTCGGATTCGGGTTAACACGTTAACCTGTTTAACTATTTAGAAAAAACCTTATATATTTTTTTTATGTTTTTTCGTTTCTATTTTACATGGTTAGTCATAATAATGTTAGTTTTGACACATTATATTATTTACTTGTTATACTCATATTCATCATTACACATGTTATTGATAACTCGTTTAAAACCCAACAACTTGTTCATAAATCGTCAACTTGTATGACTCATTTAAAAATACGGGTTAAGCAGGTCAAGTTAGGGTTAACCTGAATTTATATGTGTGCGGGTTGAACATTTCAACCCACCAACTCGCAACCCGCCAACCTACCAAGCCATCAACCCGACACGATTAAGATAGCTTTTATGACATTTAAGAAATTAGTATAATATAGTCGGAAATGATTTTGTACTGGTTAATAATATTAACGTTTCAAATAATTATCTATATATTAAAGTTCATGGGTCATGAATAGTAACAAAATTTCATGTTATTTTATTTATTTTACTATTATATTATTTTATGCATATGTTATTTTTCTTTTATAACTTTTAAAGTACGATGTTCGGGAAAATTTCGAATCTGTCGTTGTAATGTGCTTATTTTATCTGCATCTTGATATAAATTTAACTCAAAATTGAGTTGTGAATAACAATGTACAAGTGAGCAAAACAACATATATGTCATCAAAGTTATCTCAACTCTCATGCATTAGTTTTTTTATATAAAGTAACGTCGTTTAGCATTTAGTTATTTAAATAATATGATATAATGCTTCGTAAAACTTCAAATTTACCGGTGCGACAATCTTACTCTTATCGATGTTTCGATCAGAGTTTTATTTGTCAAATATAATAAATTTTTTTTGTTATCTACCGTAAGGAACCTTACCCATATAACATGGGTACCGGTACCGCCATTTGTTTTTTTTTTCCGCTTATTTTATTGACATAAAACAAGTGTTGCTATCTTTCTGGACATATGTCTTTCGGTTATCGAGTGCCGGTATCATACATATACTATAATGAACCAAACTGATACTGACCGAATATCCGATGCAACGCTCGGAAATATCCACTAGTTTATATTATAGAAGGATCAACTATAATAGTGGAGTTTGCCGCATATGAAACGCCAAAACCTTGTGATAATTGTGCTTTGTAAACGATATACGATGTAAAACACTATCAATTATCAATGAAACGATGTGTTTTGGTCTCAATATTTGTGTATTTGTGTTTGACGATTTTACGTTTTGATTCTAGTTTGATTTCAAGCTATAATTCGCTTTCAAGAAAGTTATACGCAAACTGATGCGTAAACGTAATCAGTCTAACGCGACAAACACTTCATAACAGTGACATAGGCTTAACATACCTTAAATAACCTTTATATAACTTAGAAATAAGTTTTGAAGGGTTTGGTGTGTCAAAAACAAGTTTATTCGATCACATGGACTATTTGCGACAAACTGCAAAATTCAGCCGATTTGTATAGCAACGAACATTCCGGAACATGATCATAAGCTAAACATACCCTAAATATCCTTTACATAGCTTAGAAATAGGCTTTGAGGGGTTCGGTATGCGAAAATGCGCTTATTTGATCTATAGGGACTAAAAGCGTCAAAAAGTGCATAAGTTTGCATTTACGCGCATATCTTACGTTCCGAACATATCCGGACATCCAAAAAAATTTTTAATCACTAGAATATTGTATTTTAGTGATAGGAATGCAAAAATTCCATTCGTCGCGCAATTTGGGTCGTTTACGCGTTCGTTACGATTCCGTCGTAATTAACCGAAAACCGCAACCATACGGCTAAACGAACCGACATCCGTAACGTTTTTGAGCATAATTCAAGTTAAATATACTTTAACTTCATCATAGAGCTTGAAAATGGGCGTGACGAGTGTTAGAAGTGCCAAAACGTGACAAACCAAGCTCAGGGACTAAAACTGCCAAACTGCGAAAGCGGCTGGTCTGCAAGGTCCATACGGACCGTATGGACCAATGCTTACGGTCCGTAAGCTAGTGCCAGCTCCACAAAAATCTGAATCTTCTATTTTAGCTTCTGTCCTGGTTTTAATCCCTGGTTTCTTCATGTTGTGGGCTGGTTTGTGTGTTTAGCAAGTTGCCAATCATTGTTTAACAAGTGTAAGGTCAAGATCAAGCCTAAAAACACATGGAATAATCTTATGGCTTCTTGGTTTCTATAAATAGCCATGGGTTTCAACCTTTATTCCTTGCTCATTTGCTCTTTATCACAAATCTGCTCTAAGTTGAAGCTCTCACACTTGTTGAAGGTTTCATACCTGAGTTTTCTTTGTTTTCTTCCAAGCTTGGACCCTTTGTAAGTGATCTTTCATGCTTGGTTATGTATTCAAGCAAGAAAGTCAAACAGTGTTTGACTTTCTGCTTTGACCATGAATTGGTCAAGACAAAGTTCGTTTGAACTTTGCAACGTGAGCGTAATCACGATGGTTATAGTCCCTTGTGACTATACCTACTGATTACCACGTTGATTAGTCGAAGTGACGAGTCAAAGTTTCGTCAAAATGCACGATTATATGCATTTTGCGATGAAACTATTTTCGGGTATCAAGACACTTTGTTTTGATATCAAACCTGTTTTCTAACTTAGTTAAATATGTTTTAACATTTTAACTCGTCACTTTTAGTCTAGTGCTTGTATAGGGTTTTAAGTCAAGCGGTCTTGACAACCGCTTAGACTTTCGAACCCGACCTGTTTGGTTGATCATTAGGATCCGACCAAACATATTTTGTGACCATAGTTATATAGGGAATAACTTTCCGAGGTTATACCTTATGGTCACATAGTTTAATTAGTTGTATGATATGTAGTTTATATGCCTTAGGAAAATGACTGATGTGCGTGTCGTGTTATATAATTTTAGGTATATTTTTAGCCCTTTTTGACACTTTAGTCAAGTTTTAAATTTATAAAACACGATATTCTACTAACACTAAACACACATATGGGCAAGTGCACCCATCGTGAGCGTAATATAGCGTTGGTAAGATACCGATGTCGTCCAAGGACACAAGAGCTTTTAGTACCGGTTTATCCTCAACTTCTAATTAAATCAAAATTTTAGAAAAAGGTTTAAACATGAAAAAACTAAAAATGCAAAAAATAAAAATAAAAACAAAAACAGATAGACAAGATGAATCACTTGGATCCGACTCGCCTTTAGTGTAACCTTTGATGTTTTCCGCACTTTTGCACTTTTTAAGAGATTATCTTAGTTACAGTAGTAGGCCCTCTTTTGAAGGTGACGTTATCCTCAACCCAGTAGTTTGAGTCAGCAAGGATACAATCCTAAAGGGTTGGATTATTGAAAGATAATTAATTAAGTTATTAATGCGTAATGTGGTAGGCCCCTCTTTTGAAGGTGACGTTACCCTCGGCTAAGTGGTTTGAGTCAGCAGGGATACAATCCCAAGTAGCTGGGTTAATGTAATAATAGTAGTTTACATATGAGGGGATCAAGCCAGTGGATATTGAAGGAGGTCCTAGTAAGTTTGACCCAGGTCCTTGCAGGATCTATACACTGAACAAGGAAAGAACCTTACCAAACCATTCCCTTAACCCCCAACCAGGTAGCCAACATATCTCTATATAAACCGCAGAGATATGAATGGTGTAAATCTTTTATTTTATATAGACAGTAAAATAACGCCAAGACACCACAGACAAATGATAAGGAAGTTTCACCTTCAACATAAGAAACTAGTTATTAAAGTCATTAATACAAAACCAAATAAAAAGTGCGAAAAGATTAAAAAACAAAAGTATTACACTAAATGATTGTCCTCACCAAGTGATGTAAGAGACTTAGGCAAACATGGCCTTTGATTGTCAAGAACTCTTACTATCAATCTTGGATCCCGAGACTACTATACACACTCTATGATGGATGATGGTGGTGGATGTGGGTGTTGTGATGGTGGTGGAGTGTGGGTGAAGTGGGAGAGAGGTGGTTTGCCAAGGGATGCTTTTGAAGTGAACCAAGCACCTCTAATTATAGCCTGCACAGAAGCCCGGACACGGCCCCGTGTCCAGTGGGCACGTCCTCATGTCCATCCACTTTCTCTTTCTTCATTAAATGCAGTTTGTCAGCATTAGTTTACCACACCCCCGTGTCCGCTGGGCATGACCTCGTGTGCAGAAGCGTATCTGTACTATCAAGATTTGCTTGGATTCTGCGAATCTTAGCATTGACCATGGTCGTGTGGAGCTGGGCACGCCCCCGTGTTGGGAAATAGAAGCTTCTACAACTTTGTTTTTTCTGCAGACACTTGGGCACTCCCCCGTGTCCGCTGGGCACGGGGCGTGTTCAACCTTGTGATGTCTTGTTTTTTCTTGGGAAGATGATGTCGAGGGGTCGGGCATGCCACGTTTATTCCTTTTCTTGTATTTATGTTAGGTTTAGCTGTATTTTCGCTTCTTTTGTTCATTTGCGCTCATTTAATCCTGAAAATACAAAAGGAAGACAAAAGCACACTTTTTCCAACATTAGTACTAAAAAGGGTTAGTGTTATGCCTCATTTGATGTAATTTGTATGTTGCATTTTACACACATCAAATACCCCCACACTTGAATCTTTGCTTGTCCTCAAGCAAAACTCTTTATAATGTGGCTTACACGCCCAAATGGAATGGGTAGAAGAGAAGTTTTGGGCTTGTCTTGAGTGTCGGGATTCCAAGATCTTTATTAGGCTTTTTTTTTATGTTATTTACAATCCTATTCGTTATGATTTATTTAGAACTTTACATAAGATAAATTACTTATTTGGGCATAACATGCCTCTTTAAAATTCCACATATATACAAGTTCACATACCTCACGGGAGATCACTCAACACTCGGCCAAAGATGTATTTTTGTGAAACATTCGAGACCGGCATGGAACTTACTTCTACCATATGCTTGCCAAGCAATCAATCCTCCTCTTTTTTTAACTATAAACCTTTGTAAATATCAAGAGGACTTGGGGAAGGGTTAGGCTTGGGTTAAAGGTAGGTGGTGGTTTTGGGTTAGTGGTTAGTAGAAAAGGGCGAAAAGGCGTAAAAAGCGTCGGTTTTCATAAAACTTTTTGTTTTTGTGACTTTTTATTCCAATGAAGCATTTTTCAAACAAAGTTTCTTTTGATGAACTTGTTTGTTTATTGCTAGACTTCATCATTTTTTTTATAAGGAATGTCACATGAATACCGAGCTTTGTACTAAAATAAAGGGTTTAAAATGAAAAAGGGTTTTTGGTGGGTAAAGGGTGTTTGTTTTGTGGGTTAAGAAATGAAAAGGTTTAGGCTCAAAGGGGTTAACTAGTGGTATTTTTGGGTAGGTGGTAAAAAAAAGAAAAATATTGGTGTTGAAAGAAAAAAGGGTTAGTCCTAATGCCTCCATCATTTACTTACTTGGGTTTAAGTTGGTAAGGACCGGGAATGTATCGTCATGGCAAGTTCTAGAGTCGTAAGAAACCAAGCGGCTATTCACACAAGAAACGAAAGATGAGCATTTAGTCTAAAGATGTGTATTTATATGCTCAATAAAGGCTCAAAACTCACTTTTTGTGGGAATGGGTTTTTAATGTGATCAAGTATATATAATCAAATGCCGGTAAAAATCGATTTTGCCAATTAAATGAATTAGACGAATTAAGGAATTATGCATACTCTAACTCTGAAATTTATAAGGAAAGAATGAAAATTTTGCATGATAAACACATTAAACCTAATGAATTTCGGACAGGAGATCAAGTTCTATTGTTTAATTCACGACTTCGATTATTTCCTGGTAAATTAAAGTCTAGGTGGTCAGGACCTTTTTCCATCACCCATATTTTCCCACACGGTGCAGTCGAAATTAAATCTCGGAATGGAATTCCATTCAAAGTCAATGGCCAACAGCTAAAGCTTTATCAAGGATTCATTGAGGATGAAGAGGAAGAAATCTTGCTTCAAACGGTCGAAGAATGAAACAAAGGTTCAAGCATCAACATCTTACCTTGTAAGTTACGAACATAGGGAGAACATCTAAATCGGTAAGATTTTTAAAACCAAGTGTAACACCTCGAAAAATTCACGTCCTATAATGAGTTGACACGTGTCATAAAGTTTGAACGTGTGAAAGAATGTTATAAAAGGACTAAAGTTGACAAACATGGAAAGTATGTGATTATACGAGTTCTAAATGTCAACAGTGAATAAATATACTTCATAATAACCCTACATGATGCTCATACCTTCAAACGAATAAATCATGGATCATACGAAGCTAAAAGTGAGATATTACAAACTACAGGGGCTAAATGTGTCAACATGTTTAATTTATACCTCTGAGTGACCTTTTGACAAACCCGAAGCTTTGTAAATGTTAATTATGCTCACTAGAATGCACGATATAAATTTCATAAAGTTTCGTTATCGTATGAGAAAGTTATGATCAAATTCGTGTGCGAGGGGTTAAAGTGCAAACATTGAAAGTTAAGACTTTTCGGGTTAACCGGAAGTGTTCAGGGACTTGGCAAAGTGGGTATAAGTCCTAAAGCCCTTGTGGGTAATTATAAGGGGGTCAAAATGCAAGAAATAACCTTAGTTACCCCTTCGTGAAGCCAAAGGTCAAGTTGCAAAACAAATAAAAATTTAAAATCTGATTTTAAGGGCCAAGCGGCCCGCGTGAGGATATGCTAATTGTGAGGCGGGCCGCGTGGGACGCCCAGAAGCAGAAAACGGGGACAGATCCCTGTATACGCGGAAATTCGACTTTTGAACGACATTTTTGCATTATGGGCGGCCCCTAAACTGTACTAGGGCACTAGAGACACATGTTGAATGGTTGTGGTCGATCATAGAGCTATGTGTCAACCAATTGTGGTGTGTAATTCACTATAAAAGGCCACCTTGTGCAACACAACTCCTCACACCTTCACCTGCATAATTTGATCATTCCTGGAGCTCTCAAGCAGGTCCAACTGATCTTAAGTCGTGCATAGGACTCTTGTAAGTCTGCTAGTCTTTCTTTAATTGAGTTTAGCTTGTTTAATTAGCTAAAAGTCAAACCGTCGTAATTACGGTTTGACTTCGAGATTAGTCAATAATGGCTCAGTCATATCTCGAAGTAAAAGTAGTTATAGCTTGGTATTTATGTGGGTAATAAAACCTCAAAAGGGTTTCCCCTTATCACCACTCTAACCAGGTCAAAAGTCGGGTCAAACTAGTTTAAGAAAAGTCAACAGGAAGCTTAAAATGCCATTTATGCATAATTAACATTATAGACCATATACAACCTGTTTGATCATTGTTATAACTTAGTAATAAGTGTAAGAACATGTCTAAACATGTTCAACCCGACAATTTCCTGTTTAGACCCAGTTCGGAACCGAAAGTCACATAGTTTGACTTTCACTTTGACTTTCAGTTCTGACCCGTTAAGGCATGTTTTAGAAATGCCTCAAAGCTTTAATTGGACTAGGTTACATGTTAGAACAACCCTCTGTGATTATACACCTTGGTTCATTAGTTATCCAATTAATATGCATGTTTCCGTTAATTGCTCATATGTTGACCGTTATGCCCTTATTACTTTAAAACGTGATTTATGAAAATGTAAAAGTGTAGAAACCTTAAATACTGATATATAAACTTGTATGCAAAGTTTGACATCAGTTTGACTTGTAGATTAAGAGTTATGCTCATTATCGCAAAACTAATGCTTTATGTTAATAAAATGGCGTAATTAGCGTATAGCCTAGTTAAGCCTACTTTTTGGTATCAAACTTAATACCCAATGATGTAATATATTATTTTGGGATTTTTAAAGATTTTTAATTAATTTTAGGCTGAGCATAACTAGTAGTCGTAGGCTTAATCCGGTAATTGTCGGTTTTGCCCTTACGGGCCATAAAATGAGTTTTACACATCTAAACGACTCCAAACCTTTTGCTACTGATCAAATATGATAAATAAATTATTTTAAGCCTTCTGGAAATATAAAGTTAACAGATTTAAGTACCGAACCCGGTAATGGCCTTTAATCGCCTTATTTAGCGTTTTTAACGCATAGTATGTTTTAAAATCATATTGAACATACCCGGGTTGATACCTACTGATATAAGAGGAAAATTATAATATTTTAACAGTAAGCAAAGGTTGATAAACTCAGACTTCAGTTTTGAGCTTTTCGGCTTATGTGAAATTACCAAAATACCCCTACGGGGCATAGTTTGGTTAAAAATGATAACTTTCACATATATGCTTTATCTTAGTGTTATAACTCATTAATTTGAGTATGTTTACTGATTACATCGGACCTATAACTAAGTTAAACACTTAAACCCTTTTACAACCTTTAAAATGACCAAACTACCCCTACGGGGCCTAGTTTGTGTTTAAATACGTTTCGGGCATAATGAAAGACATCTTACTGATGTCACAACATATTTGAAGCATATTAACTTAGGAAACCTGTATATGGCTCTTACGGATACCCGTTACGCTTATTACGCGCACGGTTCGGTTTATGTAACAAGTTTACATAAATTAGCCGAAACGGGTCAAACCTTATCGGTTTTATCTCAAAATCCAGAATGTGAATAATAAACCCGTATTAAACAAGTCTTCAAACTTGTCGGGTCTGAATCACATTCTATCCGGTCTTCGCTTAATCGTGCGTACGAACCGTATCTTGAAACTAGCCGGTCTAAGCTTAAGCTTAATAAAAGACCCGTTAGGATTCTAATAGGTTATTATAAACCTTCGTTCCAGATTAGGAGAACCAGTAAAAGCTACTTGTGTTTGCTTATTGTGATTTATACATTGCTCAGGTAAATACTTTTAACTTATTTTCCCTATACGGGCTTGGGTTACGGTATATAGCATACCGCTTGATCGGGCATCAAATCTCCACATTAAGTGGGTAGTTGAATAATTTGATCGGCTCGTTTAAACAGTCTTGTTTACTTTACAGCCTTTGGGGGGTTAATGACCATGTCCCGGATATCCTTGGCATCATCTTACGAGATGGCCACGACCTGAGCACGGGGTGTAGGCGTACACCTACCAGTTTATAACTCAATGATGTGGTGTGTCTATTGATCTTTAACCCGGACAAGATCCGGGCTACTGAACGCATAAGTAACATGTAATTCGTTCACAAGATTATAATATTAAATAATTCTCCCAAGTTATAAAAATGTTTATGCCATGTGCATCCAAACAAATTTTAAACCATTTTCCAAAATGAGTCAGTTGATTGTATTTACCAGTGTAAACTGACGTATTTTCCCAAAAAGACTGAATGCAGGTACTAAACGAAATTGGCTGGATTGTCTCCTAAGCATCAATAAAAAGTCTCGCAAGCTTAGGATGCCTGAAGTCTGTTGAACCATTAATATTATTTTGTTTCGATCCTACTGTGGATAAACATCCGGATATTGTGACTTTGATTACAATAAATAAATTCGGTTGTATCATATCTTTAAATTTGCTTCCGCTGTGCATATTAAATATTGTGTTGTTTGACTATTATGTTGCCAACCACGTCACGATACTCCCCCACCGGGCCCACCGGTGACACGTGGAAATCGGGGTGTGACACCAAGATTCAGGAAACAAGGCACTCACACGAGCACTTAAAAAAATAAAAATAAAAATTGCCCGCCCACGAGGCCGTGTCGCGCAACTGTCGGGATAAAACCCCCTTTTTTTCATTCAATTTCTTCATTCCACACGCCCCGTTTCCCTAAAAACTCTCTGGTTCCGGCAAAAATTTCTGCAGATTTCTACGTTCCCCCGACTTCTAACAACGTTAAGGTATGATTCTACCACCCTAATTAGTTAGATTAAGTACTTGCATGTAGTTTAACATCAAAATTTGGGGAAAAATCTAGGGTTCTTCAACTTGAACCGGATCAAACCCCAAATTTTTGCATTAGATCTGTTAGTATTAGTATAGATACATGTTATAGGAAGTAAATCAACTTGTATTGTTTGTAGATTTGCTCGATTTCTCACAAAAACCCCAAATCCTTGTTTTTGAACCGAAAAAGATGAAATTGAAGGGATAAACGGTTTGTTTTGAGAAAAACGGCACTTGTGGTTTCATTTTCAGGGAAAACCGCCCCTACTGGATCAAAAAATTTCAAGTTTTCGAGACGGGGTCGAAAAATGGGAATTTTGGCAAACAGACGTCTGGACACGGGGTCGTGCTCAGCGAGCACGGGGGCGTGTCTAGCTAATTTCAGGCGAACATGGGGCGTGTCCACTGAACACGGGGTCGTGTTCAGCCAACTGTTTTCAGTTTTCTTCGAAAATTTCACTGTTTCGTGCTAATTGTTTGGTGTTTTCTTTCAGATGGCCAAGAGATTTACCAGATTCAACGTAAGTGAGTTGGCTGCTCAGGCGCGGTATGATGTGTTAAGAACTAGGCCCGAGGAAAATCCCCGACAGGTGTGCATGGACACTCTTGAAGCAGTGAACCAAATAGACCGCTTCAACAACGTTGTCACCGGTCCACTACGAGCTGCCCTTTGCACTCGGCTTCACTCTGTGCATGAATAAAACATGGAATTTTACACCACGTCCGTCTTCAAGACAAGAGCGGATCCGTTTGACAATGAAGGGGTAGAATTCCGTTGTGGAGGGACCATGTACAGGATCTCAATCGCACAATTTGGGGCAATGGTCGGGTTGTACTCGGAAGAGGATGCTGGAGAGGAAGAGAACATCGGCGGTCTCCGTGAGATTCCAGAGAATCAACGCCAAGCTTCTTGGGCTCAAATCGGGGAGGGCAACTATAACCTGAGCTGAACTAAGAGCACAATGTTGAGGGACCCTCTCTACCGCTACATCCACAGGGTCCTCAGCTACTCGCTCTGCCAGAGACACGACAGTGGTGGTGTTGTAGGGTTGCGTGATCTTCTAGTCCTCCATTGCATTCACAACCGTGTCAACCTCGATGTTTCATACCTGCTACTCCATAACATGCACTTGAACCAACTTGCTACTCCCCCGACTCCTATCCTGTTTGGAGGGTGGATTTACCGCCTTTTCAAAAACTTTGTGCCAAGGATGCCGAGGTCCTTTCAAAAGGGACCGTGGTCGGGAAAAGTGGACATGGTCATTTGCCGCTCCATGAACTTGATCTATGAAGCGGATGACGGGACGGTCAGTTTTCAAATAGTTCAAGGGCATGCATGGAACCCTCAAGAAGCTCTCTTCCTACACGCTCCACACATTCGTCCTCCTCCCCAGTACCACTACCAGCCCCAGGGTGATCCGGGTCAATCCTCATCTCAAGGAGGTGGTTTTCCTAACTTTCAGAGCTTACATGATTTATTGCAGGAAAATCTTATGTGCATCAATAAAAAGTCTCGCAAGCTTAGGATGCCTGAAGTCTGTTGAACCATTAATATTATTTTGTTTCGATCCTACTGTGGATAAACATCCGGATATTGTGACTTTGATTACAATAAATAAATTCGGTTGTATCATATCTTTAAATTTGCTTCCGTTGTGCATATTAAATATTGTGTTGTTTGACTATTATGTTGCCAACCACGTCACGATACTCCCCCACCGGGCCCACCGGTGACACGTGGAAATCGGGGTGTGACAGGTTGGTATCAGAGCCAACACTGAGTGAATTAAACACTAGCCTTTTGTGTTTAATCTCAGTTACACAATTGCACAATCAAAACTTCTGAGTCTAGACTTAACATAGGAATAATCTTAATCCTAATATGGAAATTTTTGCTTCCAATTTTTATTATTATTATTGGATACGTCGCCAAACGAGGAAGCTGAACTAGGGATTCTCCATGCCCGGAGCCTTGAAATGCTGAGCTTCGTACAGCGACCAAGATGAGACGTGCAACCAAGGAGAAGGCATTCAGGAATTGAATGAAGAAGAAACTCCTTTGCTGAAAATCGTTTCCTCAATAGTCCTTATAAGGACATATTTATCTTTTTAGTCCCTTCGAGGACAACATTATTCCTTTCAAGTCCCGCTTAGGGCAACTTTATACTTTTATTTTTATATTGTGGAATGATTAAGTTTAAACTTTCATTTTAAACAAGAATATTAAATAAATGGAAAATAACATTTCCTTTTACAAAATCTACCATTATAATAAAATGGCAAAATCTAAAAAAAAAAAAAAGGACAAGACCTAGCTTCGGGTCATATTAAGACCGGCGAAGATGGCAGTTCCTCAATATTAGATTCAGATCCTTATTAACATTTCAATTTAAAAATTGTTCTGCGTTAATTATAAATTAAGAATCTTAAGTGTGAAACCTAGCCTTCGGGTCAATTATAAGACCGGGCCAAGATGGTAAGACCTGTTAAAAAGATTCAAACCATTAACTAAGAATCTTAAGAGTGAAACCTAGCCTGCGGGTCGATTATAAGACCTGGCCAAGATGGTAAGACCTGTTTAAAAGATTCGTATCCCAGTTAACATCTGAAAACATGTTAACACTCCCGGCAGATGTGATTCGTTGGAAATCACACACGTTATTAAGGATTCTTCAAAAGATTCCTAACCCAGTTTAATGATCGCTGAATCCTGGGTTTACATCATCAATTAAGATGATCATATTTTAACCATACGTGGTAATATAGTGCCTACGGGCCTTGCTCATTTCCACATGAGCCAAAATACTGTGGTAGCTACGACTCCCTGTCAGAAAAAGGTAATGAACTAGGTTCAAACCTCAAATGCTTAGATTCTCTGAAATCATAGCATATAAACTTATAAATGTCCTTGTGACTAAGCCTGTTGTGCTAATATATTTAAAGGCCTTGATTATCTGAAATCCTGGCTTATGAATTAAAAATTGTCCTAGTGACTAGGCCTTTTGTGCTATTAAATAAAACTGTTATTGTTGCTTTGATTCTCTGAAATCATAAGCTTATAATTTATAAATGTCCATGTGACCAGGCCATTGGGTGCCACAAATAAAACTGTTAATGTTTTATAATTAGGATAAATTATAATAGAAATCCTAAATATATATGATAAAAAATTAACCAAATATGGTCTTTGTTTACCATGGTTAATGAATTTCCCGAAAGGGCAATTCCGTAATAAACATCCCTTAGAAGGGAAGTGCCTACGGGCTATAGTTAATGTCCTCTGAGACTAAAGACAGTGGTAGCCTACAACTCCCTGTCAAGAAAAGGTAATGAACTTTGATTCAAACCTTAATGCCTCGATTCTCCGAAATCATGGCTTATAAATTTAACTTGTCTACGCGACTAGGCCATTTGTGCTATTATTAACTTATGAATTAGGATTTATGACAAAAATCCTGAATAAAATAAATATCCTTCATTCCCTGCCAGTATGCAGTTTAAAAAGAATCTTAAAGATGAAACCTAGCCTACGCGGCCAAGATGGTGAAACCTACTCAAGGGATTCAGATCCTTGTTAACACCTAAGAACGTGTTAGCACTCCTGACAAATGTGATTCGATAAAATCACAACAGTCGTCCCTATATTGGAAATTTTTATTCCTAATTTGCCTTATGATCTAGAAATCATGGCTTATATCATCTTATAAGATGATCATATTATAAACATTCGTGAGTAATGAAATGCCTACGGGCTAAAGTTATTGTCCAATAAGACAACGACAGTGGTGGTCCTTTGACCTCCTGTCTAAAATGTTGGACTATGTCCAAACATAATAGTCTATATGATCAATGCGATCATGACTAATATCATCTAATACGATGATCATATTATTTAACGTCCTTTAGTGATGTTTTGCCTACGGGCTATAATATATTGTCCATTTGAGACATTGACGTTAATACCTTTAGTGGATTACCTGTCTGAGGTAGTGAGCTACGCTCAAGCCTAATAGTCTATATGATCAATGCCATCATGACAAAAATCATCAATACGATGACTAAAAATTTTAACATCCTTAATGATGTTTTGCCTAAGGGCTACATTATATTATCCAATTGAGACAAGGCAATTGTAATCTTTCGTGATTCTTTGCCCAAGGAGGTGAGCTATACTCAAATCCCATAGTCTATATTATCATTGCGATCCTGACTAGTATCATCGGTATGATGATCATAATATTAACATCCCTCGTAATGAAATGCCTACGGGCTATACTTTATTCTAATGTCGGTAAGACAAAGATAGTGGTGATCATTATGACCCCCTGTTCAAAATGGGTGATTATACCCAAACCTAATAGTCAATATGATCGATGTGATCATGACTAATATCCTTAGATACGATGGTTATATATAAACATCCATTAGTGATGTTGATTGGCTTATTTTTCTGCCAAATGAATCGTCTTTCAAGACGATGACAGTAGTAGCCTATGACTCCCTGTCCAAAGGTGAAGAACCACGTTCAAACCTTGAAGCCCTAATCTAATAAGATTGCGGCTAATAAATTAAGGTCCTTGGTGATAGTCCATCGAGTTATGTTTTAAAGTCATCCATGGCAAGCCTATGTGCTATAATTTGTCATTCGTGACAAGCCAACATATTAAATGTTAACATTCTTGGTGACAAGGCCGTTTGTGCCATATCTAAATGACCTTTTCGACAAGGCCTTCGCACCATATGATTACTTACGTCCTTCATGACTGGGCTTTATGCCATATCTTTCTACGTCCATCGAGACAGGCTTCTATGCCATATATGTATATATATACTAAAAGTCTTGTAAGACTAGCCTTTGAGCTATTTATAATCGTCCTTGTGACAAAGACAGTTGTGACATTATGGTCCCCTGTCAAGCAGGTATTGGACTCGCTCCAAACCTTAAATGCCATTGATAGTCCTTTTGTGACCTAAGCTAAATGTGATAGATATACATTCAAATAGCATTCATTAAGAATGTATATAACAGAATAGCCCATACGGTTTATGAATGTCGTGGCTAATCTAAGTCAGGTCATCAGGGTGATGACTAATAATTGTTAAATCTTGGTGATTAGTACCAAGTTACGAGTATGGAAAAACTCGGATGAGGAAGGCGACAGTCGCAATACTATTAATGCGACGAAAGTTAATAAAACTACAAACGTAAACCTCAATATTAATGAAGTTAATCCCCAGGCTGTGGTTAACGCAGCAGTTGGAAGGACCATAGAAAGATGATGAAACGATCCGAAGAGCCGAATGCTCCTCGCTCTAAATTTCGTTAAAAACCATGTTCAATTGCTCATGAGAAGAGTTTTGTTCACACTTCGTATACGAAGGATGAACCAAAGGAGGAAGATAACTCCCAGAAATCTAAGAAAAAAGAGCAAGAACAAGCTAAATAAAAAGCAATGAAAAAAATGGTGGAATTGGTCGTCCCCGGAATCGAACCTGGGTCTAGGCCGCACCCTTTCGCGCGCCTAGCCAACCGAGCTAGGTGCCTAGTTTGTGAAATCTCCATTATGATTAAATATAAGCACATGTACAATAACTTCCTTATTTCTTCTATAAGTCACCTACTTATCCTCATTATGTTGAATAAGTATTAGAATCCAAGATTTTACCTCTATGTTTTAGTTACTCTTGGCTTGCTTATATTAACTAAACACTGGAAAGGCTAAAGGAAGAAATGCCTGAACTCACCTAATGAACGCCAAGAGGCAGTTCACGATGTCATCAAGTACATCCCTTATCATTTACCAATGATAATATCTGCTAAGTGTCTTGTTTTTAATACAGGCAATAATAAATCTTCAAAAACCATAAGCTTAGCAAACTTCTATATTATTCACAAGGTATAACTTACCAAGGAAACCATAGTAACCGATTCTTCTAGTATCGGCAAGGAATCCTTCCGAAAAATCTAAGAGTACTCTTTCTTTGCATAGAGTACGACAACATATGTTATTTTAATTATTTTTCTCATTGTTTTCCTATCGCCTGCGAATGCCAAACTATGTTTGATAAAAGTGCCATATGAGGATTTGCGTATCCTAGTGTGTCCCATAGATTACTTCCATGCCTGATCAGTATGGAGGTTTAATACATGGAACCCCTGAGATATCTCAATGGTCATATTGTACTAATGTCGACTAGTAGTATTCAAAGAAGATATCCGGAATGGATTTGTCCAAGTAAATGTTCCCGATTGAGGAATTCGTGGACTTATAACATAAATGTGTCACTTATTTGACACAAGCAATGATGGATGAACTGGAGTCTGGGAAAAATCTCTGTAGACTCCTTGTATCTTGATTATCTCCTTATAAGTTTTCCCTGCTTACCTCCTGGAAGGCAGGTAGAATTAAGATTTATATATCATTTAAGGCTGTATTATTATGAAATCTCCAAGGCGGCTAGTACCATCATTGGAAGAATCGAAACCCTGATTTACTAAGTTTAAAATAGAGGGTTCATATAGCCTAACTCGATATTCCGAAGGTTTGATATTGTTAAATAAGAAAGACGGTTCATATTGCTTGCGCATTAAATGCCGCAACCCTAATTAGGCAACGATTAAGAAATTGCCATCAGCTACCCAGGACCTAAGGGCAAACTATTGGTGGATAGGCTTGAAGAAGTCTGTGGCCACCTATGTAGCTAAATGCTTGACATAGGCGCAAGCCAAAGCCGAGCATCAGAAACCGTCAGGTTTGCTACAACAGCCTGAACTTCCTACGTGGAAGTGGGAAATGGTAACTATGAATTTTATTACCAAGTTACCTAAGACAAGGAAAGGCAAAGATACAATATGGGTTATAGTTGACAGACTGACTAAGTCAGCTCATTTCTTACCCATCAAGGAGACTTATAACTCCGATATGTTAGCCCAGTTATACGTGGATAAGATTGTAGCCTTACATGGCATACCTGTGGCTATTATCTCTGATAGAGATACTAGATACACGTCACATTTTTGGAAGAGCTTCCAGCAATCTTTGGGCACACGTTTGAACTTTAGTACGGCTTACCATCCTCAGACAGACGGTCAGAGTGAGCGTACTATTCAAACGTTGGAAGACATGCTACGTGCATGTGCGATCGATTTGGGTGGTAGATGGGATAAGAACCTACCGTTAATCGAATTCTCCTACAACAATAGCTACCACACCAGCAGCAAGGCTGCGCCTTTTGAGGCATTATACGGTAGAAAGTGTAGATCGCCCGTCTGTTGGGCGGAAGTTGGAGATGTCCAGTTATCAGGACCAGAGATCGTGTTCGAAACAACGGACAAGATTGTCCAGATTCGTGACCGTCTCAAAGCTGCCCGGGATAGGCAGAAGAGTTACGCTGATCCTAAGCGTAAAGATTTTCACTTCGAAGTAGGTGACAAAGTCCTACTTAAGGTGTCACCCTGGAAGGGAGTGATGCGGTTTGGTAAGAAAGGCAAGCTAAGCCCAAGATACATAGGACCTTTCGAGGTTATCGAACGTGTCGGGTCAGTGGCCTATAAGTTAAACTTACCAGAAGAGCTCAGTGGAATTCACAATGTGTTCCACATCTGCAATCTGAAAAAGTGTTTCGCTGACGAATCACTGGTTATACCACATACAGATGTGCATATAGATGAGAGCTTAAGATTTGTTGAAAAAAAAAAAAAACCTTTGTCGATTGAGGATCGACGGGTTCAGAAGCTTCGAAGGAAGCATGTGCCTATTGTTAAGGTCAAATGGGATGCCCGTAGAGGTCCCGAATACACGTGGGAGGTTGAATCCACGATGAAAGAAAAGTACCCTTACTTATTTCAGTAAATCTCGGGTCAAGATTTATTTTAAGGGGGTGAGGATGTAACACCTCGAAAAATTCACGTCCTATAATGAGTTGACACGTGTCATAAAGTTTGAACGTGTGAAAGAATGTTATAAAAGGACTAAAGTTGACAAACATGGAAAGTATGTGATTATACGAGTTCTAAATGTCAACAGTGAATAAATATACTTCATAATAACCCTACATGATGCTCATACCTTCAAACGAATAAATCATGGATCATACGAAGCTAAAAGTGAGAGATTACAAACTACAGGGGCTAAATGTGTCAACATGTTTAATTTATACCTCTGAGTGACCTTTTGACAAACCCGAAGCTTTGTAAATGTTAATTATGCTCACTAGAATGCACGATATAAATTTCATAAAGTTTCGTTATCGTATGAGAAAGTTATGATCAAATTCGTGTGCGAGGGGTTAAAGTGCAAACATTGAAAGTTAAGACTTTTCGGGTTAACCGGAAGTGTTCAGGGACTTGGCAAAGTGGGTATAAGTCCTAAAGCCCTTGTGGGTAATTATAAGGGGGTCAAAATGCAAGAAATAACCTTAGTTGCCCCTTCGTGAAGCCAAAGGTCAAGTTGCAAAACAAATAAAAATTTAAAATCTGATTTTAAGGGCCAAGCGGCCCGCGTGAGGATATGCTAATTGTGAGGCGGGCCGCGTGGGACGCCCAGAAGCAGAAAACGGGGACAGATCCCTGTATACGCGGAAATTCGACTTTTGAACGACATTTTTGCATTATGGGCGGCCCTTAAACTGTACTAGGGCACTAGAGACACATGTTGAATGGTTGTGGTCGATCATAGAGCTATGTGTCAACCAATTGTGGTGTGTAATTCACTATAAAAGGCCACCTTGTGCAACACAACTCCTCACACCTTCATCTGCATAATTTGATCATTCCTGGAGCTCTCAAGCAGGTCCAACTGATCTTAAGTCGTGCATAGGACTCTTGTAAGTCTGCTAGTCCTTCTTTAATTGAGTTTAGCTTGTTTAATTAGCTAAAAGTCAAACCGTCGTAATTACGGTTTGACTTCGAGATTAGTCAATAATGGCTCAGTCATATCTCGAAGTAAAAGTAGTTATAGCTTGGTATTTATGTGGGTAATAAAACCTCAAAAGGGTTTCCCCTGATCACCACTCTAACCAGGTCAAAAGTCGGGCCAAACTAGTTTAAGAAAAGTCAACAGGAAGCTTAAAATGCCATTTATGCATAATTAACATTATGGACCATATACAACCTGTTTGATTATTGTTATAACTTAGTAATAAGTGTAAGAACATGTCTAAACATGTTCAACCCGACAATTTCCTGTTTAGACCCAGTTCGGAACCGAAAGTCACATAGTTTGACTTTCACTTTGACTTTCAGTTCTGACCCGTTAAGGCATGTTTTAGAAATGCCTCAGAGCTTTAATTGGACTAGGTTACATGTTAGAACAACCCTCTGTGATTATACACCTTGGTTCATTAGTTATCCAATTAATATGCATGTTTCCGTTAATTGCTCATATGTTGACCGTTATGCCCTTATTACTTTAAAACGTGATTTATGAAAATGTAAAAGTGTAGAAACCTTAAATACTGATATATAAACTTGTATGCAAAGTTTGACATCAGTTTGACCTGTAGATTAAGAGTTATGCTCATTATCGCAAAACTAATGCTTTATGTTAATAAAATGGCGTAATTAGCGTATAGCCTAGTTAAGCCTACTTTTTGGTATCAAACTTAATACCCAATGATGTAATATATTATTTTGGGATTTTTAAAGATTTTTAATTAATTTTAGGCTGAGCATAACTAGTAGTCGTAGGCTTAATCCGGTAATTGTCGGTTTTGCCCTTACGGGCCATAAAATGAGTTTTACACATCTAAACGACTCCAAACCTTTTGCTACTGATCACATATGATAAATAAATTATTTTAAGCCTTCTGGAAATATAAATTTATCAGATTTAAGTACCGAACCCGGTAATGGCCTTTAATCGCCTTAGTTAGCGTTTTTAACGCATAGTATGTTTTAAAATCATATTGAACATACCCGGGTTGATACCTACTGATATAAGAGGAAAACTATAATATTTTAACAGTAAGCAAAGGTTGATAAACTCAGACTTCAGTTTTGAGCTTTTCGGCTTATGTGAAATTACCAAAATACCCCTACGGGGCATAGTTTGGTTAAAAATGATAACTTTCACATATATGCTTTATCTTACTGTTATAACTCATTAATTTGAGTATGTTTACTGATTACATCAGACCTATAACTCAGTTAAACACTTAAACCCTTTTACAACCTTTAAAATGACCAAACTACCCCTACGGGGCCTAGTTTGTGTTTAAATACGTTTCGGGCATAATGAAAGACATCTTACTGATGTTACAACATATTTGAAGCATATTAACTTAGGAAACCTGTATATGGCTCTTACGGATACCCGTTACGCTTATTACGCGCACGGTTCGGTTTATGTAACAAGTTTACATAAATTAGCCGAAACGGGTCAAACCTTATCGGTTTTATCTCAAAATCCAGAATGTGAATAATAAACCCATATTAAACAAGTCTTCAAACTTGTCGGGTCTGAATCACATTCTATCCGGTCTTCGCTTAATCGTGCGTACGAACCGTATCTTGAAACTAGCCGGTCTAAGCTTAAGCTTAATAAAAGACCCGTTAGGATTCTAATAGGTTATTATAAACCTTCGTTCCAGATTAGGAGAACCAGTAAAAGCTACTTGCGTTTGCTTATTGTGATTTATACATTGCTCAGGTAAATACTTTTAACTTATTTTCCCTATACGGGCTTGGGTTACGGTATATAGCATACCGCTTGATCGGGCATCAAATCTCCACATTAAGTGGGTAGTTGAATAATTTGATCGGCTCGTTTAAACAGTCTTGTTTACTTTACAGCCTTTGGGGGGTTAATGACCATGTCCCGGATATCCTTGGCATCATCTTACGAGATGACCACGACCTGAGCACGGGGTGTAGGCGTACACCTATCAGTTTATAACTCAATGATGTGGTGTGTCTATTGATCTTTAACCCGGACAAGATCCGGGCTACTGAACGCATAAGTAACATGTAATTCGTTCACAAGATTATAATATTAAATAATTCTCCCAAGTTATAAAAATGTTTATGCCATGTGCATCCAAACAAATTTTAAACCATTTTCCAAAATGAGTCAGTTGATTGTATTTACCAGTGTAAACTGACGTATTTTCCCAAAAAGACTGAATGCAGGTACTAAACGAAATTGGCTGGATTGTCTCCTAAGCATCAATAAAAAGTCTCGCAAGCTTAGGATGCCTGAAGTCTGTTGAACCATTAATATTATTTTGTTTCGATCCTACTGTGGATAAACATCCGGATATTGTGACTTTGATTACAATAAATAAATTCGGTTGTATCATATCTTTAAATTTGCTTCCGCTGTGCATATTAAATATTGTGTTGTTTGACTATTATGTTGCCAACCACGTCACGATACTCCCCCACCGGGCCCACCGGTGACACGTGGAAATCGGGGTGTGACACCAAGATTCAGGAAACAAGGCACTCACACGAGCACTTAAAAAAATAAAAATAAAAATTGCCCGCCCACGAGGCCGTGTCGCGCAACTGTCGGGATAAAACCCCCTTTTTTTCATTCAATTTCTTCATTCCACACGCCCCGTTTCCCTAAAAACTCTCTGGTTCCGGCAAAAATTTCTGCAGATTTCTACGTTCCCCCGACTTCTAACAACGTTAAGGTATGATTCTACCACCCTAATTAGTTAGATTAAGTACTTGCATGTAGTTTAACATCAAAATTTGGGGAAAAATCTAGGGTTCTTCAACTTGAACCGGATCAAACCCCAAATTTTTGCATTAGATCTGTTAGTATTAGTATAGATACATGTTATAGGAAGTAAATCAACTTGTATTGTTTGTAGATTTGCCCGATTTCTCACAAAAACCCCAAATCCTTGTTTTTGAACCGAAAAAGATGAAATTGAAGGGATAAACGGTTTGTTTTGAGAAAAACGGCACTTGTGGTTTCATTTTCAGGGAAAACCGCCCCTACTGGATCAAAAAATTTCAAGTTTTCGAGACGGGGTCGAAAAATGGGAATTTTGGCAAACAGACGTCTGGACACGGGGTCGTGCTCAGCGAGCACGGGGGCGTGTCTAGCTAATTTCAGGCGAACATGGGGCGTGTCCACTGAACACGGGGTCGTGTTCAGCCAACTGTTTTCAGTTTTCTTCGAAAATTTCACTGTTTCGTGCTAATTGTTTGGTGTTTTCTTTCAGATGGCCAAGAGATTTACCAGATTCAACGTAAGTGAGTTGGCTGCTCAGGCGCGGTATGATGTGTTAAGAACTAGGCCCGAGGAAAATCCCCGACAGGTGTGCATGGACACTCTTGAAGCAGTGAACCAAATAGACCGCTTCAACAACGTTGTCACCGGTCTACTACGAGCTGCCCTTTGCACTCGGCTTCACTCTGTGCATGAATAAAACATGGAATTTTACACCACGTCCGTCTTCAAGACAAGAGCGGATCCGTTTGACAATGAAGGGGTAGAATTCCGTTGTGGAGGGACCATGTACAGGATCTCAATCGCACAATTTGGGGCAATGGTCGGGTTGTACTCGGAAGAGGATGCTGGAGAGGAAGAGAACATCGGCGGTCTCCGTGAGATTCCAGAGAATCAACGCCAAGCTTCTTGGGCTCAAATCGGGGAGGGCAACTATAACCTGAGCTGAACTAAGAGCACAATGTTGAGGGACCCTCTCTACCGCTACATCCACAGGGTCCTCAGCTACTCGCTCTGCCAGAGACACGACAGTGGTGGTGTTGTAGGGTTGCGTGATCTTCTAGTCCTCCATTGCATTCACAACCGTGTCAACCTCGATGTTTCATACCTGCTACTCCATAACATGCACTTGAACCAACTTGCTACTCCCCCGACTCCTATCCTGTTTGGAGGGTGGATTTACCGCATTTTCAAAAACTTTGTGCCAAGGATGCCGAGGTCCTTTCAAAAGGGACCGTGGTCGGGAAAAGTGGACATGGTCATTTGCCGCTCCATGAACTTGATCTATGAAGCGGATGACGGGACGGTCAGTTTTCAAATAGTTCAAGGGCATGCATGGAACCCTCAAGAAGCTCTCTTCCTACACGCTCCACACATTTGTCCTCCTCCCCAGTACCACTACCAGCCCCAGGGTGATCCGGGTCAATCCTCATCTCAAGGAGGTGGTTTTCCTAACTTTCAGAGCTTACATGATTTATTGCAGGAAAATCTTATGTGCACCAGTAACACCTACAACATGGCCAGCAACACATACGCCCGGGTCGGGGTGATAGAAAGAAATATCTCCGACATGCAGGATGATATTGGAAACATCCGGGAGTATATGGCGGGGCACGGAGGGAATGATGATGATGAAGACGAGGACATGGATTGAGCGGGAGGAGTTGGAGGTAGCATCACACGGTTGAAGGTCTCACAGGTTAACCCTTTTATCTCATGAACAATTGCGTGGCCTGCGTGCCATTTGTTGAACAATTTACTTCCCTTAACACTTTTCAATTTTCTTCATTTCTTTTCTTTTTAACTTGTGATGTGGATGATGAAACTTTGGTAAATTAGGATGTTTGTTATTGTCTGGTTTGGTATTTATTAGTAAAACAGGTACCTACAAGGCTTAAAGCACTAAACATTAGTGCTACTAAAGCCGGGGCAGCAGAACCGAAAGCAGAAACCTGTTTTAAATGATTGCAGATTGTCCACACGGAGTCGTGCCCAGCCGACACGCCCCGTGCCCACCGCCCAGTCCTGCTGTTTGTCTAAATTATGCAGACTTTTGCCCAACACGGGGTCGTGTTAACCATAGAATCTGACAAATCCCATTATCGGACTATCGCCATGGTTATGTATGGGGATAATGTGGGTAATGACTGAACCTGATGATTGTTAACTTACCCTTTGGTGGTTTGTTAATACGAGTTATACGATGGACGAGTCACACAGGTTTGAATGTATTCAACGAGATGACCAAAAGTTAGTTTTCACAATTAAAACATGAACGATTTGGACGATGTGAACGATTTGAATGATTTGAACGATTGAACGATGGTTTATAACACAAACGAGTTGAACGAGTTGAACGATTTGAACGATTGGTTTTTGGTATGTGATTAGATAACGGGACGGGTGTAACATAATAAAAGCATGGTAGATACACCGCTGGTACTTCTTATATATAAGTGATTTTATCATATTACATTCCGTGGCGTTATTTAGTTCACTTGGACGAACGATTTTAAACGACGATACGCAACGATGTTTACTAAATAATATAAACCATACGAGCCTCATTACGAGAACGATTTACAATTTGGTTTACAAAGGCAAATGTTTTAGTCTAGATTCATGGCAACGAGGTTTTATAAACTATAACCAACTTGTTTTGAGTTAGTTAAATCATATTGCAATACTAAACACTTTTCAAAACAAAGTTTTCAATTATCGACTCTTGTAGTCGTACAAGGTATTGCAACACTATACAAGCCATGAATCTGACACACTCACAAAACCTATGTGCTCGCCGGCATTTCTTTGCTGACTTTATTTTCACATATGTTTCAAGTGGTGTTTGATGATGTTGATGTTGATGATGACTAGGATGCATGCTCACATAGGACCGGATGATGCCTTAGTGACATAATAACAATGATAGACGATATGTTTGTGTTTATGTTTCACATTTAAAGACAATGTAATAACTTAATTTTAAATAAAACGAAACTTTGATCCATGTGTTGTGAAACAATGATTCTGTCGCTCCCATCCCCGACGTTTCCGCCGCGGTTTTGTTGTTTTAACGCGGTCGGGGTGTGACAAACCTATTAATCGTATATTTGGTAATAACACATAAAAAGTAAAAAAATTATAAATGTATAACCTATTGGTAAATTTTCTTTTGACAATTATACATTATATTATATTATACATATATTAAAAACAAAACGTAATGAATAGCGTTTTATTATATAATAATAGTACTATATAGTTTTTTAAATACTTTTATTATTTTACTATTATAACAATAATTACTTTCTTACTTTTTAAATTAAATACATTTTCATATTTTTCTTAACTCTAAATATTTTTTTATTACGGGTTGGGATAAGTTTAGTGTCAACCGATATCGAAAATACCACTACGGTCCTATCCGGTATTTGTACATGATGGTAAAAACTGGCACCAACCTGGTACAGAAAACGCCAAAAGTTGGTAACGAATTGATATTAAAAATCTTTTAGTGCGGGAAATTCGGAACTGCTACGCGGTACCATTTGCTCATCCCTGATCACGGGTAATGTACGAACAACGGTATCGTACAACTTTTTTGTTGATTTTCTTCAACTTTTTATGATTTCTTTTTTTTTTCAATGGTAGGGATGAGCTCGGTGCCAACCGATACCGAATCGGTACTGGTACCGAAAATACCGGTTATGGTACCAGTATATGAAGGTAAAAACAGTAGCGAACCGGTACAAAAAACACCAAAAGTCGGTACCGAATTGGTACTTAAGATCTTCTGGTTCGGAAAATTCGGTGCCGGTACCCAGTACCATTTGCTCATCTCTGACCACAGGTTTCATACGAACAACATCGTTACCATACAATTTTTTTTATTGATTTTCTTTCGGTTATCTTTTAGTGTTTTTTTTCTACATTTTCTTTTTATTCTTGCCAGTGGTTCCGTTCGCAACGCGCTCGTAGTGATTTCAAAACACATGTAAACACATACTAAATAAAATAAAAAAATGTTCGCCGCAACGCGGCGAATTTGTTTAAACCTGGTTTAAGTTTATTCACATTCTTCTCACACTAAACTCTCTTCTGAAATAAACATTGCCTTGTACATTGATCAAATAACGCTTTTAGGGGTGTCAATACTCGGTTACAAACGGATTAAGTCCAAAATGAAAATCCTATATAGCTAACTATTTGTTAAAATTTCTCAAAAAATGACATAAAATGGCTAAATAAATATTTCCTATAAGAATATGAAGAATACTGGTTCCATTATGACTTCAATATTTTATTACAAAATAATTGTTTAAAGTTTTGTTATTTCAAACCAATATTTATATAACCTCAGGACATATGAATACATAATAATCAGATGTATTAGACTATTGTGACACCAATAGTTCAAAACACAATCATTCATAACAAACCTATGCAGATTCTACTTGACTAACCCATGGCGAAGGACAAAACGTTATCAAATAGTCATCCGAAAGACAATTAACCAACGGTGGGGGATTGTCATAGGCGTAACTGTAATAAGCCGGGCAGGCATCCTTAAAAATCTTCGAATACACAGTCGGCTTGCATTTACTAGGTGTCCCATACGCGTTCCTACAGCAAAACTTGTCATTGTCAAAAGCCAAACACGCGCTTTTGCAAGCAACGACTTCCCCCTTATCGTTCAAAACCTCGAGTTCTTGAGGACAACAATCATTAATATCCCTTTTGCACCCTCCAATATGACATTTGGATGAGTAAGGTATAGTAGTTACTGAAACCGGGACATTATAACCATCAACTAGACTAACGTCGTAAAAACTAGGTTTACTTTTGTCCGGTTGTAATGCAATTTGGACCAATGTCGCGGGTGGGGCCCCGATTAGCCCATTGCAGCATAATTTCCCACCACAATCACCTGTTTCACACGCGGGAACTTTATCTGAACCGAATTTGCAACCTGTTCTAGCCCATATCCGCCCTACCCAATCAGCCGGAGCTTGAATTTTTCGTTGTTCGCCTGGTGGAAGGTAGAAACCGCCGGAGGCTAACACCGGGGGGCCATCGTTTGCCGCGTTTGCCGGCCATATTGGATATGGACATTTGTTGATGATGTGGAAGTTACATGCTTCAACTATAGTGTTTCCTGGTAATATTTATGACTTCACATAATTAGGTGTTATGTTTTATACAACTTATCATTTTTTTCTCATATTAAATATAAAAAAAAAACTAAAATATTTGAAAGTTAAAAGAATATATAAACTACCCTTAAAAATATATGTGAATAGCTGGTTTTCAGCGATCCGTTGGTAATACATCAGTGAAACATGGCGTCGATAGTGTATTTGTCAATGGAACTTGCCGCGAAACAACCATCGGGTGTTATCATTGATAGGCTACTCAGAACTAGGTTAGCAATGCAATTGAGACGGTTTACTAACATATTACCAACGGATTATTTACGAAATAATGACTTTATGTGAACCTCTACCGACGAATTTTTCTTGGTTAGCCAGTTTTGATTTTTTTTAAATAAATATATATACACACACTTAAAATATTTTTTGCCAAAGTAAGGCCGCACGGGGCACTACGTTATATTTCCGTGATGGCCATTTTCAACGAGTGATGGCCACCCCGCCCATAAACATCAACGCGTTATATCATCACGGAAGCGGATTTTCGTTATTTTTATCACTCCGTTATTCTTTTGGTTTGTGAGTGTAATTGTTGGTTGGGGAGAAATTGTTGGGTGTGGTGGTGAGTGATGACCACCCCGCCTAAAAAAGGTTGTGAGTGATGAAAAAATGGTTAATGACATGACGGAACTTGATTGGTGCTTGTGAGTGATAGATTCTATCACTAGTGAACCACCCCGTGTCCCCTAATAGTGGCGGAAACAGAAAATTTCACATGCAACATCATAATAATAAAAATGTGTTTCTACACATACTACAACTACTGAGAATTTAGTACGTCAAAATACAAGAAAACGATTGTGTTTGTAATATTTTTAATTGAAAATTTAGCCGATAAGTAGGTTACAAGAAGTTCGCTGACTCAAAGTGTAATACGGGAAATTACCTGACAAGAAGAAGAGAATGGAAAGAACAAATAAGCTGGTTGCCTTCATACTTTTTTAGTTGGAATGATTTAATTTTAAATCCTGTAATATATTTATAGAATGTTTTTAGTGGCTAAATTGTTACCTAAGTATTTGAATTTTTGGCATAACCTCTTTTAAAAGACAAGCAAATCCCATAACTTAAGGGATAAGGTGGTTCACACATATATTGAATATTATTTTATAGTACTTGGTAATGTAAGTTCTTGATCTTTGTTATGTGTATAACCGCATATAATCGAACTATAACTATAATCAGTTTTCAGTCTTCCAATGGATTGCACAAGAGCAAACACTTGAGTCTCATATTAACTTTTTGAATGTGACGTCTCATATAATTTGTGCTTTACCTAGTCACATTATCATCGTGTTAAGAATGGAGTCTACGCAAATAACGCATTATGAAAATGGTAAAACGATACGAGCCACATTGGGATCATTCTCATGGTACAATGCGGTGCCCATGGACATCTGTGGCTGAGGTGGAAGAGAGAGACAAACGACATGGAGAAATGAGGGAAGGATAGAGACGACCAAAGTTCATGGAGGGGAGGGGTTGAGTAGTGTGAGAGTGAGAGAAGAGAGAAAGGGGGAGAGGTCCGTGGAAGACATGGAAAAGACATATAGTCTGTGAGCCCTCTCGGTTGTGGATGCTATAAGATTGCCACCGTACTTAACTATGCATCTAACTAAGGGCATGTTTGGCTAAGCTTTTCCAACCAACTTATTGACTTAATCAAAAAGCCAATAAGGAGTTTTAGTGTTTGGCTAACATAAAAATCCTTTTTAAAATAACTTTTTGAAAAGAAGGAAAAAGAGTTTTTTGAGAAGTAAACATGTTGTGACTTCTTGATCAACTTATAACTTTTCAAACATCAAATTACCAAATTACCCTTTATTTTTAACACCCTTATATGAAAGAATGTCCCTTTTAGTCATTTTACATCAATAAACTAAACCAAACACTTTTAAAAAAAACAACTTATTGACTTATTGGCTTTTCCCACCCCATAAGCTAATCCAAACACATTTTTTTAAAAACTCATTTTCAAAAAGACATAAGTCAATAAGTCATTTTCCCATAAGTCATTTTTAACTTAAATAAGCTTAGCCAAACATGCCCTAATTTACGAAAAGGTGGGGGAGAATGCTTGAGTATGAGGTATACCTTATTTAGCAAATTTAAAATTGGTAAAATAGGTTGGGTAAAGTTAACCACTGGGGGTGTCCCAGTGGCCACCAGCCTCCTTTCTAACCCGGAGGTGGCGGGTTCGAGACAGGTGCTCAGCCCAACAGCCCCTACGGTAGGAGATTTACCGCCAGGCTTAGCCTTATTTTTCGTGATTTTATCTTATTTTAAAAAATCTGAATACTCATTTTGTTTTATATACATTCTTTTTTGTTTTTTGTTTTTTTTTTTAAATTGAATTATAATTCAATATAATATAAATTGAATTATATTACATTCTTCAAATCTAAAAAATTGCATTAATTTAAGCTCATTGATAGATAGATAAATATATGTATATGATGTCATGCTGACCTATTATTCATTTTGACACAACCATCCAATCTCGCTCATTTTCATTGCATTGCCTTTCACACAAAGCATCTTGTTGGTATTTTGAATCTTCATAACAAATAAACACCAGTACACAACTTTTGATGCAGGAAGTACAAGTCATTGTAACATTATTATTTTTATTATTATTTTGTTTTTGAAGTTGATCTATGGAGAGGAGCCAAGCACATGAGAGAGAGAGAGAGAGAGAGAGAGAGAGAGAGTATTATTTTCATGTCATTGTTAAGGGTGAATGAAGAAATCATGCATGCAATATGTTCATTAGGGAGCCAATATCTACATGCTTTTGTTGCCTTAACACTTGTTAAATGTTCCCTCAACTCCCCTCCATTGTATGAATGCTTCTCATCACCACCATCCCATCTACTGTGTGTGATTTACGACACTAATCGATGGGAAGACGACCTCCATGTTGTGATAAATCACACGTCAAGAAAGGTCCGTGGACAGCTGAAGAAGACGCAAAGATTCTCGCGTATGTTGCTAGTCATGGCATCGGTAACTGGACATTAGTACCGCAAAAAGCAGGTTGTTTTATTCTCCCGTCTTACTAATCATCATTGAAGTTTTTTTTTTATAATGACCGGCAGCCTGTGTCGTATGTGTGTATGCTTGAACAGGTCTTAACAGATGCGGAAAGAGTTGTAGACTAAGATGGACAAATGATCTAAGACCCGATCTCAAGCATGATAGTTTCACCCCTCTTGAAGAAGAACTCATTTTGAGGTACCATCGGGCCGTGGGTAGTCGGTAAGTTTGCTAACTACTTTGTGTTTCAACACTTAAATACGGAAATTAGTCGATTTTTTTTTTGTTTAATTTCAAATCTATCCGGGCAAAGGGTTGAAACGGTTGAATATTCAGGTGGTCGTTGATTGCAAAGAAACTCCCTGGGAGAACCGACAACGATGTGAAGAACCACTGGAACACAAAACTAAAGAAGAAGCTGCTTAAAATGGGAATCGACCCGATCACCCATAAGCCGTTAAGTCAGCTTCTTTCTGATTATGGAAACATCAGCGACGCCATCCCACAAAACACGAGAACTTCAGATCAAAGACACCACGACTCACCCTTGGATTTCTCTTGGGCCGACAGTTCATTAACAACAATGGACTCGTTTCAAGACCAGCCCCCTCCAATGAATTCGGTAACTGCTTATTTCCCGGTTATTAATGAAGCAGCTTCATCTTCTACATCATCACCTGCATCTAAAGTTCAAGCGAATTTACCATCTTCTCCCTCTATTTGGAGTGATTATCTTGTTGGAGACCAAGAACAAGAGTATACCAACAAACCCAATTTCGGGTTTTTACCCACAGATGGTGAATGCCCGAATAGTTACAATGGGTTCGGGGTAGATCACACAAAGAACAGCTTAGAGGTTGATACTGCTTCTGTTTCTTTTGTCGAGTCCATTTTAAACCGTGATCGAGAAATGCAGTTGGACTTCCCTCAGCTTTTGGATGGATATTCTGAATTCTGAACAACAAGCCTTAGATCTTTAAGAACAGTTGTAACGGGTGATTCTCTAGCACACGGTTCTAGATCGACCTATGTTCTAGTTTTTAGTTATATGCTAGTATGCTACTCTCTAAATTCCTGGTCTCTGTTGCTAATGTTTATTTCATATTTTAAATGGTAAAATTAGAATTTATAACGAGTGTCAGACAAGTCGGGTAACGGGTCACCGGTCACTTTTTGGTTGGCTTCTTATTAAGAAAATTTACAATAATTATAATAAACACGTTTGAATAAAGCCATGTAGAATTGTAGGTACTAAAATAGACATCCCCAATGGGACATCGTTGTGGACTTGTGGTTAAGCGATGTACTCCAAAACCAAAAGGATGAGAGTTCGAATCCTATAGCATGCAAGTAGGGCTGCAAACGAACCAAACGTTCGGCGAACAGTTCGTTAACTGTTCGGCGGGAAGTTCGTTTGTGTTCGTTTGTTTATTAAACAAACGAACACAAAGAAGAAATTCAGTTCGTTTAGTTAAATGAACAAACATGAACAGAGGGTGTGTTCGTTCATTTATGTTCGTGAACGTTCGGTAACGTGTTCGTTTGTGTTCGATAGTTCATTAGTGTTTTTAGCTTTTATATTTTATTTAAATACTTCAAAATTCTGACAAATAAAATATTTAATAAGTGTCGATGTATTATATATTTTGTTCATGAACGTTTGTTTGTGTTCGTTTTTTACCATTTGTGTTCATGAACATTAGTTTGTGCTAAATTGTGTTCATCATCGTTTGTTTTCATTCGTTGCTTAAAATTAACAAACGAACACGAACAAGTTCATTTCCTTAACAAACAAACACAAACATAAAATTTTGTTCGTTAAGCGTTCGTGAACACATATATTTCTTAACAAACGAACACGAACAAAGACTTGTTCATGTTTGTTCGGTTCGTTTGCAGCCCTACATGCAAGTATTCGTGTTATGTATCCTGAAAATCTAAGTTGTTCAAAAAACAGCTACAATAGACGTCAGCAGCCTTTCAACCCTTTTGACCCGTCTCCATTTCAACTAACTGGATTTATTTGACCCATTTAAAATAAAATACAACTTTGATACAGTGAAAGGATTCCAAAAAGTGCACTATGATAAGATTTATGTATTGCATTATTTTTTTACACTGGTCCACTTGCTGAAAAAAATTCTACCATAATGTTAAAATGATTATAATTTTTTTTTTATTACAGCAAAAGAAAGATGGATGAAAGTGTCGTTTTGGATTTCATAAGAGTTTAAGGCTGTACACTCGGGAAAGTATTCTATTACTCAATGTTATTTCAAACAGATGTGTGTACTGGAAAAAAACAAGAAAACAGTTTATGAACTTTGAATTTCAAGTTTATGAAAATGAAGGGTACTTGAATTTAGAACCCGAGTTGGTTATAATTTTTGTAGTTGATCTCTTTCAATTGAACGCAGCATAAAATACATTCTGGCAACTCTTCAGCTTTGGTGCCCTGTATCAATAACAACAAACTTCATTTTAGGCCACTATTGTAAAATCCGAGAGGATAGTGTATGTGTATGTGTGTATGTGTGTATGTGCGTCTGTTTCTGAACCTGGATAGTGAGGCCGAAATCGAGGATACAAAGTTTTAGTCTCTCTCGAAAAGCATCGAAACCTTTTCTAGAGATGTAACTGAATCTGTGCATGTTCAAATCAATTTCAAAGTAGTTTTCTCCCTGCAAGATTTTAAATATTAGAGTAGGTTTTTATCGATGAATTGCACAAAAGGGGCGTTTGGGTGTGTGTTTTGGGTAAAGAGATTATGTTTATGATTATATGTATATTTAGCGGTCAAATAATCAGCTGCAAGAGAACTGGTTATTGTAAGGGGAAGGTAATGTTACTTATTTACCTACTTTTTTATCATTTCTTATCTATTACCACCTTAAAAGACTAACTGTTGGCGAACAAGAAAGCCTTAAAAGTATTACATCATCAAATAACAAAATCACAACTAGAGTTCCGGACACTATCTCATAAAGCAGGATTATCTTATATTTAATTTTTAAGTTTCATTTTCATATAATACTTTTTTTTCAAATTTCAAAAAGCACATCTAAATATGCCTAATTTTTAGATACCATGACAGCCCACTTAAAATTAAATAGTATTGAGACGATACAAATGCAAATAATGCAACTAGGGCTGTAAACGAACCGAACGTTCAGCGAACAGTTCGTGAACCGTTCGGCGGGAAGTTCGTTTAAGTTCGTTCGTTTAATAAACGAACGAACATGAACCAGAAATTTCGTTCGATTAGTTAAATGAACGAACATGAACAGAGGTCTCGTTCGTTCGATTGTGTTCGTGAACGTTCGGTAAGGTGTTCGTGAACATTCGTTGATTTGTGTTTGTTTATGTTCGTATATTTTTGTTTTAATTGAAGATCTTTGTACTTTCTTATATTTTATTTGTACTTTTTATATTATTAAACTTTTACTTATTTTATTTCCCTAACAATTAAACTAGGAAACCTACTTTCACATTGTTTATGCATCATTTCACTTTCATTTCTCATTATTTACATCCACGAATACGATCGACCTCCGTTCCACAATAAGGGATTCAAGTTCGAGTGCTACTCTCTGGGCCATCCATCTTTATCCTTCGTCGAGTTTGTCAAATTTATTTGTGTTCGTGAACCGTTCGCGAACACGCTCATTTCCTTAATGAACGAACACGAACATAAAATCTCGTTCGGTAAGTGTTCATGAACCGTTCGTGAACACATTTATTTCCTTAACGAACGAACACGAACAAGGCCTTGTTCGTGTTCGTTCGGTTCGTTTACAGCCCTAAATGCAACCAAAGAGAGATTGGTATCTTTTTAACACCTCAAAAAGAAAAAAAGAAAAAAAACTAAAACATTTTGTAGGTTTTTTAGAGGTTACACTTGGTATCCACCTACTTGTAAATGGGTAGATGGTGAAATGGGTCAAACTAAAAAGATTACCTAAAAGAAAAATATATCAAATGGGTCAAACAGGTTTTATTAAAAGACTTAAATTAAAGCCATTATTGCAATAATATTATTTTTTGGTGAAGATAAAAGTGATGTGTTTATGAGATCATAAATATATTCTATATTACCGAGTGGCGAGTAAATGTATATATCATATAGACTATGAACCAAGAACTCTAACAGGCTTAGATATTGAGCCTACGCCTAACCCTTATGTGTATATATTTTAACAATACTTATAATCAACACATTATCCCCGAAAAATATAAAACTTGACTAAGTGTATACAGGTCAACCCAAGCTGACCCGACCCATTTCAACATTACTTAAACGTTTGACCCTTACAACCTGACCCCGTTTTGACCCGTAACCCAGCCAATCCCCGTGCCGTATTACCACATGTACAATTCTTTGTGTTGCTCAAAATGGGGTCTTAACTCTTAAGTATTAATAATAATAAAAAAAACGCTTAATATACGTCAAAAAGTACCATGAGGTAAAAAACATGTGGAATAAATATATTTACCAAGAAAAATTCATGTTGGGGACGTGAGAGAACGGGCTTCTCGTTATAAGCACTCATAAGCTTCCTTTCAGCGGAACTCAACTGAAGATCCTCTAAGTTTGTGAGCCGGCCCAAGATCTTCAATCTTTCCCTGCAGGGTGCAATGGTATCTACCGGGAAACCTCTAACCCTTTCCACCTCATCATCAATTATTTTCTATCAAAATTATAAAACACATAAATACTCGAAATAAAATGTTTATCAAAACCATATGAAAGCTTGAACGATGAGAAGATGAGACATGACCACTTGACCATCTTACCCTCATATTTTCTTTAAAATGAAGCGGAAGTTCCTCATAATTATCAGATAACTTGAAGTACAAAACATAACTCATTCCTTCTCCGTCATATTCATTTTGAAATAGTGTAGGGGGGTATAAAGGTATCTAATTTATAGACATAAAAAATCTGGTTAAGTAGAAAAGTAAACGATGAACTCATCAAAAAATACATACGCATCGAAATTTGACCTTATGATTTTTTTATGTACGAGATGAAATAAAAAATTAATGGTTAGAAGGGACATACTTGAAGATTTACAACAAGCAAATGAGGGATTTTTCCAGATGATTCAACTTTTGGGAGTTCAAGAAGGCGTGCAATATGATCAATCTTACGGGGAGATAAGAATACGTCAACACCAATAGGGTAATAAGCAGCTTGATTTGAGGCACATTCTTTCTTTTTATCTCTGTAAAACAGAAGGAACCACATGCCACTTTGGTAAGACAAATGCAAACCCCTTATAAATTAGAGGAAAAAAATAAAGAAATAGTTTAATGTCAAGCTTATTTTACTTTAAATAATTATGTCCCCGCACTTTAAAGGTACTTGGATCAAGTGGTGACCAAGAATCTGACATTTTCTTCTCTATCGGACAATACGGAACTTGAGAGCCTGCCATTGGTCTTTGCAAAATAGCTCTTGGAGACACTGAAACAGAACAAATATATGCAAAATTATAACCATGACATGATAAGATATATCATACAGCCTAGAGGTCACAAAATGGGCAGGTTGACCCCAAACACTTACTTTTAGTCTGAGTAAAATGTCATTTTCGTGCCTAAGGTTTGGCCAGTTTTGCGACTTTCGTCCAAAGGTTTATTTTTCCCCATCTGGATCCAAAAGGTTTGAAATCTTGACATTTTCATCGGGCTCGTTAACTCCATCCATTTTTCTTCATTAAGTCAGATGTATTTCCGTCTTTTTTGCAAACTTAAAGGACAATTCGGTCTTTTACACTTTATGTAAAAAGACCGAATACCCCTGAAAAGACCGAATTTCCCTTTAAGTTAACAAAAAAGACGGAAATACCCCTGACTTAACGAAGAAAAATAGATGGAGTTAACGAGCCGGATGAAAATGGCAAGATTTCAATTTTTTTGGATCCAGATGAGGAAAAAAAACCTTTGGACGAAAGTCGCAAAACTGGCCAAATCTCAGAGATGAAAATGAATTACCCCTTTTAGTTTTTTTAAAAGATAATTCGTGGGTTAAACATGATTATAAGAGCTATATTAATATAAACTTATAATAGTGATATAACTTTTTGAATAGAATGCTGTAAGAAGTCGTTTGCATTAAGAATATATTTGGGAAACTTTCGATCCATTTAACCTGTTCCACCCATTTGACCCGTTCGCTTTTAAGCTGATTTTTTTTTTTAAATAGCCTGTTTAAACAATCAACTGCCACCTCTAATTCAGCCCATATGAAAGAGAAAATGTGTAGCAAGCACGAGTCTTACATATGGAAACACTAGATTGCCCTTCCCTCCATTTAAAGGAAAGCCTTGAAGTAATTTTCTTCTTTGCACTTGGAGGGCTTGAACATGATGATTTGCTCTTTATATCCGCAGAGGTAGTGCAGGTAAGACAAGGCAGACAATTGTTTAAGTCGTATACAACAGAGGTTCCATGTGTGGCGACAGGTGGCAGTTGTTCATTGGGTTTCATTTGTGACTCGGATGCAGAAAAGGAAGAACCAGGGACATGATCAGAAGCTCTTGGAGTTACTGATGCACTCACCGAACTGCTTTGAGATATAACATCTGTAAAATTTCCATCAAAAATCAGTGAATGTTGATGGTATAACGAGTTAAAACAGGCTCGGGTATTGGTTCATAACATAATACTATTAGTTAGGTTTTGGTTCACAACAACAAAATAAAAGGAAACCGGAATCATAAATTTTCTTCCCACAAAACAAACAGAAACTTCTTACCATCCTGAATGCTGTAAAACTCGTCATCACCATCAGACTCGATCCCTGTTGCAGTATCAAACCACTCTGTGCTTCCTGAAAAAAATCAAATACTGTAAACCGATAGAACCAAAATAATTAGAAAATATAACACATGATAAAGAGGACTCCTAATAATGCATAAATTTCAACCAGATATTTCCCAAATACAAACATAAGTCAACCTTTTAGTCTTTTAGCTCCACAATTTTTTATAACTTCATATAGTTTAAAGTACTTAATTACTCTAATCTTCAGAACTGGTGTTTGGATAAATATATGTGAAGAAAACTAATGATTGGGATAAATGTTATTACGAACTGAATGCTAACACCTATACTAAATCATCAAATTGTAACAATCCGTTTGAAAATGAGCATCCAAACTCCCCTGAAGACCACTTTTATCAATTTCAAGGGGTGTTTAGATGTGCAATTTAAAGAGTCGGACATATAATCAATCCTTTATTAGAATTTAGAGCTAGTGATACTTAGGACATGCAACTTAAAATTCTCACAATCATCAATTTTCTTTCGGCAAATATAATCATGATCCAAGTCTCACTATTTGAGCTCAAATTAATTAGATAATTATAATCATAATCTCAATCTACTTAGACAAGGAAAACTGATGATAATTATTGAATTCAATTTACCTTGAAATGTAGGGTTACGATACGACCGATCCATCGAATTACAAACATCACCAGAAGGATCAACTTTACTCCGAGACGGATAACGAATAGCACCGGAATTTGCCTTCTTCCTCCCCAATCTTCTCCTTCTTCTTCCATGAACTCTCGGTGCCGCTTCTCCATCTGCTCTATCCCCATGCTTCTTCTTCTTCCTAGAACCCATTCCAACTCGCACGCATCCTTGCTCCTTCGATCCACACACTCCCATTCCACCTGATTCCTCTCCCTCCCTACCTCTCTCTCACACACCACACCTAAACACACAGTGCAGCAGACAAATAAATCACCAACAATTTATCCTGATCAATTTGACCTAATTATTGATGATTGATTACAGAAGCTGAATCAAATCAATTAATCGAGCCAAATCTATAGATACAGCAACATATGCTTCAATTGAAACCCTAACTGGTTGAAATTCGGTTCAATCTACAACTCGCGATCCACACACTCTCATTCCACCAGCTTCCTCTCTCTCTCTCACACACACACCACACCTAAACACACAGTGCAGCACACAAACAGCTTCAATTTGACCTAATTATTAATAATTAATCACAAAAGCTGAATCAAATCGATTAATCAAGACAAAAACTGTAGACACAAGAACATGTGTTTCAACATTTTGACCTAATTTATCGGCGAAACGAAACGAATTGAAACCCTAACTGGATGCAATCAGGTTCAAATTGAACAGAATCGATGAAGAAGAGTGTAGAAACAGGAGCAAATTGAATGAGTGAATTGGATATATGAGAGAATGGTAGGTGAGTTGGGGGATAATCAATACTCCACCATTATTGTTGTTGTTCTAGGGTTTCTTGATTATTGTGGAGATGATGGATTCATTGTCCCCCAACTTTTTTTCAATGTAAAGAAAAACGACTTTGGAGCTACTTTTATTATGAAAAAAATTTGGATTTATTGATTTTGGTTGCTAAAATATCTCAAATGGTGTATATTTACCGTTGCTTACCTGTAATTTAAATTTAGGAAAAAATCGGTTTTAAAAAGTTTTGTAAACTAATATATACGAGTTAATTGCCAAAATCGTCCATGAGATTTAGCCAGGTCTGCCATTTTCGTCTAAAATGACACTTTTGTACCAAATTGCCCCCAACATTTGTAACTTTTTGCCATTTTAATCCAAATCACTAACTTAGTTTATTTTTCTGTTAAGTTGAGGATATTTGGATGAAACTGACAAATATAAAACCACAGGGACGATTTTGGCAATTTACTCAAACCCTTTTTAATTTCTTTTATTTAATTATTTTTGTTACATATATAATAAAAAAGAATATACATAGAGTTTTTAGAAAAAAAAATAATAGTTTTGTCACATAATTTTCATAAATTTTCATCCAAATCACTAACTCGGTTTATTTTTTCTGTTAAGGTGAAGGATGTTTTAAATTTTATAAATTAAGACAGAAATTAATTTACAGCTTCTTTATATAAATCAGTTTTATAAAGAGAAAACGTCATTGATGTGCAACACATAACAATCGATTACAACTTTTCTCATTTATCAGTTGTAGAGATAGAAAAAAATTGTAAAATGTTACATACTTTTTAAATATGTTGAGCACCTAGGAAATATGTTGGTAGAAATAAAACATTTATTTAATTAAGATTATGAGAGTAACTAACTAATACTTATTCTGAGTGGTTTGAGTAAAGAAACTTTTGGTTCATAACATTATAATTACATTTTGGTGGGTAATTTTAAGGTTTGGTAACGATACATTGTTTGATAGAGGGGGGCACTGGGTTCTGTTTTCACTTAGGAACGAATTTAAAAGAGTAGAAGATGAATTACAAACTTGGTACATATGATAAGATTTTTTTATTTGACCTTTTTCAATAAGGTCAACAACATTTTAGTTTTATAAAATTTAGAGGTTTAAGTAGATTTTATTTTTATAAAACTGATCTATATAAAAAATTAGAAATTAATTTCTGTCTTAGTTTATAAACATCATTCGCCTTAATAGAAAAATTAACTTAGTTAGTGATTGGATGAAAATTTATAAAAATTATGTGACAAAGCTATTATTTTTTTCATATAAAAATTGCATGTGTATTCTTTTTATTATATATGTAACAAAATTAATTAAATAAAAGAAATTTAAAAGAGTTTGATTAAATTGCCAAAATCGTCCCTATGGTTTTATATTTACCAGTTTCATCCAAATATCCTCAACTTAACAGAAAAAATAAATTAAGTTAGTGGTTTGGATGAAAATGGCAAAAAGTTACAAACGTTGGGGGCAATTTGGTACAAAAGTGTCATTTTGGACGAAAATAGCAAACCTGCCCAAACCTCAGGGGCGATTTTGGCAATTAACTCCTAATATATTTAAGGCGAGTGTTTGGCGAGAGTCTGGGTGGTATGTTCACTTTTTTATGGTACGGGTACTTGGTATAGCAACCGCAAAAGATGAAAATGAAAGTGATGCAATGGGGACGTTGATATTGTTATCGACGCATACTTTATGTTAATCGAGAACCTTTATAAGAACGATACTAATGACGGTTTCGATAACCCCTATCGGCACTAGTTATATGTTACGATACAAAAAATAATTTATTTCGGATACGACTCCCTTTTCAATAAAAATTATACCAGAGTGTTAAGGAACAGATTAAACACAACCGCATGTTAATTTCTTTTGAAGATAACGAATGAAAATTATCAAAGAAAAAGCAAATTAGATTAAGCGGGTTAAATGCATATGTTATATATACCATAAGGGATTAAGGGGTGAAATTGTAAGTTGTAAAATTGAAAGTCAAACCATGCATGTACCTAATGCATCAAAACTTGTACATATAAAAAGGAATGCTAAAAATGTGAAAGAGATCCATTTTAATAATTAACATATAAACTAGAATTACTACCCGCCGCAATGCGGCGGGGATTCTTTAGTTATAACTAAGTCGATTTAGGACGCGCACGTTATGTTGAACCTGTCAAACGGGAAAAAAATAGACGATTTAAAAACGTTCACTCACACACACACACGTTGCGTCGTGTTAACTCGCAAAATTTAGAACGAAACGTAAAAACGTTAAACCAAAGACGCACGTTGCGATGTGTTAAGTCAAAAAATTTAGAACGAAGCATAAAGCGAAAAAATTGCGG